>OX463845.1:30783970-30974378 GCA_949825065.1 Odontocerum albicorne | reverse complement strand
TTATTGGTTGGTTAAAAGGATCGCTAGATTGTACTGTATACAACAAAAGTGTAATACAATAATTAACAATGTAGTGAAAAGCATGTGTAGCCATTGTCGAGTTTAACAAAAATGTACAACGTCTGGTTCGTCGAAGTATTTGTCATGTGAGTCTTCATGTTGATAGGCAATCCCTCGTGATCACAAATCGTTGCCAGCCATCCTGTGGATTGAAGACGGCTATGCATCAATTTGTTTATTGTATGAAAGCTGTTGTAATTCAGAAAGCACAGAGTCAAATCATATCAAACCCGAAGTTCCAATGGCAGGGAGATCAAAGTTCTACTCTACACCGCAATAAGTGATTTATGATAAGCAACATAAACAAAAACATTCAGATGTAGAACGTTCCAAGAGTAAAAATAAAACCTGGGGCCCCCGCTTGCTACGCGCGAATGCTTACCGTTAGACTTAGACCGCCGGCTTAATTTAAGCTCCATTAAAATGCACGTATAAAACACTCACCGAACGAACGAAGCTATATTATTTTGTCAAAAAGTTACCGGTCAAGTATTTATTTACTTTTTAAATATAACATATGATATATCTCATTTTCAACAACCGAGAAAACGTTGCTCCACGACTCAATTCGAAAAAGTTTTCAGTATGCGAAATATTCAGATAAAATAAAAAAGGAAATATTAGTATATTTTAATCGTTTTTTCAGGGTGAAGTTTTTGGAGCAACGTTTTCTTGGTAATTGATAATCTTCAAAGCACGGCTACTGTATTATATTTTTATTTTATGTTTGTTATCACGTGTCAATCTGTTCTAACCAGCCTAAAGATGTTCAAACAACCCTTAAGAAGACCAGAACACCAAATGGCTGCAATATACAAACAATTGCATTTGAAATGTGGTATTGAAGGCGCTTCTACCATTAGAACCAATAGCTGTGTGCAAGAATAATTTTACGATAGTTTGGACACATAGTACAGGACGACGACGACAGCTTTAAGCGGTCAACTCTGGCGGGAATTGTGAATGGAAAAAGGGGCAGCGGCCGAACACACATCCGATGGAGTGACCGAGTGAAAAAAAACGACCTTAAAGAAGTGAAAACCAAAAAACCCTTTTTAAAAATTCTGGGTTCCAACGGAAATCGAATTCACAGCCTCTGGGTTAAAATTTAAGTCACGGAGGACACTCATTTGTTATAAAAAAAACATATGTGTTGCATATTGAGACAAAATGACATATCACACGACGTAACACATTTTTTATAAATTGGACAAGAAATAAATCACTTTTACTCGACTAAATAATATTTATATAATAGCAAAATAACAAACATTGCAGTCCTAACAAATATGTCTATAAGCTAGCGACGCTGAAACCTTCAAGTGTATAAAAATAACAACCGTAACCATATATTTTTGTTGAAACGACGTTGAAATGCCAGAAAGCGCTTGATCCGATTTACAAGGCAGAAACTTTGGAGACAAGCCCGTGCTCTGCAAAAATATGTTTTATGAGGACTTTTCCTGAATCGTGATCTCAAGTAGCTTGCATATGGTACTGTCTCAATCCATCATTTGAATCCCCTCGCCCCGATGAAGTTGGGAGGACCTCACCGTTAAAGGCTCTTACTGCCTGAGATACTTATGGAATAACTTTTTCAATTCCGCCAAAAGTTTCCGCAAATTCTCTAGACCCGTATAATTTTGTTACAAAGGACGACTACCTAGAAACCTTCACGCTAAGTTCTTTACTGAAGTTATGTGTGAGGAATTTACGCATATGCGAGAAGTACGAGTATTTCGTGACACCGTACAACGCAGAGATAATGAAGTTCAGTTGACATTTTCTTGATCCTCGTGATACGTGTCATTTGAATCTTGTTTATTAAAAGACTAAGAGTTATTCGCGGAATGTCACAAAAGACTCTGACAGACAATGTAGAAAATACATTTATTTAACATTACTCGTAAATAAACCAAAATTTTCCTTTAAAAAGCTTTGATATCTTCAATAAAATTAATAAAATTAAATCATCTGACATGGTAAATTGAGTTTATTAAAATAAATATACAGTATTTTTTTGCAATCCACGTCAGATTTTAATTCATCGAATAAAAAATACATTTTTAGTCTCAATAAAAGCTTTCGTCAAGAAATATGTCCGAATCCAAACGTACAGGCTGAAAAACGCATCGGATGGGTTCGCCTTCCTATTGGTGGGGTACGAATATATCTCGATTGGAAAGATGTTATTCTAAGGTGAGCCGAAACCTTTTTGATATTCCATCTCTATCTCTCTTAAATGTATTTATGTCTTATTACTTTAACATATGCGTGTCATTTAAGGATATATATTTATATATTGTATATCATATTTACTATATATGGTAGCTATGAAGAAACTTATTTATTTATTATTTGATTTAAAAAAATATTTGCGAAATCCCTATCATCTGTGTTCAATCTTTTTTTACTAACATCTTAAGCACGTTTAAATAAATAAAATGTATCTATACATTTAAAAAATATATTCTGCGTTAATACTTAGCACGATTAACTGCAAAAAACATATTAAAATACAAAAGAATATCGAAATATACCTACTTATCGAAATAGTTAAAATTGTTTTTAATCAATACCGTACAATTTAAAAAAATGCACAAAAGATAACAAAAGATGCGCACAAAAAAATAATAAAAGAAGTATAAAGGTGTTTCATAGAACACGACAAACTAGTCAAGAGAATGCTGGTAGCTAGGACAAGAGAATGTAGGCAGCAGAGTCAAAGCAAGAATCTCCAGTGGCCGTGATAAGTGGATTTTATAACCAAGAGAGAGCGTAAGGTTTCACGGAACTGCATTAAAGGGAGAAGTAAGGAGGTACAAGTTTGTTAACAGTACACAAAAAGCTCAAAGCTAACCCGACACTTGACACCCGACACGCATGGCGCACCTGCCTCAGAAATAGGGGATCACGGAACACAGGGGTTAGAAACAAAATCAATGTGTAGCGTCTATTCACAATATGTAAAAAAATACTCACATTACCAGATATACCAATATAATAATTACATACAAAATACACCAAAAGGTAGGGTCATACAATTCATCTTATAGATTATTGATTGATTTCATTTCTCAAATCAAAGTCAGAAAGCAAGAACTGAAAATATTGATATTTCACCATCACCATCAACATGTTAGATTAGGTCTCACATTTTATTAATTTATATCGTTGTATCAATCAATTTGTTTTCATTTGATTAACTCTTATCAAACACATTGCGTAGGCTTAGATGTATGAAACCGTGTGAAAAGGGCATTGACGTATCAACATTATTTCAGTTATGTTAATTTAATTAGACTAATTTTATGTTTACAAGTAGTAGACCCTTGACTATTCAAATAATAACTAGGCGGTCTATTGCCACGTTGCACAGTATATTCAAACCAAAGATAAATAAGTTTAATGAATTAGCGTAGATTACTGTTCAATTGAAGAACGAAAAAAGACAATTCATATTTTTTAATGTGATAATTAAATTGTATTCATATTGAAAATATATCAATAAAATATTTTTTTATTTGATTCATGAACTTATATTCGTAAGCGTGTTATATTCAAAACGTGAAATACAAACAACGGTCATTCAGAAGCTTTATTACTAAAATAATGCATGAAAATTCAATATTTTCATTTTAATACGAATCGGCACTAAAATAAAACTTTTTTTTTAATAAAAAATAGTATCGATTAATTTATGTATAGACTGGACTGGGGTATGCAAAAAAGAGATACGTCCAAGTAAAATGAGCGATGAAAATATTTTACTCAAACCTTTTATTTAATTGAAATATGATTTCATTATTATTTCATTAAAATAATTTGCACAAAACGCCATGATATGTTGATTTGAGAAAATGACGTTATTTTAATTTATATCTGGTTGAGAAATTCCAAGACATGCGGTATGTTTTACGTTAAAAAGAATTAATATAACTAATGAAAAAAAATATATATTAGTTGAATTAGGTAAGCAATGCTAACTAGTATGGTTTTTTGGATCAGAAGTTTATGGTTGCCGATCTATTTTTGTTATAAAACTGTGCAGCGTTCAAAGATGAGAAATGTAGAATTTTTAAGGTAACTTTTTTGTATTGAATAATATATCGATTACATATAAACGTTATTTTTAATAAGAAATTTCAAAACCTTCACCAAATCATACGGCACGCAGTTATTTTTTTCTATGTTTTTGTTATTTTAACTTTTACAAATATTGACAATTTCTGGTATTTTTTTAATCAAAAACGAAAGTCTGAAAAAATAAAGACATAAAAAATAAAAACAACGATTTAAAGAGTTTTTTTCGCATTTACTGGAAAAGTTTAATAAGATTTCAACTAAATGAACACGAAAGGTGTTAGAAATCCGCCCGACGGTGGCAGACACAAGATAAGTATAAACAGAATAAGCCACGATAAGACGCATTTATTTTTCTTTACCTTGAGGTATTCGCTGAAATCCCCAGATTTACAATAATTCCATTTAATTTGTAATAGTCCCACGTGCTAATCGGCAATAAACCTAATTCAAGGCATTAGAAAAGTGACTGGGACGCTTTTCCATAAGACACAGCATAAACTGTTCAGAGGTTAAAATAAATATTTGTTCCTTAATCACACGCTATTAACAAATGAGCCATTCCGGCACTGGCCGCAAGATTCAGGCATGTTCATGTTCCGTCTGTGTGTGAAAGGATATTTCCCGTTTCCCTTGACCATTTCTCTATAACAAAATGAAGTTTTTAACCGAGGGTAGTTTCGGAAACTCCTGGTCATGATCGAAGAAATTGCATTGAAAATTTTCAGAACTTGCAACATAAAACACTGCAGTAGGTAGTATCACTATCGAAATTTACCTAAAACTAACCCGTATACCCTTCGAATACGTACATAACGTAATGTACGTGGAACATAAAATATATGTGACATCCTATACGTAAACGCATATGTCTTCAAAGTGTGCGCCTCAGTACCCTGGGGAGCCGAGAGATATTCGAACCATATTTTTGAGAATATAATATGGAGAACTTCAGAAGGATTTTAGGTAGGTAGACGAAGAGAGCCTGATTGGGTTGTCTTGCGATAGTACATAAAAAAATAATTTGTCGGTATAGAACAAGTTGAGATTTAGATGTAAGGGATAAATATCCTTTTCTGAGTGCTAAAACTCAGAGAATTGTGGTTTCGTGTGCAGTGACCTACATCGAGGAACCTGGGCTTTCGGCAGTAACTAATAAATACCAAATATCGCTAAAAACTCAACGTGGAACAGGAAATGAAGGTAGCTGTGTCAAGTCAAGATTTGAGAAACTGTGTGGTTAACAATAGAAAAAAAATTAAGGCGTAATTTTTTTTTTATATGTGTA
This sequence comes from Odontocerum albicorne, assembly GCA_949825065.1. NCBI lineage: Eukaryota > Metazoa > Arthropoda > Insecta > Trichoptera > Odontoceridae > Odontocerum > Odontocerum albicorne. The sequence goes on along the minus strand of OX463845.1, from coordinate 30,968,947 downwards.
TATTAAGAGCACATTCGAACGAAATAATTTGAAAATAACTGCCTTAAGGTAAAGAGTTAACTGTTGAAATATTCAGTGTATTTTTAATGAGTATCAGAATGGTAATACAACATTTTTCGCCAAATAACTGAAGAGATACTCGAATCCTTATTTATTATTTCACTAAAGAAAACGGACAAAAAAAGAATTATGACAAGTATACTTTACCTACCGTGATACATACATTTTGAATTCCAGACGGAATATGCATCGATCTAAAATAAATAAAAAACATCAATTTGTTTCCTTAAAAACTTGAAAGAATCTTGAAAGACTGTTTTCTGTCTAACTGAAATATTGTTGACAGGATTAGAAACTTAAATTTGATTTCATGTCAAAAAGTTGTTAAACATTGTCGTGTCTGTCATTACATCATAATCGCCTAGATTTAGAAACTTGTCCGATTATTGTGTAAAATTCTCAAAATTAACCAACGGGACGTCGTTTCTTTCTACAATACAAATAATAATAATATGGATTTATTTTTTCAAATAATACCACATTTTGAAAATAAAATTTGTTATATTGTATTGTAATGAAAAAATCATAAAGAAAATAGTTCTTAAGCAAATTACGCGGTGAACTGAAAACTTCCCAACCCGCACACAATAATTACTGCATCCTCTTATGTGGTTCCCCGTCAAAATATTTTGCAGTTGACTTCATTAAATAGAGAAGAGATCGTTTTAATTACCTATTTGGCGAACATTACACCAAAACATTGCTTAATGGAAGATACACTCGTATGTACATAAAAATATCCGTAAATCCACATTATGTATATAGTTAACATATATTTAAATTATGTAAAAAAAATATTCGTTTCATAAGAAATTTCAAAAACTAAAGTAATCCCTCGTTATCCGCGGAGGATAGGTTGTAAGGCCGCAGTGGATGGCAAAATTCGCGTATAATAACGAACCCCTTTTAAATTACCCAACGTTTCACATACCATTTGAATAACTTTTGCAGTTTAAGGTACAACAGCAGAACTAGCACGAATTTCTATCTCTTTTTTTAAGCACTTCACAATTTGAAGATTCGTTCTTTAGATGATACATTTTAGCAATAGCAATGTTTTTTATTTCATACTAAACTAAGAATTTTTAGCTTTTTGCTTATTGCAACTAATTGCACTTAACGAGGTATCTTTACAGTCTCTGAACTCGTATTGCGTTTCGGAGACATCACTACAGTAAATACAGGTTATTCGACGAACTCGAAGATATCAGAAATTATGTAATCACAGCGAGAGATGGAGCGCGACAGATAACGAGGGTAACTTGAGATTAATATTTGGGCTTTGGTAGGCTTATTTTTATTTCGCAAAAGGTCAACTGCAGTTCCAGATATTACAAAGACCGGAGGACTACTGTATAGGTGAAAATTCCAGATTTATTTAAAAAAACCTAGAACAGAGAAAAATTGTAGCAAAAACACAAAGAAACACGAAAATTAAAGTGTATTTGTAATGGAAGATTACGAGTAAACAGCAGTCATTACTCGTTGAACAGTACATGATTTACGTATTTTTGGTTTCAAATTGTTCGAAGTCTAGTTGGGACAATTATTTTGTTACGATGTTTGTCATGCCTTGTATCATATCAAATTCAATCAATTTTAAAAATATTTCGTAAACGGGTGAGCGGTCAACTTGTAAATGACTGGAATTCAGCTCTAAGTGTAATTTTCAGAACTCATTCCAAGTAAATTTAATAAGTGTCGCTTATGACCTGTATTTTATATTAATGAACCTTGGGGTGACAGTTATTAACGAAACAGTTGTACAAGTCATCTATTGATAACTTATATTTCGTCAAGAGGTATACTAGTGTAGTCACGCCGGATGTTCGGCTACAGACGGCGCGGCGGTGCTGAGAATTATGGCTGCTACTCCGAGGGTGGCGGTGAACCAAAGGAAGACATGACACGTCCTCTACCCGAGTGTTTACACGCTCACTTGGTCTTAAGATAAGCCGTGCCGCGCACCTTGATAGAACAGCTCTCTCATCATTGTTGTTGCGGGGTTATCATGTTTATGAATTTGATTATGTAAGATATTGTATACGTGAAGTAGAACATAAAGTGTTTAAAGGAATAAAAGTCATATTTTACAGAGAAATTGTTTCACACTTGAAGATTAATTTCATCGCTTATTTTAGTGCTTTTGAACCTATTGTATTTACAAGGAAAAGTCAACGGGGTATTAAAACACATACACTAGCAGAAGTAAAACACTAAGATTATAGTTCATAAAAGTATTTTACTGCCATATTTTATTACAAAACGTGGAAAAATACGGAGAAGAGTTGAACAAATGCAGTAGAAATTCGTGTATTGAGAAGAATACATGGGGTGACAATGTATGATATAATACGGAATGAAATGATATGGGGTAAATGTGAACTTAAGGATGATGTGTTAAGTAAGATAAAGAAGAGCACCCTGAAATTGTTTGGGCACGTGCAACGAATGAATGAAGACTAAACAAACAAATTTAAAGGCGTGATAAAGGAAGACCCAGGAAAGTATGATTGAATCAAATAGATGTTATATTTTGAAAGGAAAATAAACAAATTAGAAAAATCGTAGGCGCTGGCGGTCTGTCCTCTTTGCCTACCGCAGTAAGGAAATAGAGTGATAGTATGTATGTGTATGTAGAAGTTGTTTTTTTTTATATGATAGATAAAAAATACACAGATATTATTAACACTAATTCATGTGCATCTTGAAGGGTTTCTTATTTCTAAGAAACTTATGGGAAATCCTTTTTATAATAAGTTCAAGTTAAAACTAATCTAGTAGCTTAATATAGGCATATTATAGTTATAAAACATAATAAACTAGCCAGGAATTATGGCCAGTATAATGGTACGAGTAAAATGGATTGAATACCATCATCCATCGGTATCTCCAAGATGACAGAAGAACAAATATCGAAATTCACTGGAATGACGAGTTACAGAAATTTGTGGGTGCATGCTACTAAAAGATAACGAGGAATAGTGACAGCCGCCGCCGCCGAGTCCGCCTTCTTTCTCCGGAGATAAACTTGATAGGCAACGACTTATGGTAAACTGGTGTTAATCTAATAAGGATTACGATAGCGACAGCGATGCACCATTCTACTCATCACAATACATATAGAACCTTTACAAAATACAAATAAATTACAAAGTTAAAATTAATTTGAAACGTCCTATGAAATTATCATAAAAAGCAAGTATCGTACAGAAAAGTGCCAAATTGAATAAATAATATGACGAAAAGGTGTGAAGAAAACGTGAAATCTATTTGTCATTTACGAAGTAACAAATTCATACAAATGGAACGAGAGAATTGACAGTAAAAGATGTTTCCCTGACCGTGTAATGATAATGAGAATAATTTGAAATATGTGTAATAATTCTTCTGTGCTTAATTGTGCCTCGTAATAACAAACAGGCTGTTCCAGCATTCAATTTTACTTCATTTGCTGCAAAAAAGCTCAACCGAACCGCCAGTTCTTAATTTAAATAAAATACTTATACATAACGACGAGGTTGAATGTGTCAGTTAAAGTAATGGCAACATTAAAATGCTTTCATGGAGAAATACGAAAATGTTATTAAATAGGCACTCACTTATTTCCGAAGTGAAAAACATTCGCCTTCGCCTCGTCTTGAATATTTTACAGGGAAGTAATATGATTATGTGTTATTTTTATGAATATATCCTTGAGCGATATGTATTCGGTGCGATTTACAACTGGAAGGGTAAATTAATGTGGAAAATTAACTGGGCAACGGTAGTAAGTGGAGTTCATATAACCGTGGCATTGCGTGCGGGCCGAAAGAAAAAAAAATAGCGACCGACCCTCCATTAACACGAGCCGTTCCGTTGAATTTACGATAAGGAATTTGAGTCGGTACTCGGTAGCCGCCGGCGATACGTTAGTTAGTACGAATGGTGTGCTGTGCCGGCTATCTCTACACGTGGCCACTGCAACGTGAGATATTATCGCTTACCGATCACGGTGATTACCGGCGAACATATGCATCGTTCCACGTGAAAAAATATTCGTCCATCAATTATACTCGCCTTTCAAAATCCCCCTACTCGAGAATTATTGTGCTTAAATATTTATATAAGCTCGCCATGTACAGTTTCGATTGCGGTTTTTCAGCTGTTTATCTCGTTTGATTGAAGAGGAGAAAGATAAATTCGCAATTTGAGAAAAATGTAGATTATTATTTTTTCTACATAACTATCGTGAGAACTCTTAGAGTAAACTATCTAAATCAGGACTGTCTTTTAATGTATAATAGTGGCATGTATTTGATGAGGCTGGCATCCACGTCATTGGAACGTATATATCACGTTAATCAGAAGACAATCAAACATATTACAGTAAAACGTAAAACTGCGAAACAAAAAATTACAGTCAGAAACAAAAAAATTAAATATATAAAGGTGCGTTGCCAATATAAACAATTCAAAAACTCACATTGTGCGTATGTGCTATATTTAAGCTCACTTTATAACCTTAGATTTTTTTTATAAAAAATAAATCATTTAGTAAAAATAAACAAATCATGGATGCAAAATTCTCCTCAAATCTCTATTTTCATATTAATTCTTTGGCACAACGCCATACTTATAATTTTGAGTATGTAAACAATATTCGCAGGAGAAATAGCTACACGAATACGAGAATAACAAAATTATTTCATAGCAAACAGTGATTTTTGTTAAAAAAAAATAATAACCCACGTAATCGGCAGGAATTAAACGGAAAATGTTGACGAATACTAAGCAATATGCTACTCTTCGAGTATGAAAAAAAACAAATACGCGGGCTCATAGAAGGGAAAAATGGGGGGATAACGTCCAACTTGGTCAACAAGGGGCTGCGAGAACCCCACGACCCTGACACGAGGGAATCAATCAGAAAGGAAAAAAAACGGCGAAATTGCTAACAGATAACGAAAAAAGTTATTTTATTATATATACGAAATATGCAATGTGCGAAGAAGAAAAAAAGATTGAGAAACTTGACCAAAGAAGGCAGGAACCACCGGGAGAAGAAAAGTCAAGTAGATGGGCGGAATTTTTCTCCTCTTAAAGAAATCAATAAACTTTTGTAAGAATGTCTGCGGATTTTCAAAGCATCTTTATGATAATTTCTTTGCGCCGAACACAGAAGAGCCTATACCATATTGTACGATTCTGAATTCATGACATCCAGAGATATTCATAGCTCGCCTTCGAAACGTGACCAAGCCGGTCACGTTTCGAAGGTGGGTACCCAAGGTGGATTTCGCCCTACGCAAACTGAAATTTATCTTCATTAAACTCCATAAATACGGCACATTATTCAATTGAAAGTTAAGATTTATGATGTTAACGGTAATCTTATCAAGATTAAGCATAAATTATTTCCAAGCTACAATTCGTTTATTGACGTTTTCCAAAGTAATAAACCGGCTTAACACGTCCGGATAATACATTTTCCAACTAGTTCGCAAGGAGTTGAACAGTAAATACAACGTAGAAGGATGAACTGTAACGGACGAGGGACGGGCAGCGAGCAGACGCACAAATGGAAATAAACGTGAACAGACGTGGTCAACGGAAAACGCATTCATCTTAAAACTTACTCGGGTACGCGATAAGCAAGGTAGTCGGTTTACCTGAAAACGCAATATACTATGCTTAACTTTGAATTGAAATTACTTTCATACACGGTTTTGTAGGTTTTGAATTCTTCGTATCTAATTCTATACGAAACGGTTTTTTTTTACTTTTCTGTGATCAAGTAATCGTAAATCTCATATCTCACTTAAATCTGAAAAACAACATCCGGAAGAACATCCATACACACTAAATATAGTCAGAATTCGTGGAGTAGAAGAGAACACCTCCACTTGCGAGGTGCTCCAAAAATAACATAAGCAAACAAATATTTTACGCCTGTTGAAAAAGAAGTAGTGTTAATTTGTTTATAAAAAATAACTATTCTACCCATGTGAAAAATATAATTGCGGATTTGTGATTTTAAAATTTCACAAAATAAAAAACCAAACAAAAAAGATTCACACCAACATAAAACCTTACAAATTGCAAAATCTTTTGTATACCATATTATTTAATAAAATTCAAAAAATAAAATGAATTCAAAAGTGTAAAATCAGATCTTCTAGTTATAATGTGGAGTTGGCTTTTTTAAATCGTTCGCATGATATAAAAATAAAGAAGCGTACGGTTTATGAAATATTTAAAACAAACATAACAATAGATTCTAATGCTAAAAATCAGATGACAGTGAAATAGATTAAGAAAAAAACTCGTGGATCTAGGTTGGATGGATATAGTGAAACAGCAACGTTGTAGGATTAATTTTAACATACTTACAATACACGAATAAAGAAAGGAAACTTGGGGAGTATTGAACCATGGATATTATGGAAATATGAACGGCACAAGAAGCAGTCGCCGAATTAATATTCCTTTGTTACGACCAAATAAAGGTGACAAACTCCGAAATCTATCGAACTCTTTAGCTTACCTAATAATTCAACAACCCATTTCTGACGATGTATCGCATTTTTTCGTACTCAAGTTAGCCGACACATTACCCAGATAAAACTGTCTCGGTCTACTGACTGAGAAACTATCTTGGAAGATGGGTTTGAAGCGACAATGAAAAGGTAATTTTCACGCTGCATTGCCAAACGTCAATACCAACATAAGAGAGATTTGAGGATAAAAATGTACATGAAAATCAAATTTAATAATAAATTAAAGTTATTCCACTAATTGCATTAATCCCCGCTACACGTGTTTCTACCCCCAATCCCGAGTCTCTCTTCAGGCGGGATGATCCCGGTTTGTTACAAGAGCAGTGCTTCAGACTGGTGTCATGTTACATCGGAAGTGTGTGTGATCTATTGACCCAAAGGATTTTTTTAAGAGGGATTAAACCTGTTGCATTCTTAAGTTATTTATTACTTATTGTTTTTATTTATGGCTCCGTGTATCTCTAATGTTTATAAATTCATAATCATATAATTTTTGTGACGCATGTATTTATAATTTAGATCTATAGAATAAACACACTTTCGATTAAACATGACACGAGTCTGACTTAACACTGCGCTCGTAAGAAACCGGGATCATTCCGCCTGAAGAGTCTCGAAATAGGAGGTAGAAAAATGTGTAGTGGGGTTAGCGTAATTAGTGGAAAAACAAAAAGATTTGTTGAAAAATATTCTAAAATGTAATCTCACAAAGTTCAAGCCGAAATCTTTAATAAATGTTATCATAATTCGCCGACTCGAGAAAACGAGTAAATAGAATAAGATAACTCACTTGTAACAAGTTTAAACGGCTCACATGCATTCTACTCTCGCCAGGTTTGCTTTGAGGTAAAAATGTGAGCACGAAACAGACATTTTCCGCCGTGCACCAGGCACCGGGCATTGTTCGCCTGTTTGAATGGGAATCCTTTCTGAATTAGCAGCAGCGCGGCGGTGTGGCACGCTCGCACCAAGCGCCGAGGGGAAAGCGGATTGCCCCAAGTAGAATCTAAGTATTTGCGCTAAACTCCATTTCAAGGAATCAAGAAGTAAACTTGTTTTATCGCGAGAACTATGAGAATTAAACAATATAATGTATATTAAAACTAAACGAGAAAACCCTTTCCAAAGCAATATGTTATAAATAAACAATTTAAATTAGAAGAAAACTGAACAATGAAGACATAATGTTTTACATCAGAACACCTACACGACGAATCGATCATTTCAACTAGCAAAAACTAAAACACATAACAAGCGTTTATGATCGCTCAGAAGTGAAAAACTACTGTTCTAATTAAGATGAAACCTTTTTACATTATAAAAGCAGTTAAATGTTAAAGAAATGGAGCGACTAGACGTTTATACACGTTCTCCTTTTTGAAGCAATGCTTGTAACAAGAAAAGTTTTTTTACGAATATAAAAGTTTTAATTTGATATTGCAGTTTTTTATGCAAATACTATATTTCGAAGTTTTTTTTTTATAGCTAAAACTTGTTTTTTTTTGTAGAATTATAACATTACCTGTGAGTAAATTTTAAACTAAAAATAAATACTAATATCAAAACATTTCCTAGGTTTTTCTTCGGTACAGCTGTAACACTTCAGCAAAACACAATAATTGCATTTGTGACGCCGCAAGAAATGGGCCGCGCGCCGCGGATTAAGCACCACCGCCACTATATACAGTGGCCCAACACGCGGGCATGTTAATCGGGGGGAGCTACGCCGCTCGCAAATGATGTTAGTTAGCATTGTTTAGGTTCTCGTTTCGCATTCCGTCTGAAAAACTTTATAGAATACGGCACGATCGGGTGGCTCGAGCACGTGAATACATCAAACTCTCATTATTATCGTAGGTACTGGTCGAGAGATGTTCAATATCTGGGTTTTGTTCCAGATTCGTATACCGGTATACACAAAATTCTCTGGAATCCCATACCAGAGAAAAATAAAAATTTACAATATTTCTGAAATTTTTAAGTCTACGTAAAAAAAACTGAATTGCAGAAAACTTCAACGAAATGGTTGATGCATCACATTGTCATCAATGTTAGTATAAAATAATTTTAGTGAATATAAATCTAGCAGGGTAGTGTCACCGATCAGAAAGATGTTTGAAAACAATAATGTAAAATAAAGATATAACCATGGGAAATAAAAAAAGCAAGCCATCGTTCGGTCTTCTTTCTCAAAACGAAGGTCGACATCTGTCGTGATGGAAAAATAGGAGATTCCAATGAAGATTATTGAAACATCGAGCAACGTAATAATGATTTATTGGAAAAAAATTACAAAGCATATACAATAATATATAACTTGGGCATGTCAAATGTAAAAACAATAAAATAAAAAATTAAGAAGTCGTTTAACATAGTAAATAAAATGAATCAGCATCGAACTACGTTTTTATTTCTTGGAAAAAAAAACTGTTCACTTCAAGTATACGAATATTAAACCATATTTGAAGAAAATAATATTTATTTATTTAAAATATACACGACACAGGTGTCCTTTTTATCATATACTATATACATATTCCAATATGTCCGAATGAGTGTTTTCGGACATATTAAAGAGCTTGGCTGGGAGATAATATTGGTTTCGGCCCCAGTAAGAGAGCCTTCGAGTTTAGAACCTCTGAAGTAGGCACATAACTCGCGGTTTGTCAATGAACGTGTTGGCAATATTACCGCTCGACGCGTGCGATCATTGCTGCCAGTCGAACTCGTTTACTAGACTGGCGCTTTTTTCTCTTTTCTTTGTACCATCGGAAATCGAGACCGAAGCCCCCAGGTGGAAGTCAGGAATATTACCACTAAACTAAGGAAGTCGTCAACCCTAGGCTACGGAAGTATCATTTACAAATCATACTCGTAGAAACATTTACTTAACAAAATATCAACATCTTCAAATAACCAACACAATTCAAAACACGTCCCAATGTATAGTACAACATATTGAAAGAAAGAAAACAATCACATATAATCATTGTAATTTGTTTTATCAAACACTGTTTATTCCACTTTTTGTAACGGTATAACCCTACCGGTTTCAAGGCTGAATAAACAGTGTTTGATAAAACAAATTACAATATGTTAATGCCTTAACTATAAATAACATATCACATATAATCAATGAAATTAAATAACAAAATAAAATAATTAAGATATAATGTAAAAAGAATAATAAGTCTCCCAGCCACGACCAGAAATACCGGAAGACCCTCCTGACCTCAAAAACATCTATCTACATTCACAATACCCACCAAACCAGATGCGGAGTAACCTAATATTGATTTAATCAATTATCGAAAAAGAAACATAACAATCGAAAATGAATTACATCGAAATGAAAACATAAAAATGGAAACAACAATCCAAGTTTCACAAATAAGGTAATATCAATCCGATTTTATGCAATCGCGCGAAATCGTTGCCGTCACTGATCCGCGGATAAACGATATTTTGTAATCTTCGGAATAAAAGAGAAAAAAACTCAAAGGAGGATTCAAAGCACGCCGAACGATAAATGGATCTCTTCCGAATGTTTGAATTAAAAAATGGCAGCATTCTTCCACATTCTTAACTTCATTGAGCTGTTTGTGACGCAGATTTATTGGACATTGTTAAGCCCTCACGTTTCTACATCTCAGATGTGAAGGGATACCATGGGAGGAATTGAAAATAAAATTAATACAATCTTTTTCTTTGAAACGAAAAGTACATCATATTAAAAAGATTTTTACTGTTGTTTGAAAGCAAATCCGGATACTCTTTTAACCGTGCTGCGTAGATATTTGAACCAGCTAATGAAACATCGGGTATTTAAAAAAAACTGTGTTACGCATTGTTTAAGGTTTACAAATTTAAACTTTCGCATAAATCTTGATATATACATACACAAATTTTTATTCCATCAATAGCTAACATGAGAATAATAAAAAATACCCAGTAAAACTACCAAAATATAACAGATTTGTTATCGCACTTCCTTAGAAAGTGCATATATACGAGTATATATGCAAGCAAAAAAATCTGGAATTGAAAAAATTGCATTCAAAAGCATTTATAATTCCACAATATTTGAGCCGTGTCATATTGAAACATGGGAACCCTAATGTCAATAAATAGCGCCAGAAAAATAAATAAATGTAAAATGTTAATGTAAGGCTCGATTACAGAAATATAAACTTATAAATTCCCGAGAACATATTCCATATTCATAAAGAACCACGTTTTTCAAATAAAAACAATTTTCATAATTCAATCTTTAAAATGTCGACTCAGGCTGAGAAATGGATGACACATTTAAAACGATGAAGTTTTAAAAACATAATTAGACCATAACATTTGAAGATATTATATTTTAGAAATTGATCAATTCATAATCAACAGATTATCTACAGTATTATGGAAACCCGTATCAAAACCATATTTGTTTCCCAAAAAAATGTGTTCTTATGTATCAATATCGAAAGAAATAAATACTATTAAAAAACTGCGGCAATGCTCTCACTAATGAGCGTAGTTTAAAGAACGCGCAAATAAAAGGCGACGTCTGCCGCGAGGACACAGGCTTAAAGGCGATGCGAACCGAGAAGCAGGGGGCTAGACCAGCGAGGTACGATGAAAAGACTATGTCGTGCTAAATGTGATTGCAGTCGAGCGAGCGATGGCCGGGGTTGTCAACTAAAAAAACAAGCTAGATCGTCAAAAATCTGGATCTACGTAGAAGTCATTACGTATCCATTGGATATTAAAGAACAAAAACGTTTTCCGCACTGCTCCAAGACTTGCTTTATCATCCTATGATTAACACATCTAATAAGATGACTCGTCCCACACTATCCCGTAAATATGAATACTTTCATTGACACCCCGATTTATTTTCGTTAATCTCTTGCGTGTTTTAAATTTCGCATGAACTCATTTATTCGCGAATGTTGCCGCGAGAAAAATCGAAATAAAAAAAACACAAAGTTAGCCCGAAGCCTAATTTTAACAATTTTAAGACATCTTTGAGGCATATATTTTTGTTAGATAATACATTCAGTGCCATATCAGGTTCCCTGATGTTGGCGATTAGCAGAACATATGTTAACTCTCTTTATCTTGAGTCAAATGAACCCGGTCGATAGTTAACACTTATACACAAATTTTCAGATTTGAAACAAAAGATTCCTCTAAATTAACTGTACACGTGATATAAGCTTTTTTATTGTTAATACTTTTATAACGAGGTCCATCGATCTTGATTGCATTTTCGGAGTCTCCGACACTATCGCTGAGAATAAACTTTCACTGGGATATCAGGGCGCTGAAAGCATTACAATCATTCAAAGACTTCTAACGGTGACATTTTTTAGATACTCGTATACTACAGTCACTCAGGGGAGCTTTTGGAGTGAGGTAGTTGAATACAGTGGCATTCTAATTGAAATCACTTTGTAAATGATATTATATGATTCTTCATCTTAATATGCCGTGTCAGCTCCTCCTAGCGTTAACATCACTTCGTAAATGATATTACATGATTCTTCATCTTAATAGCAGCGTCAGGTCCTCCTAACGTTGGCATCACTTCGTAAATGATATTCTACGATTCTTCATCTTAATATGCCTTGTCAGGTACTCCTAACGTTGGCGATCACTCTCGTGAAAATATCTGTCTTTGGCGGCACGGAACAACTCCTCAACTGTCTGGATACCTGTACTCGTGAATATTCCATAAACAAGACAGACGTCATCTACCGATTCCGCTTCTACTCTTAATTCTGTATGTCAATATTTATTTCTGGAAGTGGTATTTTTGTCATCTCAATATACACCTATGACCCAAGTAGGCAATCTTCAAAGTATTTAAGAGCATTTGTTTTACATCTGCTCAACTAAACAACGATAATGAAGAAAAACTAATGATGCCATCAACTTAATTTCATCAAAATACATTGAAAGTTTATCCATTGTAAAAAATGAGCATATCGCGGATCATCCACATCTTCAGAAGGTTGATAACCCTGGCGATGGCACACTTGCCAGGGGTGTAAACAAAAAGCCGAGCTCGAATGAATCGCCGACCCCCGCGAATAGTTTCGGCCGACATTCAAAGACAAAAAGAGGAAATGTCGTTAAATTTCGGAAAAGGCAGCGTCGTGTAATTGTAAGATAAACGCTTTCTTCGGAAGCGTTTCGCGCATAGAAAAGTAAAAATAATAGGAGGGCACGATTTATGACATTTTTCGAGATTCATTCAAAATACAAAGGGCGACCATTAAAAAAAACAGGGAAGTGTTCGTGAGGTTCCTAAAACACTCGTTTTAATTAGAATTACAATTTACAGGGTCTTCTTCCAGGTACATGGAAAATTTTAAAAAAAAGGTATTTATTTCACAAAAAAAAACATTTTTTTCTCAAGAGTAATGAGAAACCTTTATAGATAAGCAAACTAAGTCCATTATCCATTGAGAGTGTATATTTTACCCTATTTATTACATTCTGTAATGAAATAAACAAATTCTGATATAATACAACCTTAATTTGAAAGCGACACAAATAATTGGTGAGCCACAAACGTCAAACAAAAAGTAAAACCAAAATTGAATCAGTCAAGAATCGAACCTGGAACACCTATGTCTTCATCATGAATGCTTAACATTAGACCACGGCCGCCGATATTAGGTTCAATAAATCTAGTTAACAGATCTTTAGTTTCAAAATTATATTGTACATCAGAATTTTATATAATTAATTGGCTTCATAATAAAACATACCTATCTTCTCTGAGAAGATAGCGTCTTATAAGCTGTAATATTTGTCATATCAATTTATTTTTGTCACAGTTACCACACGTTTCCAAGATACAAATAATGGAGGCAGATAGATTAAAAGTATAATGTTAATGGAGTTACAAAGTAATTATGCCATAATGAAGTTACTACGACCAAAAAAAATGAGAAATAAGAATGAAGACTCACCATTAGCGCGAGCAGCTGCGTTGAATAGCGTGAGCCATAATAGTATGAGTACAGCGGTACGGAGACCCGTCACTGGTAGGCCCGCTGTGGTCCGTCCACCACAGCCGCTGTACCGCTGTATCATTTTACCGGCGCGGCCTCAGGTGACCGGTCGCCCGCGCGCCTCCCGCCTCGCCTGTTTTTCCGCCAGAGAATGGCGAAAGTGGACAAAAATGGACAGTGATAATAACATAAAATCTCAAGTCGAGACATATAAACTATTTGCCCTGAGGATGGGACTAATGGGGACTGACTTCAGGCACCCTGGAGGGGGAAGTACTTACGTGCACGCAATGCCACTCACTATACTCCGAGACATCGGCTTAAGGAAAGGGATGTTTTCATAAGGATTTGGTTGTGCCTTGTGGCAGGAGTTTATAGGAACTTGTGGGTTAGAAATTTAGTCCTGTACCCCACGCCACTGATCCCTTACTGGAGAGAAAATAGTTTTTTAAGGATAATTCAGTTTTTTGACAGATCAATGTAGGTAGTGGGAATAGGAACTTATGAATGAGGACATCAATCTGTTGCATAAACCTTGTTTTTTTTGCTCAACTGATCATTCAGGATTGTTACATTTGTTCTGTATTCCATTAATACCGTCCACTTAATGGGACAGTCACAATTTCACACACACCAGCACATTAATATCACAGATATGGAATATGAATCCAACATTTAATTAATAAATTACAATTAATAATAACACAACTACGAATATTTATATTCGAAGGAAGAAAAACGTTGAAAAACACTTAGAATTAATGAAATTTTAATACATAACAATTTGATACGATTATTTTAATGATTAAAAATTTTGCTACAAATCGTTATCACAACACACTTTACGGAGCTTTTCGTTTTATTCTTTTAAAAACAATTAAAATTATATATCGTCTCGAGAATCAAATGTTTCAGTACTCTTTTTCAATAAATACATTAAAGCGATATTTTTTTAGAAATTAGCGAATTGACACTTCCGATTAACATGTTCAAAATCCAAATTGACATCAAATACTCGCGAAATTTGAAATATAACGACGCTATTTTTTTAGAAATACATCATCTTAAAAACTCCGTCGCCGCCATTGTGAATTTTTAAACGTTTGCGTATTCTTGTGATATATCGGAAATCACACGATACAATTGGCAGACATTCATCCGAAATCCATTTCTTCTCGCTTGTCTCGGCCGAGATAATCAACTTCACGCCCTTATCAAAGTACAGGTCACTTTTTAACATAGGAACTTGAGCACTTATTCACTTGGACATCTATACCACGATTCTACTCCTTAAATGATGTCCTTGAAACTAATTCGGCCATGGTTTTTATATACTTCTGTTTTCAGCTGAAGTATAGTAATATACGCCCTACAAAAAGTTCGAAAAGACATTTCATAAATATATCCTTTAATAACAATAAAGAATTACAATGTTTATACGAGTATGTAGTATCAAAAATATTTTTTCGTTTTCATTAATAAATAAAGAAAATTAATATTTATAGATTAACAAGAAAAGAAATTGTTTTAATGAAAAACATTCTACCAATATTTCTTCTGTTGTAACTTATAATTGGGCCAATGTGGTTATAATTACTCCTAATTATGTTTCTAATTTCATCTGAATTATTCGTCAGTATGATATTGGTTTATTATCTCAATAAAACTAACAAAAAGAAAACTTTATATCAAGTGTAATATTCGTAGATAATAATGTTATTAGTATCCAAAAGAAAATATATATTTCAATAAACCAAAATGAACTTCCGAATAATGTGAAATAACACACAAGATCTAATAAACAAGTAAAAGGATCAAATATAAGAAGTATCTAATCATTTCTATGGCTATATTTTATGGAGTCTAGATATTTAAAACACTCGAAGCAGTTCATATTTTCAATGGATGATACCAAAGAAAGAGCCAAAACAATGAATCATGCCAAAAGTTTTTTTTTTTTTATGTTACGAACTTTGTGAAATTTATAACATAACTTTCTGTCATTATAGTCTCAAATTGTGTACAGAGAAATACAATTATGTTAATTTTAGAACTCACTACTACGAGTTGTAAATAAAAATATCAAAATAATATTTTTCTATTTTCAATTTGTATCAAAATATTTATCTTATTTCTAAAACATTTTTTTTTTCAAAGATACTGTGAGATAATAATGGAAGCTTGTTAAATTTTAATGGAAAAAATGTTTTAAAAAGCCAAAGGCTTTTTCAATTAAAATTTAACTAACTGGACAAAATTAAAGTTTTTGAAATTGTATATTTGAATTATTCGCTATCGAACAAATTCGTATTTATATAATGTACTGTCAACATTTAATCCGGAACTTGTTCAATCTAAAAAATTGATGTCATATAAGATAAAATGTCTTCTCACCATCCAAAAAAATATAAAGGATTGGAGTTAAAACCAGACTGTTAAAAAAAGCAATATTTAAAAAAGGCTACCATCAGGTATCGAACCCACAACCTTTGAGGGTAAAATACACGACCTTACCAACCAGGCTACGGAGGTTGTTATAGATCCATAATCATAAAAAACAGTACCCTTAAAGATACAGGTATCAATAACTTGAGGCTGCCGGGAAAATAAAAATGACTACCTATCATATATACTCGTACATATAAAACCTATAGAATTTTTTTCATTAATGCTGTATGAAATTTAAAATCAATGATTCATATTACACATAGATATTGTTTAGATGGAAATTGAAGTCGAAATTATTCGAAGTAAACTTGATATATTTTAAAACTCGTAATTTATTGATGACCTTACGATAATTGTATATAGTTTATATACCACTTTTCGTTTAATCAGTAATTTTGTCTTAAATTAAATCTTGTAACTCCATGAATTTGATAAGGGAAAATATAGCAAGTTAATAAATTAATCAATACATAAAAGTCCCGTGTGTTAAATATGTTATTCGCGTCAGGAAAAGGAAAACCTTTAAAGAAAATGTAAAGGAAAACTTTCGTTCACAAAGCGAAATATAAAAGTGATCAATCACGCGAAAAACTTTCTTGTGATTTTTTTTATCATAATTTTTTTCAAAGAAACATATAGACACAATATGTATGTGTGTTTAATTTTCAAATGGAAGCTTCGACTTTAATGTATTTTTAAGTCAAAATGATCATTGAACGAAAAACGAAAGGTAATTTTCTAGGGAATTATCCCTTACTGCGTAACGTATAAGCAAAACATTAGTGTTGGTTATATATTACGTGATAATAGATTATATTGCAAAGAAAATGTTCATAATTCGTCGTAGGTTTATTAATGAATGCTTTGGAAGCTTTTTAACCGACCTTCGTCCGGTTAATTTGACTCGATAATTGTAAAAAAATTCCTTCGGCGTAAATATGTATATTCACATTACTAAAAATAATACTGAGAACTATCTAAAAAATAAAATTCACGTGCTTTGTCGGCGCCGTGGTAAGCGTGGTTAGCGTGCTTGCTTAGCGCCCAGACATCCTGGGCCCGAATTCTGGCAGTCAGTCGGTGGTTTTCTTTGAAGGATTTTTTTAATCTGAATTTATTGTAGCACTGGCGCTTAGTAGTATAACATAAATTCGGCATTTTTTTTAGTATATTGGATTTTCCAATATTTAAAAAAAAATTGAATATGTGAAAAAATAGCCAACTTCGCAAAAAAATTGCTTATGAAGTTCAGTGGAGTGTAGTCCAGCGCTAGTATGAATCTAACCCCTTTATAAATATTTATCATCACTGCATAAATCGATTTTCCCGGACCTTTTTCATAATAATGTGAGTTTAACATTAAAATCACGCTAAGTTAAACAAATGCGCTTTCCTAAAGTAACCAAACTTTTCGCTGATATAAGAAATTATATTTTCAATAAGATAAAAGTATTTTTAGTTAATATTAATTAATGTGTTAAATTGGTAGTTTTTTTATTTACAGTTTTCAGTAGATGAGGGTAACTACATGGGGTCTAGACGTTTATTATATCAAGTTGTTTTTTTTTTTCATTAAAAAAATATATATAAAACAACGATTTTCACTGAACTCAATTCTAAAATGCACCATGAATAAAACATATAACTCTTTACCCAAGACCTATTCGATATCGCCAATTCAGCAAATAGTTTCAAAAAGGGTTATTTATCATTTGTCCAAAAAAGGGAACACGAAAAAGCGATAATTGAAGCTGCTGCATCGTCGTTGCTGCAACTACTGCAAAAGGCAACAAAATACGAGATCTGCGGTGGAAATATCGTGCAGCAGGACAGCCATTAAACGCAGATGCCGGAGTCGGTAGCGGGAAATTTACTCGGCGAAACCGCAACACTCATAGAATCTTAATGGGTGAATTTAAATTCAGTCTGGATGTGACCGATTCCCAAACATGTGAAGGGAAGGGGTCCAAGGTTTATTTATCAGTTACCGCCGCACGTAAACAGGTGGATTTAGTTCCGGACTGGGCGGGAACACGCCGCCACGCCGCACTCACTGGAGACCGCAGTAGAGCGCTGCTGAACCCTTGTTGCTCGTCAACATCGGATCGCCGTCACTCGAAAAAGTTTTTAGTTCTGTTTGACGGAGAATTTATGATACTTAGAAATTGTTTGCGGAAATACGAGAAAGTCTGAATCGAAAATAAAGTTACCTTTAATTGAGTATAATATTGTTAGCGAATAATTATGTTTAATAATAAACTGCATATTATGCAAATGTGTAAGTAAAAAAGGAAACCACAGTTAATTATTTAATTTTATTAGTTCGATATGTACCAAAAGTATTATTTTGGTTAGAAAAATGTGTTGATTAAAATTGTTAGAATGCATATTTTTTGCATGATCATTTTCAAAACATTTCAATATGCAGCATAAAAGTATAAATAACCATTAAATTTTTTTAAAACTGGAATAAATAATTATAGAGATATTCACAACGTAAAATTTTCAAACAGAATTTTTAAAATATTCAGGAGTGTAGAAGTTTCCTGTACTTTTAAGTACAAAATCACTAACAAGTCGTTAAATGCTCTTAATACAAATAAATAATAAAACACATGCGGTGATGCAAATCGTGAATGATAACTAACTTATTTTCGCCATTGCATCAGAGACTACGATTTTTAAAATCGGCGTAGAGTTTACATACTAAAAAAACAAGAGCTGTTTGACCTTCAATAAAATCGTAAAAATGCTCTCGTGTAAAGTTGAGTATATTGAGTTATGAAAGTTTGTTTTGCATAATATGACAATTACTGCTAAAACATCAATTGATAAACTAAGATTTTAAAAGTAAAAAAATCTGAAAATTCTAGAGGTATAGTTTATTAAAAAAATAAGTGAAAGTTGACAGGAGGTCCGACAAAGGAAAAAATCGAAGGTGTCCTTGAGAATCGTAATTATACAATTTGAGATGGTTGAAAATTTACAACAAATAATTTTACAAATGGATTTTGTACAGCTCTTAAAACGGTTGAATTGGTTATTTTCATGATTTCACTGAAACGTACAGTTTGACATCTGTCTCCGGATGACAAACAAAAAGACAAAGAATTATTTCAACGCCAAATTCCCAAAGCCACCGCGAAATTCCTTCAGGGTTACCACGCCTTTAAACTTTTCATGCGAAATGTCCTTTTTAAAAAGGCAACGTAACTGTTATAGAGGAATTGAACAGTTGAGGATTAAAAAAAGTTGAACGAGAATGTTTCCCACCCCAAACTGCACTTAGTATTAGGGATAGATAAATAAACATAATGTTGTGCAAAGCAAAAAATACTTAATATTTTGGATAGCAAAAATGAACAAATATTATTTTTTAAATAAGCGTACTTGAGGTGATATAAGAATGAAGAAAATCTATTACAATACGTTTTTTATTCATGAAAAATAAAAGTTAAGGTTCCTCAATTAAGAAGTTGAAAATCAAACAGTAAAAATAGCAGTTTTTTCGAAGTTTGTTAATATTCCAAAAAAAATAATATTGTTTTTTCGTAATCGTCATCTTTCTCTTCACCCTGAGTCGGGTTGCAGCATCGTCCTTCAGTTTTCTCAATCTTTGGCTGAGTCTTCCGCCTGCACCGAGTGTAATCCTAGTCTCTACTCGTACAACCGCTGCACTAATTTCCAATCAACTTTCTTCAGAATTGACTTGCTGGTATTCTTCATTCAGTATTAAAATTATAATTTCTATCGATAATTCTTGGATCTGGGATTCGAATGTACATACTTTTTTTATAACAGTTATTACCATTTTCAGAAACCCTAAAAGAACGCTCTCCTATAATAACATATTAACTCAGATGAACTAGTTACCGCGTTGCATGACGATGCGATACAATAATTCTAAAGAAATGCAACTATTTTACTTGCACTTTTTGGACACAAGATGGTTCAAACTTTTAAAGTTATTGAAATAATGAAAACAATATCTTTGACAAATGATAAGCTCTGATCCAAACAAACTCTTATTATGGTGATGATATCACAAAACACCTTGAATAAAAAAGAGCCAGGGAAATGACGCCGATAGTTATATGGCCTTATAAAAATAATAATTATAAATTATTAATTAAGGATTACGTAAAAAATACTTGAGTGTGTAAGGAAACATACTAAAACATGTTAATATACATCGCGTGTTTTGATTAAAATTTGAAAATCGATTTGTCCAATGATTTTTCTTTTCGAAAACAGTTTGATTTGCATTGTCCTCTAAAATAATATTAATTTTACTTCCGAAAGTTTGTGAACAATACCGAGTAATATCTATAAATTATGGCAGCCCTAAGAAAATACGCAAGCCAAAACGTCCCGAAGCTCGATTTGCGAGTTTATGAGGGGGTTCCTTTCAGCCTGTTAATCAACTTAATGGGTTTACTTCATTCTTTTAATCGGAGGCAATAAACGTATTGTGATACACTAAATAAAAACATTTCACGTATTCGCCTTATCGCAGTTTACCTTGTTTTTTACCGCTGTGTGGCTCGCCTTTTCTATTCCTCTAATGATACACAATATGTGTAATCAATCAACTGACAAAAATAAAATTTATGTTTTCAATATTTTAATAAAACAAACAAAAACAATGTAGTGTTGTGTGATGCAGGAAACATTGAAAGTGAAAAATATTTTCAGACTACCTAGTTTAACGTTTATTTAAAGTATGTGGCAAAATTCTAATCAGGAAAAATATTCCTTGAAATATATTATATAAATTAATTCGTATGATACCCTTCGACTTATCCAAATTCTCTATGTAGATATGCTGAAGAGCGTGGCAGAGAGACAACATTGTCCTCAGTCCTATAGATAATGCTTTAGGATTAAGAACCACTGGAATAAACACGCAACTAGTAGTTCATCATCATATACATTTACAATACTGCCGAAAGTAAAGTATTATAGTAACCAGACGAACTCTTAAACTAGTATTTAATATCTTAACAGTCAGAACTTATCCGATGAAGGAGTAAGGTGTCCTACCATCGGACCGAAACTCCGAACAAGCTATCCATCACTTGAACGATACAATTGTCCGAACTTAATCTTTCGAGAAGAAATATTGTTTAGCAGAAGGAATAATACCAAAGTTAGAAAAGAGAATTCAGCAATTCAATTGTGTTTCAACCATTGTCCGAATAGCAACTTCCAATGAATGGACTACCGATTGCCAGTGCACTATGTTGTAGATTTCAATGTATCGGCAACATGCTTTAAGCGGTTTCTAATGGATTGAGACTGATGCATGCACTACCTTGCAATCTTGATCTCACTTGCCAAGAGCGATTACTAAAACGTTGAAGATGTTCACAAAAGTTTTACTACTTATATATTTACCAAGTAAACATAGTATTTATTTTAATTATTTACAATACATTAATTAAAAATCCCACCGTTTTAATGTCCAGAGAAACTGTCGAGTACATAAAAGTGCTAAAAATCTTCAATTATATGGTTAAAGAGAATTGCTTTACTAGACAATACATGTGACGAAGTGTTCTCACTCCTTAAATACAAATTTCATATATTTGTCCTAAATACGTATTTTAAATAACAATTCAGCCTCAATAAAGACTCGACAGGAATAATTAATTCTCACAATACTTAAAAAAAATCTGAGACTTGCACAACTTTCTCAAAAAAAAAAAAAAAACGTTAATGTATCTAAAAACAGAAAAAAAAAACTGCATTACATGTGTGAAATATTAATTTATCACGTAATAATAAAGATAATTAAAATTAAATTGTAGTACAGAAAACTGTCAATTTGAAAAATAGATCGTTTCAAAAAAGGTGAAATGACTAAGCTACAACACCTTTGACTTAGTTTGTAAAACACAGGTATCCTATCCTGGAGCTCGCTTTCAATTCACGATAGTACCGAAAACGGGCCTCGGTTATAATAATTATTAATTTAACACGAAGTTTCTAATTAACAACAGCATAAGTGTCAAATTCAAGGTATCAAAAATAGCTGACATGTGAGTATATTGAGAAATTTACTAGAGCCTTGGAAAATATAGTTTTTTAAATAGGATTCCAGTCTGGTTAACACTTAGGGCCTATAAAAACATGTTTATGTTTGGTTGGAAGAGATTGCCACGTGGCAATAAACTGATCAGGTTAAAAAAAAGATATAACTGACATCTAAATCATGCAATGGATTTAAAAAGTTGAGTAAGTTAAAATTCGATCCAACTAATTTATAATAATTCATGTACTTGAACGACTAAATAAATATACAAAAACGAACAAATATTTCACATTTTTTTCTTGCAGATTAAAATGATAACGAAAACAAATGTAAATTCGATAAATAAGTAATACGTATTTATTATTTTACATTTGAGATTACTCCATGCAATTTAAAGGTTGCAAAAAGTTACATTGAATTGGACATTTTGTTTAAATAGCTTTATATAATTAAAGTATACTGCTATTGTTAGGAGCATGTCAATAATAGAATGAATAACATTAAGCAATATGTGCAATCGTGTTTACATATGAATTCCAGGTTACATTGCGGCGAAACGCCCTAATCTAGACGCCGGGCATTAAGCCGGCAACTAGGCAGAGGCGGTGTGTCCCGGGCAAGTAAAGGGGTCGAATTGTTTAAAGCAGTGCGGTGAAATTTACGCCGGCCGAATCGAAATCGGCCTCATTAAACTGGTTGACTTTGTGCCTCAGCTGAATGGAGGCGGTTCATTTACCGTTCCGAATCGGTAATAAAAAGCGTCCGCCTCTATCTGTCGACGCCGGGAAGGTGAGCGTGTGTACGTGAAAAATACCGGACGGTTATACGACCGGCCCGGCCCGGTGGTGTCACACCTGGCGGAGCGAATAAAAAGTTTTTAAATAAGTTTTTAGCATTTCAATTGGAAAGGAGGAATCTCAATATTTTCCCGAAATTAAATTTCATCGTGGGTAAAGTGTAATAAAAAGTGGAGGGGTAACGGCATCGGGGTTAATTCATTCGAAATATAAAGTAAAATACGAATATAAAACTGGTTTTAAGGTAGTGAATTTCTACTAAACAAATGGAAAAAAAATCATGTATTGGAATATACGTTATTAAATTTGTTTCGAATGAAAATTTAAAAAAATAAGAAGCTACGTTCATTATTTTTAGGATTTCCTCGCAAACTACACTAAAAAATATTTGTGCTGTATAAGAATTGTACTACGTGACGCATTCAATTTTCCTGATTTTTTGTAAGAATTCCAAGTAACCATTGATAAGATGATCATAACAATAACCTAATATACGTGTATATATGTATTTTTTAAGTTGTCAGTTTTTTGGAGTACGCGAAACAAAACAGCAAAAATGGTTTTAAAACATATTTAACTTCATTTAAATATATCAAAATTGTCTAAAAAAAAGTAAGGTACATTATTTGGATGCAATTGTCCAGGAATTTTCAAGAAGTTTTTGACATGAATCAAATTCGCCAATTTAATTACAAAAAAAAACATTATAAGAATTCTACGATTTCTGATACCTCGTATTACCGATGAAACTAAATAAGGGATGCTGTGCTACCAGTTCATGTACAATATTTTAGAAGTGTTTATGAACTTAAAACTTTTAAGCTATCTAACCGATACTATTGTTACCACATAGTTTATGAACGTAATCAAGGTTCATTTTTCAATGAAACTATTTTATGGTGGTTGAATAAAAAACATACTGCAAGAATAATTCGGGTAAACTGAAAACGAAAAAAAGACGAGCAAAATTGTTATTAACAATTATGATATGACCTGATAAAAATACAGAAATAAAAATTACTTCATATTTTTAAAACAACGTTCTTAATCTCTATGACGTTGTCTGTAAAACGTCTTGGTTCCAACACGAGGGTTACGGGTTTCGTTCATGTTAGTAAACAATTTTTAAGAAGGATTTCAGTCTTCTTTTCGCCTAAAGCCTCTTGAACATCTTCCTGGTTGGTTAGAAGATGAAAAATTACAATAAGAAGACCAGGTTGTACTGTATATAAAGAAAACGTGATATATTGCACCCTTAAAAATATCGAAGATATACGAGAATAACTAAACATAATTACGAGAATGGTTGGAAAAAACAAATGAAACTTTAAAAAAAAATCAATAAAATTCAATGCGTCACGTAGTTCAATTAAAATCAAAACAAATCCTTTAATATAGCTACAACAAATTTTTTTTTATTTAAATTCAATAAACTAGATTTTTTTTCTGATTTAAGCATGTGCATTAAACGATCATTTTATGCCATTTTACATCAGATTTTGAGTTGGGAATAGATTTTGAAGGAATTGTGGATTATTTTTTGTTCGCGTTTTATGTTAATATTTATTAAATTTTAGCTGATCAGTTTGATTATTCAGTATTTATTATAATCACTTTTCGACATAAAGTGATGATTAAAAGGTATTTTGTAAAAGTAAATTTGGCAAGTAAAAGTAAAATATTTTATTTATCGTAAATAAAAAAAAAATTTATACCTCAATTCAAATTAAGACTCTTCTCCAAAATTAAGGTGATAATAAATCAGAAAAATATCCATAGAATAAAAAAACATTCGTGTCAATAATCTCAACTTTGTATGTGAGAACTCAATTGATATCACAGGTATCTAATTTTAAAAAATAATAAAAGAAAAGTGGTATTAAAACCGGTTGGAGTAAGTGTTGAACTATAAGTGTTTATTACGAATATTATCGTAAATATTTTACACGTAAAC
Source organism: Odontocerum albicorne (assembly GCA_949825065.1). Classification (NCBI taxonomy): domain Eukaryota; kingdom Metazoa; phylum Arthropoda; class Insecta; order Trichoptera; family Odontoceridae; genus Odontocerum; species Odontocerum albicorne. Next base: position 30,944,099 of record OX463845.1, on the reverse strand, counting down.
ACAATAAATGAGGTTTAAAAATTAAAACGTAAAAAATCAGGCATAAAGTAATCTCGTACACGAAAGGAGGATAATAAACTATTCACCATTTCGCGTAAGTCAAGCTTTTTGTTTCGCTTTCAAAAACCTTATCATTTAACGAGTTAAAAATAAGTGTGTCGTTTTTTATTTTAAATTAAAAGCGATATAACCTTCTAAAGCGTATTTTCTATGAAAATTCCGTTGAAAAATTGTGTAAAAGGTGAAAAGCGGCCCGTCTGTATATAAATAAGCAAACGAAAAACTCTCTCGAAATATTGTGAGGTAAAAACAAAATAAGATACTCAATAAACTTCACCTAGAGTGTAAGAATTTCTTTCCCCGGGAGAATTTCATTATGAGATTGTTATCAGATAATATTTTTTGTACACTCGCGGGAGAATATAAGCCGCGTAAAGAAGATTAATCGTTTTCACAATACCTATCGCGGATATTAAATGATGCCTGAGCTATACGAGAGATTTATATTATATTAACATGCAACCGGAGAAAACGATCTGTTACTATCGAAAAGGGATTTTTCGCGTCGTTTGGCGATCAACCGAAAAAGGTCAATTCGTCAGGAAACTTGGGGGAGATGTCATGCTTAATATAATCCGAACTAAGCAGGTATTTAAGGATTTTGAAAGAAAATCCGGTGTTTTAAGAGCTAAAATCTTTTTTCCTCCTTAAAACAGAAATATGGAAAATCTGCAACAGAAAATTAAGGGGAAAAATGGAAGGATTTGTAACTGAAATATGTCAAATGATTTCAGAAAAATAATTAAGAATTTTTTTAATGATTTTTAGTTATGAAAGTTTCGAGGAGTAAAAAAATTCTTTCACCATCATACCATTCGAAGAAATATTGGTAAAGAAATATTGGTAAAAAACGCCTATAGTTTTTGAAAAGAATTTAATTTTTAATTTCTTTTTAAATAACCGACCACAGTAAAAAATTAAGACATGAAAAGGTTGAAACTTGTGAATTTTAATGATATAAACTACAACGTTAAATACTCTTCCAACCATAAGATTATATCTGATTTAATCAGATATGAACATCTTAAAAGCACGAAACTTTATATCAACGAAGATCACTGTGCCCCGCCAAAGGCGGGACTTCGAACGCGGTTCATCCGACAACCGAGACACTGAGTTCTTTTTATCTCTTCCACTTTCCGGAAGGATTAAATAACACAACGAAATGTACTTTAAATAGCCGCAATTCAAAAAACTATCACGGAATTATTATTTTTATTAACCACTGGATTAACAATAATTTGTTGATAACTACACTGGCGAACACCTCCCGCGTCATTTTCCACAACACTTTTTACCGCGTCTTCGCATGTTCATCCCAGCCGTCCGGCTACGGGCTACGATCAGGGAACATCGTTACTGAGGACTACGCGTAACGCTCGGGCATAAAATGCATACTACGCGGCGCACACGTCCCTCCGCCGGCGGGCGCGATGCCGACTGACTTCTGAGGGCGGGCGGGGCGTCGGGGCGCCGCGCCGTCCTATCGTAGAGGCCGGCGTAGAGAGCGTCGTAGCAAGCATGAGCCGAAGAACAGAGTCGGGAAACGCGGAATTATAATATGCAAGGGAGTCCTAAATCAGAAACAATATTCTCTCACACCACCAACTGTGGCGAAAACCTGAGACTAAAAGAGTCGTCGCTCCTTGCAAATTAAACGTATCTACTTATCTTTTAATATATTATACACATACTCGGTAACCTAAGATTCAAATTTATTTTTGAAAAAGTCATCAGAAATTTCATAGTCAAATGATTTCGAAAAAAAATTAACGATAACTTAAATGTCATTTAAAAAAAAAAGGATTTTTATGAGACACCAAATTAGTGATACGTCGTTTCATCCTGTGACATAGCGATATAATAAACCCGAACGAAAAAAAAAACAAGATAAAATTGAGAAAAAACTTTGTGAAGGATATTTTGTCCTGCCTATTTAGAAGCGTTCAAGTCGATATGTTAAGAACTAAGTTATTTTTGTCTGTAAACAGACAAGTGTTAAAACACTAAATTTTATTTAATAAAATAATTATTTTCTGGTAAAACAAAACAAATGAAGTAAAACATTAATGATTATCCAGTGAAATAATTGGTATCGGCGACTAATTTTTGTTGAGCTTTCTTTGCCAGATAAATCAGATTATTAGAAGAAATGCTGAATCACATATTTTGAGATGGCTCTTACTGACTGTTGTGATTTTTTTATAAAAAAATAAGATATACATTTATAAGGTATTTGATTAAATAGTGTTCATAATAAATAAAATGAATTACATCATTATGGAATCATCAAATCCAAAACGATTCTCATAACACATATCTTTATTAAAATATGTTTTACAATTTTCCCAGAACACAAATAAAATACAAATTCAGATAATTAAAAAATAAGTCAAAAATATAACACATCGAAAATGTGTGCTCTTGTTTGGCTATGCTTATTTTGTACATAAATACAAAAAAAATATTCGCTCGAACATTTTATTAAAACATGACTGCCAATTTTAGTTTCAAATAAAATTCTTAAAAAGGGTTTGAGTTCCGATTGACTTCATGGACACATCTCGTAAAAACTACACGTATTAAAACTTATATTTCCAAATCCACTACTCGATATACTCAACTTAAGGAGAAACTGTTCTATCTACAAAGCAACGATCCGAGAAGATCATTAACAAGGGGAAAATTTTGCAAATGGATAATGTAAAGGCCCACGATTGCTTAATTACACAGTACCATACACAAGGCTGTCAAATGTGGTGGCGTATTTGCTAGTTTACCGACGTAAGCAACTTATTTAGGTGCTATTAGATACGCTATTCATTCATTCATTGTCGACCTCTATAGCCTAGTTGATAAGACGCTGGTCTTCCGTCTGGGGGTTTCGGGTTCGATTCCTGATACCACCTAAAAAACTATACGGAACAAAGTTATTTTAAAGAGTTCAGCTAGTAACAATACACTTGTCTGCATAACCAATCTGGATATGTTGAGGGATACCTTACAAATAAATGAATAAATGAACGAATTACACCATACATAAAAGAAACGGGCAATTTATTCTCACAAAATCTGATTAATCAATTTATTTCTGTCTTTCAATTAGACAAATAAAGTATTTTAATTTAATTTGTTGTGTCTTATCTGGAGTATAATAACTCTGTTTACTTTGGTTTGTCTGATTAACTTTTTTTACTGTAGCATGTTATTAATGCAGTTGCTAGGCTGAAGCGGGCCAAAATTGCCATATTGGCCCGCTTCTAAAAAGTCTAGCTGGAATGCACGGGTTGATTTCAAACATTGTATTTTGTATTAAAATCCCTTAATGGAATGTCTCCATTGTATCTTTTGACTATATGAATGAGGGATGTTCCTTCGGAGAGAAGTAGAACTTTAAGGTAGATTTGTTATTCATCTAACCAATTGGTTGTTCCAAATCAATCCAATAGGGTGGGCTATTATGATAGAGCTTTGCCGTTGCTGGTCCTATAGAGTGGAATGGTTTGCCTCCGAGTGCCAGATATATGGATGGCGTATGCAGCTTTAGGAAGCACTTAAAGACAATCCTTTTTGGGGATCTTATTAAAATTTATGAGTGGGTTCGAATCCTAAGTAAGAGCAGCTTAGAGAAAAGTTTACTCTCTAAATCGCGCTATATAAATTGTCATTTTATTATTATTAGTTGAGACAAAGAAGAATGTGTTATCACATATCGGAAGATCAAAGACTCCGTTGTAGGTCGTCTTCGCTAAGTAATTTTTCTGCAGTTTTCTAACCATTTTTTTTAAACATATGCAGATGCGGAGAAGCTCCTAATGTAACGATCACAGCCACCATCGATCTATCTTTCTACTGAAATGTTTATTTTTATATTTTAATTTGTCAAAAATAGTAGGTTCAAATCCAAAGTTACAGCACCCTTGAGGACAGTCTGCTCTCTGAACACCGCTATATAAGTTATCATTTTATTAAAATTATTTTAAAAAATCCGTTAACCGAAACACTAAATCGACAGCAACAAAAATATTGAAATTCCATTTTCTCACGGGTTTTGTGACGTTAATGAGCAACATTGTGATAATATCCATATAAATTAAAGACAAGATGTATGAGTTAAAATTAAAGACGAGTTATTCCGAGGAAATGACTGGAGAAAATTACCCGTCAGATCGTCTCGACAAGATCAAAAGAGAATTGTGACGATCACGTTCAAAAGTACTTGGCATCTATTGACACATAGTTCTGCAGCCTGTAATGTTTTGTAAACGATAATTAACTCAGAGAAATTAGGCGTTAAATGTAATAAAAGTATAATTAAATACACATTTCATTATTTTCATATTGAATAATTTATATTTAATCAAATTACTTAATTACCGATAAAGGTATTTCACATAAGAGTAACATCCTGTCACACAAAGCAATAAATTATTCCTTCCTTAATATATTAAGGAAACAATACTGTGAGACGAAGAAAAAAATTACAATGAAATTAAAACAATAAGACAGAAATATTAAAACGCATTAAAATAACTATTTCCCTTAAACGTATTCTTCAGTTCTTACATTGGAAGACGAGACCGGGCAGCAGAGGTTGGGCATTATAGGAAATGGAAATGAGTCGAGTAGAGGGAAAAGGGAATCCCTATAAGACAGGCCGACGAATTTACGGCTGCAACTGGTCCAAAAATAAGGCGCATAATAAAAGCAAGAATGGAAGGTTACTACCCTCAGTCATAAGCACCACGACAAGGAAGATAGTAACTATGGAAAAATATGAACAAAAAAAGAAACATTTCATATGGGAGACAGATAATACACTCAATTTTTCTACATGTCTTGTAAAAAAGCCAACTTAATCCAATCAATATATGCAAAAAGAAAGATACATAAAAATTGTCGCCGCTTTTTGTATTCTGATTTCCATTAAATAATTCGGAGGTGTAAAGCGATGTTTATAATTTGTATTTTATGAAGTAAAAGAAAGTTTTGGATGAGAGATGATATCATTGTAAGAATTCGAAAAATAGAATTTATTTTTAGAACACGAAGTATTTTTACGTACACACAAACATTTATTAGTGGAGTAAAATCAAAGAGAATAAAATAAATTCTACAGTGAAACTGGAAACAATGATTCGAAAACTTTTCAAATTTAGAACCGATTGTATTAAAAACAGAAAGATATATCTACTGAGATAAACTATCAAGTGAAAAATGTAATAGGATATAACTGACTCTATTTTGAAATCTTCCTAATAAAATATTCCATATTTTTATTTTTTTTACCTTGGCGAGTTTATTGCCACGTGGCAATCTCTTCCAACCAACCAGAAATATGTTTATATAAGGGCTAAGTGTTAAACAGACTGGAATCCTATTTAAAAAAATCTGGGTTCCAGCGGGAATCGAACCCGCAACCTCCGGATCGGCAGACAAGTGTCTTACCACCAGGCCACGGAGGTCGTCATATATAATTGACATCAAGTTTGATTAAAACACTATCAATTTTTAAAATGAACTATATTTTTGCAATAAAATATAGAAAACAAATTATTCAAAAACAACCGAATAGCACACCATTATTTTTGTAATATATTGGCTTACATCAAAGCTTAATAGACGCGTTCGTGACAAAATATGAGTCTTCGAACACTCTATGTTGTATTGAATCACACTTTATATTTTTGTATTTTATAAAGTACAATACAATTTGGCGAGTTTATTGCAATGCAGCAATATCTTATCTTCCATTCAATCAGAAAGGTGCTAAACAAGCTTTAAATAAAAACCAGAATGGAACCCTTTTCAAAAAAATCTAGGTAGAAACAAGAATCGAGCACGCAATCACTATTGAAAGACAGGCGTCTTATCAACTAAGCCACAAAGGTTGTTGAGAGAAAATAAGTGACGAAAAAATTCAATATCAGATACTTTTCAACATGAGAAGACCGTGTCAAGTAAAATGCATAGACACGTAATTATTATTATTAAACCTCTTAATATATATATATATTCCGTTAAATGGGACCTTTAAATATTTCGTATGTATCATTAAAATAATCGATTGTGCTGCGAGAAATAAATAAACTCTTGTAATAATATCATCATCTAGGTTTTGCAGACCCTTTGTTATAAAATAAACTTCCCTTCGAAATATGAGCTATTCAAAATATTGACAAATTAAACAACGCGCTGCGGTGGTAAATATCATGTAAAGAATATCCGTGTTTTAGGCTCTTGGGACAAACTAAATAATATTCAGTGTATGTAAATGATATACCTTTATTAGGAAAATTTTTGTTTTCATTCGTCTAAGGATTTCAAAGCAGATTTTCGTTATGAAAATACACTGCGAAAAATATTTTTTTTGCAAATTTATAATATAAGAGAGTCAAATCATAATTAAGAAAATATTTAAACGAGTCAATGATATTTTGAAATAAGCAAATGTAAAAAATCAGAGAATTCGCTGAAGTTGTACGAGGAGGTATGTGGGTGTAGAAAAGACGAAGGATGTGTGTGTATCGAGATTTGAAAATCAGGCACTATGTATTCTTTGCCTACCCTGACAAGGAAATTGTGTGATGGTGTGTATATACAAATCGACGAAAAAAAAAACATATTTTAAGTTATTTGTAAACCTCACCAAGTGTTTAAGATATGAAAAAAACCCTAACGGATACATTAGATTAATAGAAGATAAATACGATAGATTGATTGGATTGATAACAAAACAAGATAACTGTATTGACTTCGTTACCCTTACAAATGCAAACAGCTCATTTCAAAACTTAATGAGAGTGATATAATTACATCTGAGCTAAACAAAACAGATAGAATAGTAAAGTGGAATGAATTCTTACAAAAAATTGAGAAAAAAATCTTAAAAAGATATTTTCATACCATTTTTTTTAGTATAAAAATATTCTCAGTATTGATAACACGAATTAGAACCAAAGTTACTTGCGCACTTGAATGAAAAATTAATAGTTCATTTTTCATAAGATAATGAAAAAATGTTAGTATTAAATTTCACTGGAAATATAAATTATAAACTCGAGTATTGTAAAACTGAATATTTTCCGCACTTTTATAGTGAACGCAATGGTACTTATTATCCCTACTACGTATCATATTTTTCTTAACTCCCCTGATCCCTCTCCTTGAAAATCAGAGTAAATAGTATAACACGAAGCGGGGTTAGCGGGACGCTCGTCCAAAGTGCGCAGAATTTTAAATATTTAAAAAACTAGACTAAGACTACATTAGAATTATAAAAAAAAATATTTAGTTAATTTTCGCACGTTCTAAGAAAATATATTTCTATAAAAAATAATGGTAAAATAACAATATAGAAGCGCCGTTTAGAGAAAACTCTCGACAAGGGCGCTCTAACTCAGAATTCGAACCCATTATTATTGACGGATTAAAAATAATACAAGAAAAAAATCAATCCGAATTGAGGGAAAAGCCAACAAGATATTCTAAAAAATGTGTGAAATTAGAAAAAAATTATTTAAAAAATGTTCCGTTCATTATTTGTGAACGTATCGTACCAGCTTTATTTTATTCAAATACCGTTTGTAAAAACATTTTATTTTAAATTAAATGGTTCTTGTAATGCACTGAATACAATAAGAAAAATCCTGACCTGGAGCGATCAAATGTTTTTAATTCCACATCTTTATATAGTCAAGATTCATGTAAACTTCTTACAATATAGAAATAGACCACGAAGCGCGACTCCCCTGATAAGGGCAGAGATATAATGGTGAGATGAATGTCTCTCTACATTGAAGACGGCCACGAATTGGGAAAAAATGACAAACTGACACAGAGGAATTACCTAGATAATCTTAGAGGTGAATTGGAGGGAACTTGACCCGGGTTGGCCCTTCTGCAAACGATTATCATAATTTAGCTGAATGGAAAAATATAAAATCGAACAACTGATTTTAAATGAAAGTGGCAAAATTAAGAAAAAAAAGAAAGAAAAGATAAGAACAGTTGATACATATAAACATACCCGAAAATAAGAAAATAACCGAATGAAGACTGCATATCAGTAAATTAATCACATAAAAAATATTTATTTACAAAATAATACTTTTTTGATACTAAAAAAAGGAATATTGAACAACCGTAAAAACTCAATTTGATATTTAAAATAAACAAAAAATACAAACAAAAGTCAATGGTTTTACTGAACTTCATCATTGGTTTTAAGAACTGGTTAAAGGTTAAAATAACAAAAAACATTCATCACCTAGCGATTGTATCTCAAGGAACCCCCCCCCCCCACCCGCTCATCATTCAACGCAATTGTTATATTATGTCGTAATAATCTAGATATCTGCGCTAACATCAAAGGTAATATTACCGTAGTCAATAAATACGGTGAATAGTAGATTTATTATTATTCTTGACATTGCGGAATCTAACCTCTCAATCATTCGAAATAAATTTATATATTGTAGTAACGTTTGTAAGTTGTTATTTGTAAATTCGAAAACAAAGCGGACTTCAAGTGATTTTTCCTCTATTATTGTTAATTTATATTAACAAATTCGATCCTAAACCGAATTTAATAAAATTGTCAAAGTATACAAAGTGATTTCCCCCCTGGTATTCTACATTCATTTATTAAAACTCGATCGTAAAATAAATTAAATAAAACCGTCAAAACGGTTAATTAACATAGTTTGTTGGTGATCAAAAAAGTACTCATAAAAAAGCTCACAAACGCGAAACGTTTCAAAAATTCGATTAAGGATTTGTTCAGTTAAAATAATACATTACTTTTAATTCAACATTCATACATCAATCCGTCAAGCATTTATAGAATAAATTCCTATATTTAAAAAACCATTATTCAAGAACAACAATTAAACAATTTTTTTTATCCAAATCAATTGTTAATATTGAAACGATTTTAATCAAACATTAACATATTTATACAAGATTCGGAAAAAAATCACTATAAGTGTTTTTAAGTATTTTTCGAAGGATTGGAACTTTTTTCTAGGGTGTGGCAATGCTGAAGACGCAGAGCCTTTAAATAGGTCTCTTAGGTTTACACGTTTTATGAAATTGTATTAAGCAAAGGAAGCACTCGTAGAATAAACACTCAATTGTGTTATCGAAAGAACAATTAAAAATGTATCGTTATGAAAACAATAAACTTAATGAAATAAAAGAAAGTGTGATAGAGTAATTATTTTCGATACTACAAAATTTGAGTAAATAAATATTAAGTACTTTGATAGTTTCACTTTATTTCAGTTTCACCACACCTCTTCGGGTACGGTTTACAACAAACCACAAGCTACTTCAGCTATTTCGATGGTAGAAAGCGCAATGACCATTAACAAGGTTCTAATCAAACGTTTGTTTGAGAGAAGCGACGAAAGCAGAGGTGAAATCCCGTTATCAACAACTCTGGATGGCGCTCGATAGTAGTTACTGATAACCTTAACCGCAAATATCAACATTCGGTAGACTGAAGATTCTGATAGGAATAAATTATGATCATTTGTCAAAGATGATTGATATCCTGTTTCAAGCTAATTTACGCATCCCGAAATTCGGTGGCTGGTGTTTCAGTAACGAGGGATGATACTCGACATCAATTTCTTGAGCACGCCGCGTTGGATTACACAATACACGCGCCGTGAGACAAGAGATAGCAATTTAACATTCCAATACACGAGTACCTAGCTTTACGGAAGAGAGCAGCGAGACTTGTTGAGTCTGACCAAGTTCAACAGACCCAGTTATTGGATTCGTCCGCTAGCACGGCATTTACCTCCTCTGAAGTATCGATAGAGATAGCATAGTACCTTTAAAAGAGCATCTGAAGTAAAATTTTGAGAAGTTCTACATTTTTTTAATATACGAGTACATACATAAATAATGTATGATTCATTATCTTTAGATATAAAACCACAGAAATAATTTTATACTAAAATATACACTTTTAGCACCTTTTCGCAACAGGTATTAAAAAAACAGACGACAAATAATAATACGAATATATACTAAAATTTAAGACAAGTAAGACAAGAATTGGAAAATACTAGGTAAGTCCAGAAAGTAATTGTACTGAATTTTTGTACGTTACAATTTTTTTTATTTAAACAAAAAAATTACGTGGTTACCGTAGTACATATGTAAGCTATTTTTCGACTTAGTCGCCATTCCTCTCAATGCAGGTGGTGAAGCGGGGTATCAACTTTTTGATGCCTTCCTCGAAGTAGTTTCCCACCAACCCCTCCGTCCACTTCTCCCCCTCCTCCTTTACCTACTCGTCGGTTGAAAACTTTTTTCCACCCATGTGCAGCTTCAGGGAGGTAAAGAGATAGTAATCTGAAGGTGCTAGGTCAGGGGAATGCGCGGGATAGGTCAAGGGAATGCGCGGGATGGTTCAGGACATCCCATTTAAATGAGGCGAGCAGTTTCTTCGTGGCGTTGGCCGTGTGTGGTCTGGCATTGTCGTGCAGCAGGCAGACTCCCTTTGTCAGCATGCCTCTCCTCTTGTTCTGAATCGCCCTCCGTAATTTTTTTAGGGTCTCACAGTATCTTGCAGAGTTGATGTTCCCCCCTTGAGGCATATATTCAATTAAAATTATGCCTTGACAGTCCCAAAACAATTTCGTCAATTTCGTCAGTCACAATTGAAGGTCTTCCGCTCTTCTTATCATCATGCACAGACGTACGACCGTTTTTAAACTCGCGATACCACTTGTACACACTCGTACGATTCATAGCTTTATCACCATATGCAGTTTTCACCTCATTATAAACCTCAACCGGAGGTTTTCCCTTCCAAACGAGATAACGGATGACGCCCCGTATTTCGCACTTGGCGGGAGATTGGATTTACATTTTTCACGAAACGTGTTGTCGCGTCGACACTTCTCAACGTACTGACCTCGAACCGGTCTTGTTGCGGAGGGGAAGGGTCAGGCTACACGGAAGTGTAGCCAACATGTCGAAAAATAAAATCCATCCGGTCGTGAGAGCCTCAGTACATTTACTTTCTGGATACGCCTCGTATTTAATTCTTCTTGGTATTAATTCGAATGTGGTTGCAAAACTAGATGACTTTCAAGGCATTCGTTTTTCATTTTTATAAATTTCAGTAAGAAATCAGGCGTGCAGATTACATCCTTTTTTCTTGTTTAATTTGCGCAGCAATAATTAAAAACCACTCGACTAATTTTGTCGTATATCGAATTCAAGAATATTTTTCTAATTCTGTTATCACACTATTCCGTTAGAAGTTCCGTAAACAAAGGTATTGTTGTATTAGGTTTCACCCGACTACGGGCGTCGTATCACGCCTTCAGACGGGGAAGAGTTGGCAGGCGCCAAGCACAAAGGAATTCGGACGGAAAAACTAAAGGAATAGGGAAAAGAATCGAAAAGGGCTGATGTCAATCACAAAGAGGGGATCCTGATTAGGTTTCAAGTTCGAAAGGAAATTTTAGATATATATTACGGTTTAACGACATTCAGAGGAATGGGATGATATTAAAGCGAGAAGGAATAGCTTTCCACAAATATTAAACCAAAAATGAAAAGGATACGAAGGAAAAAAAATATAAATGAACTAGTTAACACCAATTTGCTTTCGAGAAAGATTCTTTCAACTTAATTCACTATTTAAAGAAAATATATTATTTTTAATTACGGACATGACATCATCAAATAAAAGTAAACGCAACGTATCGAAATTTGAAAAAAGACCAGGCTAAATATTAAGAAGGGAGGAGAGGATATATTAGGTGTACCGGAAAATAATGTCGTTTTTTCAATGAAACAATTTGGTGCATTTAATGTATTTATTTATTAAAACTAAGTTCAAAATATATTTGCCATCGTTTGATATAACCTCCTTCTACCTCTCAGTCAATTTTTTAATACCGCGTTCGTAAAATTCAGCTGGTTTCAATGCAAAATACTCAGATATGCCTTTTTTGACATCCTTATAATTTTTGTATTCTTTTCCGTTTAAAAAGTGTTGCATTGACCGGAACAAATGGTAATCTGATGGAGCAAGATCCGGTGAATATGGTGGGTGACGTACAGTTGTTACACCTAGGGCTTAATTTTTTCTTTCGTAATTTTCTGAGGTATGCGGTCGTGCATTATCGTGCTGTAAAAACACTTGTCCACAATTAATTCATGACGGATCCATTTTCCTTGTTTCCATGTCTTGCCGATTTTTTTATATGCTCTTGCACGCTTGACCATGAACATCCGAGTTGCTCCGCGAGTTCTTGAATCGTTGAAGTTGGATTTTGCTGAATCAGCTCAGTTTAAACATCGCTATCCACTTTAACAGGTCGACCACTTACAGGGTTATTTTTTAGATCAAAATTGCCGGATTTAAATTGTTTAAACCACCTCTGGCATTGACAAACATTCAAAATATCTCCCAGTAAATCACAAATATTTTTTAAAGCACATGTTGCACTTTCTTTCTTCATGAAATGGTAAAGCATAATATTTCGAATAAATTCCTCATTCGGTACAAAGCTCACCATTGTGTATAGGGTTGTAAATGTTTTTGTTTAAAAGTCCTAATACACTCCAGGTATACGTAGTCAGAGAAACAACACAGAACACGTTGTAAAAGTTCGACTGCCGAAGCACAACTGACCACTCAAATGCGATAACAAAAAAAAACGACATTCTTTTCCGGTACACCTAATATATAGAATTGAATCATCTCGTGGGACTTTAAATAAAATGAGAAGTGTATTCTGGGATGATAATCTAAACTTGAAACTTGACAACGGTTAGTCAAATGCTACGTTTGGTCAGTGTTATTGCATGGAGTGGAATTATGGAACAAAAGTTAGTAGTACGAACCGACTGGAAGCATTCGAAATGTGGATGCACCAGAGAATGCTACGGATACCCTGGACGGATATGGTCAGCAACACAAGGGTTCTTCAAAGAGCCAAAGTTGATATAGGAACATTTCTGAATGTGAAAAGACAAACTAGGACTTCTTTCTTTATACCGTACGAGATACGAGTATAAAACAATGGAAAGTTTTGATATAGTGAAAATTATAGGCAAATGCAACTGATAGATCCGGTGAAATGGCTTCGTTATGTCAGCTCTGACTACTAATCCACCGATATGTGGAATCCACATATCCACCGATATGTGGAAAAGATAATATCAGAATATATTTGCGAACATACCGTAACGCCGTTTCCCTGTCGTGGTAAACAGAGAGGACAGAGTATTAGATTCTTATCTCAACATACATATTTTGCCGCGTCTACTATACATACACTTCATACAACACTTACGATTTCTCTAACTTTTTGAGTTTCCTTCTTTCAAAATATCATTCACATAATCTAATCGTACTTTCATTGGCGTTCCTGTATCACGCATTCAACTCACATTTTCACGATTTTTTTGTTTTGTTAGTCTTTCTTCATTCATTTGCTCTGCATACCCAACCCATCTGAGAGCTCTACTTCATCTTTCTCAACACATCAGCCATAAGTTCACATTTATCCCTAATCCCTTCATTCCGCATTGCCATACATTGTCACCCCACGTATTCTTCTCAATACACGCATTTATACAGCGTTTATCCGTTATTATTTCAGTATTTTTCCACGTCCACGTTTTACTCTCATCAAAGTTGGCAATAAAATACTTTTGTGGGATGTCACCTTAAAAGATTTTAAAACCGTCCGATTCGACTTTACATTGTTTAAGTACTCCATTGACTTTGTTTCCTATCACTTCACGCCGTTCGATATCTCTAGTAACTCCTCCATCATCTGAAAAAATACTACCCAAATAGTAAAATTGCTCCGACCGTTCATTGTTCACTGATATATCGCATTTACTTTTCGTTTCACACTTTTCTATCACCATGACTTTGAGATTTTGCAAAAATTATCATCGCATCTCTCATATAATTTACTCAAAGTTTGTAATGAATCTTCACGCACCGATTTTTTTTTTGGTCTTGATAAAAAGTTGTACTCAAAACCTTGGCGTGAAAAACAAACGTTAACGATCACATAGCACTCGAAGATTGTTGAATTGACTTTTCATATATAGTTTATGAAAAAACCAATAGTTTACGAAACAAAAATTCTCATTTAAATATTGCTTGTTCCTGTAACGATAATATAACTGATAACTGTTACAATTTAAGCCAACATTGTAAATTGCTTGTGGAATAATTAATTGATGCTGGGAACCAGACGCTTAATTATTTGCTATATTAATGGAAATTGGCGATAACATCGGAAAATCAATATTAGCCACCGTCTGAGAGATGTATCAATAATATCTGCATGATGCAATAAGCTAAGATCATAATTGGTTCCATTTATATGAAGATTTATGTTGCAATAATTCCGGACATATATACCAATGAAATTCAAGATAAACTTGTCTGAGGAAATGCCTACGAATTTAAGCTCAAAAAGTCTCAAAGATGTTTAAGATAATCATGTGTACGTACGAATATTAAGTAACGTACGTAACCACATCATCATTGATTTGAAACTAAATTATGGCGCATTACAAGTTAGATATTTTATATACAATATAATCACGATTTATTCCTTTTGGGATAGGAAAAGAGGACAGATCTCCATCCTTTCTATCAGTGCACACACCCTTACCAGGTCCACGTCCATGCATCTCGTCATACATGCTCTCATATTTCTCATACTTATTACCTTCAGTTAAGATTTCTCCAACTATTTCATCCTACTCTTTCCTCCGTCTACACCTTCTTCGCTCTCCATTAATTTCAGACAAATAAATTTATTTCGTAAAACTTTCGCTACTCATTCTCTCAATTCTCACATTACATTTTAAGTACAGAACGCCACAATTGCAACTAGTGAGCAACTAAGAACCCGTATATTATAGAGACACGCCATGTGAACTTACAAGATGTTACCGAATGGTGTGGATTGACAGCGTTGGGTCTTATTGCGTCATTATTTTTGACAACACTTTAACTATTGCCCTTTAACCTACTGTGGGAATCCGCCATGACACACATTCATGAGATGTTTGCGAATGAGGGAAACTTTTACTTCCAGCACGATGGAGCACCTCTCCACTATAATTATGAAATAAGGGCGTCTTGGTGAAAATTTGTCGAACATATGGATTAGACGAACAGACAGCATTGGAAATCCCCTTGGATTTTTTCGCAACAATAGATGAAATGACAGCAGCCATTGAAATAGAATGCACTCGATTCCCAAATTAATTGTTTCATGATGTTTGCAACATATAAAACTACGTTGTCATCAGTATCAGCACCAGAACAATCAGTTTGTACACATAACGATAACTCAAATTAATGAAAGATCCTCTTTAATTTAAATTATTAATCTTGGATGTGTCTTGATTGAAACTTTATTAATAAATATTTAGTGTGTTTACATATTTTAAGACGCCCAACATAATCGTGTATTTTGGATGTTTTAAAACACAACAATCGTAAATTGACTTTAAAGTATTTTTTTAGAATATTCAACAATGAATTACTTTGGTAATCCACTAAACACATTAATCCTCACTAGACGTGTTTTTCCCTCCTATCCCGAGGCTCTCTTCACGCGGAATGATCCTGAATAATTTCACCTGAAGAAGGCCTGAAGATAGGAGGTAGAAACACGTGTATCTGGGATTAATGTGTACACTAGAATAACAAAGTAATTTATTGAAAAATATTATAATACGGAGTTCCACAAAATTAAAGTCAAAACCTTTGATTAATAATCGATTTTTAATTCCCTAATAAAAATAAACCACAAGTATTATTAACATTGTGAATAAATGTATACTTTAAAAATGTTAAATTAGTTAAATATTCATCAGTGAACCAATAAAAAAACAAAATGAATCTATAGTTTTATTTTCAAGCAAAACTTATTCCCTTGACTGTGAAGGCACAACATCCTAGATAAAAACTTATTCCCTTGACTGTAAAGGCACAAATTCCTAGATGAAAACTTGTGTCCTTGACAGTAAAGGCACAACATCGATATGAAAACTTATTCGCTTGACTGTGAAGGCACAACATCCTAGATGAAAACTTATTCCCTTGACTGTGAAGGCACAACATCCTAGATGAAAACTTATTCCCTTGACTGTAAAGGCACAAATTCCTAGATGAAAACTTGTGTCCTTGACAGTAAAGGCACAACATCGATATGAAAACTTATTCGCTTGACTGTGAAGGCACAACATCCTAGATGAAAACTTATTCCCTTGACTGTAAAGGCACAAATTCCTAGATGAAAAAAAATAAGAATTTGAAAGTTATTCATATTTTAAAATTTATTTTGTTCATAACATGGCAACACCTTCGCTACATCGGTCAGGAAAAGTTCATGTAAGAAGAAAGTACGAAAAGTAGCCGGTTAAACAAAGTACACAATGAACAAATAATATTGAATATTGTTTCAAAATAGATGTTTCGCTCTTTAATACTGAACACTCGATAAAAATAAAATACTGAACCACAAAACAATATTACCGAATCGGCTTGCTGATGATCAAATATTAATGAATCGCTTAGATTAAATTGCCCTTCAAACATCACAAGCCTTAACACGTGTCTGAAATTAAATCGAAATACGATATTTTGGAGTATCGATACCTCATAATATCGTGGTAAAATTACGCCTGTTAACTTTGTTCCCTTACTTTAAAAAGTATTGTCAATTTCATTGAATATTAAATATTTATATATGCGATAAAAAGTTAAGGCTACGTGAAAATTATGTTAATTTAAAATCTGTGATGATTCGTGATGTATATTTTTTATTGGTAAATTCAAGAAGAAAAGTAACCTTATTCTTTTTAGAAGTGACCTCACTAGAAAACTCTAGATATAAAAGCTCAACGGACTCAGCAGGCTGTTTCGTATTTATGGTTTGTTACTTTTGTCCGATTGACCTCATTTGATGTAAATGCCGTACCTGTCAATAATCGTTCGCGATGTTCGCTACAGCTCTCGACAACAAAAGAGTGCAAATATAGTCAGGCGGCATTCCTGGATATTTAGTTGACTGGCCTGACTTCCTGACGAGATTACAATCCGATTACTTTATAAAAATGTGACAAAAAATACATATTGGTATATATACAATTTTTCTTCATTTAATATGAATACACTAACAAACTGTGTCTTCGAATAAAGTACATTTTAACTTAAAAGTAAAATTATTATCTTCTTTTATGGAACGCACATTTAAAATAGTTAGTTCAGGAAATCAAGATAAGCTTCACATTTACCAGAAAAACAACAGGATTAAAAAATATTACATGGAAAAAATGTATATTAAAACCAAAGATAAATTGAGACATCATTACGTTATCATACCGGTCGATAACAATAGTTTAATAAATAATTTTACATCCAGAAACAAAATAATGAAAAGATAATATGGACATATATTTTTCTGGATATAGAGTAACCTTATTCAAATGTTAAGCGCGAACAAGGAAAAAATCTAAAATTCGGGAGTTAAAATCCTTCACAGAAAAATAAAGAGAGTATACGAGTTCTAACGATTACAAAGTAAAAAGCGGAAATTTATGAAAAACTATCGCGAAAGTTTATAAATAAATATCGCATGAGGTTTACCCCGGGCTTCCCACTTTTTCTCATAGCGGCCTGGACAGCTTTAAAAGTTCCTAACATAGTTACGGAGAAAAGTTTACCGCTACACCGAGGGGGGACATAAATACCGACAAAACACCTCATCCCCCAACACATCGTGGACAAGTAAAGACCGCTCGAGATCTTATAAATCTCTCATATTTCTAAGTGCATTTTACGATGACGACCTCCGAGGCCAAGTTGGTAAAGCGACTGTCTTCTCACCGGGGGTTCGATTTCGTTGGAACAGAGACTTTTTAAAGGAATTTCAATCTGATTTTCCCTAAAGGGTTCTTTACCACCTTTTTGGTCGGTTGAAAGAAATTGCCACACGGCAATTAGCCTGCCCGATTAAACAACGAAAGTGTAATACAATACTGTCAAATTTCACGGAAGAGCGCAATAAGCACATCTTTGTTAACATTAAAATTTACTAAAATAAAATTCCAATAAAAAAGAGTGGAAGGTTTAACATTATTATTTAGCTAAGAATTACACTTTTTTTTCACACACCAAATATGTATTCAAGAGATGTATATTTTTAACACTAAAGTATTTCATAACAATAGTGGTAAAAGTCTTAATATAAAACTGTGTTAGTCCTTATTTATTTTGATTACACTGTGTATCTAAGTACTAACAAAAGAACGCACTGACTATTAATTTACGAGTACTTCATTAAAAAAATGTTTTAAAAGTTATTTTGCGACGCGTGAAAATAATAAGCCGTAATAAATAACGATAATCATTATCTGAATCAAAATAAATTGTCTTCGTTATTCCCATTGCTTGCAGCATATATATATTTCATTTACGCCTGTCTCTTTCTGTTACATTAATATATTCAGAGAATATATATTTATTAATGAAACGATTCTCACTTTTTTAAGGAAAAACATCACAAGCAATGAAAATTTCTGCAAAATCAAGTTTGGCAATAAATGCCATAAAAATAAAGACTTAAAAAATATAAGATGAATCATATAAAATTGTACAAAGAACAATACGATAATTACTGCCTTGAGAATGCAATCATTATTGAAGAGTAAAAGTCTTACAAAAATAACGCGGTACAAAAAAATAACTGACTATTATCGAAATAACAATAGTAGGGAAAACGAGGCGTCAGTCATCATTAGCGGCGGCGACTCCTGATGATACGAGTAGATCTCTCCAAGCACAACACAACAGGCACGAGTGTGGTTGACTAATCAACTTTGAATATACGCCAATCGACCTGGTGTCAATACCGTTTACCTTGATCTTCTTCAGGTCGCCATTACATTGTGTACGCAAAGACTATCTAGATAAGGAGAAAGGACGTCTAGATGTGATGGTAGAAAGGAGAATGCAAAGGAAAGATCGGTTCTCTTGCAGAATCTGATTATGATAGAAAAAATATATAATTGTAATTTCAAATAATAAAACAAACTTATAATTGTGGCATTCGATCATGTTAAAAAAAATCGTTATTCAATTTGAAGAGTTTTCGACTTAATATTTCTACGTACATCGAAATAATTTTTCGACATAAAGTTAATAAATATCAAAATGAGATTTTCGTAAAAAAAAACTACATTAAAATTTGTCTAAACTACAAAAAAGACGTCTCAAAATGTGTAATTTTTAATATAAATATTCTTACAGTGTGAGATAAAAACTCAATCAATGAAAATGAGGAAAATATAGTTACTATTCCAGAAAGGTGTATGTAGAGAATAAAATTGTTCAAAGCAATTCAGTGAACGGTTTTCATATTCTGTGGCAATAAATGGATCTGGGAAAAGTAAGCTTATGCAGCTTAAGTGCGTTCAACTTCGACATAAAAAGAAATAGTTTCGATATCTTCCTCAGGAGAGATAAAATTGGAAAAGTATTTCATAACAATAGTGGTAATTTTGGTTAAAAAATTTCGGAATAAAATTTTACACTTAATTTTTAATTTTACATTAGTAACGCAGCGTGTTAAGTAATTTACGACGGCGGTCCGATAAGTACTTAGCCTCACCGCCCGATGGCACCACTATCGCAAGAGCAATTTTTATCGCGTAGTACATTCTCGTTGACAGCTACTGTCAAAATTTCAGACGAATCGGACGCGTAGTTTTGTTTTGACCGCGTGTGGAAGCGAGCGTGTCCGCCGATTTGAGAAAAATGGAAAAAGAGCAATATCGGTCGGTGATTCGATTCTTGTTTTTAAAAGGGAAATCGCGCAGCGAAATCAAAGAGCGCTTGGATGCTGTGTACGTTGACTCTTCTCCTTCGATGGCGACCGTCAAAAATTGGTTTAACGAGTTTCAACGTGGTCGCACGTCGGTTTTTGATGAGCCACGCCCAGGTGCCCCGAAAACGGCTACCACGGAGGATAACGTGACAAAAATCCACGATTTCGTATTGGCAGACCGCCGATTGAAGGTGCGCGAGATAGCTGAGACAGTAGGCATCTCAAAAGACCGCGTGGGTCATATCCTGCATGAAGTATTGGGCATGAGAAAGCTGTCGGCGCGATGGGTGCCGCGTTTGCTCACTCCGGACAACAAGCGCAACCATGAGACCACTTCAGAGCAGTGTTTAAGCGCAATCCGAAGGAGGTTCTACGTTGTTTCGTGACCGTCGACGAAACATGGATACACTGGTACACACCCGAGACCAAGGAACAGTCGAAACAGTGGACTTCACCCGGCGAACGTGCTCCGAAGAAGGCGAAGACTGTCCTATCGGCCGGAAAGGTGATGGCCACCGTTTTCTGGGATTCAAAAGGTGTGATCTACATCGACTTCCTGGAGAAGGACAAAACGGTCACAGGGCTCTACTATGCCGAATTATTGGGCCGATTCGACGCCGAATTGCAGAAAAAACGGCCCCATTTGGCGAAGAAAAAAGTGCTCTTCCATCATGACAACGCACCGGCTCAAACCTCCGCCGTCGCCACGGCCAAATTGGTAGAATTAGGCTACGAACTGCTGCCCCATCCACCGTATTCTCCGGATTTGGCCCCGTGCGACTTCTTTTTGTTTCCAAATTTGAAAGTCACTCGCCGGGCAGAAATTTGAGTCAAATGAGGAGGTTATCGCCGCCACGGAGGCCTACTTTGCAGACCTCCAGAAAACGTATTTTTCAGACGGGTTAAAGAAGTTGGAGCATCGCTGAGTCAAGTGTATCGAACTCAAAGGAGATTATGTTGAGAAATAAATCGCCACTTTTCCAAAATTTTTGTTATTCTTTTGTAGGCTAAGTACTTTATCGGACCACCCTCGTATGTGGCCTGGCCGGCATATCTAAATTATTGAAAATAGAAATTCATAAACAAGTCATTTGAAAAGTTAAACACAATATCACATTAAAATATAAGAAAAAAATATCTTATCGCATTATAATTACAAAAAATATTAAACAAATATACGAATTTAAGTTGTTGTGCCAAAAGATTTATAATTTTGGAAATCAAATGACGTAAAATGCTTGTAAAACGAAAACTAGGTGTATTTATTGCCTGAACTTGAACATTTTGTTTCATCATTCATCTCTTGAAATATGTCATTCTATAAATTTAACAAAATCATTTGTCATTCACTCAGGGTGTCTTGGATATTTTCCTAAGTATTTTATAACTCTTGAATACCACACGGGAAAAGAACACCAAACATAGTTTTTTGTCCTGGCGACTCGTATATTTAAGAAAATAAGTGTTTGAGCAAATGAATTTCTCATATTGTATAATGTATTGTATAAAAAGTCCTTTTTTTTAAATTTCAACTAACATAAAACATTTACATTCAAAATAAACCATTATTTTCCATTTGCATTTGGAAATGTAAATATTCTTCCGTCCTCTCATTACATAAGATATGCTTTATGAAATCATCTTATCGGAGAACTTACGACACGACGCGACCAAAATAATAAGTTTAGCGTGAAAAACATGCCATCTGAAGGCAGAACGCAAAGTAATTCATGAACCATATTTCTGGCTCACATGAGAAAAATACGCTCGAGTAGAGACCGCATAAATATTTATTTGAGGAACACATTTGTGATGGCAACCGAAAAGAAGGAAAGACACACCTCATATCATAATTTGACAATTATTTTAACTTAAGAACTTAAATACTGATATTAAAATATCTCGGTTATAACAGAATTTCAACATTGAAACACGTTGAGGTAAAATAGAATTTCAATATTTGAGAAAGTTACGTGCTCATTTTTATTTATTGAAAACTACAAGTTGTATGTTATTTATCATTGCATTTAAATAAATAAGGTTGAAGACTTATCGGTTGTAAAGGTTCATTCTAAAACTGTTTCATCATTAAGAAATTAATGTATTTAATGACATCATGATTTAACCCTTGAATGTTAAAAAAACTCGACACACTAATCTTAAATTACAGTGAAAGACAGACCTTTACAAAAGTAAAGGCTTTCTATAATACAAATACCGAATCAATGAATAAGTATTTAATGACTTTCGTATACCATATGTAGAGTAATTCAAGAAGTCGCGAAAGAAAACAATTCGGAAAGACAATATAAATTTAATATTTTTCTAATACTCGTTTCAAGTTTTTTTTTAATTGAAAACAAAAACTTGAAAATTTCAAATAACTTTGACAATTTTCTTTCAACATAGTTTATTTTTCAATCAGGTAAATATCGAATTATTTTGTTTGTGTCTCATTCTTAGTATTGAAAAAAATAGTCTTTAAAAGACATATCACATATCCGAGTATCAGACACTCATAAGATATTATGCGTATAATTAGTTTGAAGAATCAGAAATGAACGTACGGAACGTTGAAATAACCATGAATACAAAATAAATCGTAGCCTCCTTTCTGATTTATGTTCTCCGCATAGGACCCGCCCAAACGAATCGTCTTGCGTATGGATAAGTACACATTTGGAATGCAAACTGTATTTATTTGCCCTCATTATTTAAATGAAATAGATATTGCCAACGGTGAATTCATATACAAATAGTTATACCTACCGCCAGAAAAATTCACTCGGTGATTGCTTAGCGGATAAAAAAGGGATGGAAGATATTCAATATGTTATATTATTTTGAAAAAAAAACGGTTCATTTAACTTTTATTGGTTGGTAAATACTCTCGATACTAATACATTCATATATCAAAGTAGCTTCCAACGGGCGGGGTTAAGTACCCCATTATGTGAGGAAAATTTTCCTTCCGTTTAAAGACTACATTATTTTGTGGGCAAGTCAGTGAAGTTATATATAGCGCTAAAGGCAAAATTTTCTTTTCTTAAAATAAGATGTGGAAACACTTAAACTCAACGGAGCGCTTTATATTTATATCCCTTTTTTCATAAGATTTCGGTCAATAAATATAAAATTTCACTTTATATTAAGTTGAAATATTAAACTGCCTGACTTTTCAATGGAATAAAAATACAATGTTTTAAGATCGCATATTTTACTATTCGAGATGTTTTGTTTATTGTAAAAGAAAAAATACTTTTAAGGCAACTATGTTTTACATATATTATTTTGAATTATATTTTTGGTCTTACATGGTTTCGAAAACATGATTAAATCTATTAAATGTTTCAGCTAAGAAGTAATGTGGCATGTTGACTTTTTGGGATTTGATTATCGTATGCACAGTTTCATAGCTGCATGTGAGTTATTTAAAGGTCGGGACCACGGATTATTTTCAATATATTCATGCACTCTTTTTCTTGAACTTCTGCTGATCTAACCATGGAAAAGTTAAAATATCTGTCATAACTGTTAACATTGCCTCACAAATACGTATATGCATTATTGAACGAAATGCTCTAAATTGCATTAGTGGTAAGATGAATACAATGAATTAGGTAACGTTAATTTGAAATCAGATTCACATACAAATACAAGATTTGCAGATTTACTTAAAAAATGAGATTTATATAATAAACATAAATTCGAAATAAGAATTAAAAATTATAAACGAACAATGTGCTCGTATTTTAGTGGGATTTAAAATCAACACATGTGTGTTGTCTTATCTGAAGAATTTCTAAATCAATCTTGATGAATTTGATTCCTCAACGAACAAGTATATGACAAAGAATGAAGTTCCGCGGTTCAATTAAAAATAATTTCAATTAATTTGACAATGGTTTTAAATTATTGCGAATACCATTCATACACTAAAACGTACAATTCCGAATAAAATATAATATAATAATACACAAAAACATCATAAATATCAAATATCGGTATTTGCATGGTGGTATCTCAACAAAACATTTCAATTTCCCGCCATAACGATAATCGGTCGCATCAATATTTAACGTTAAAGTTCCCAGATAAAGAAGATAGGAAAAAGAAAGAGTCGGTAATGGAGGGATGGAGAGTATGAGAGGGTGAGCGCTCCGGCAGTGCACATAAAAGCTTTTATTGGGGAGGATGTGAAACAAGATAGATGGAGGTATATTAATGTAGCGCCATTCGCGAAACACCCGGTACCCGCATATTGAAAACCGTTCCGGATCTACGTGCAATGTGAGAACGCTTCAATATCCTTAACTAGTACTATTCAAAGAAAATGCTTTACAATTAAGTGATGTGATTGAAACTATTAAAGAATGCAACGGAAATATAATATGATCCGATTAAAAAAGGAAAGCAAAATTTAAGAATTTACTAACGTAATAAGGCTCTTAGATTTGATTTACTAAATGGCACAATAGAAAAATTTTAAATCAATCACTCCGTAAATAATTTCAGAAAGATAACTATGATAGCAACAAGACTTCCTCGTGGAATTAAATAACTTATTCGTACAATTTTTACAAAATTTTATTCATCTATGTATCAAAATAAATATATAAAATGGAAATGATAAATAGGTCTTACAAAATGAAGAGATTTGAATGTCCAAGAAACCAGCTAAAGGTAGAAAAGGGCAGGGAAAATCATTGAGACTTAACGCTCTGAAATAACTCGAATTCGCTGTTCCTTTTGACTGAAGTCATATTGAATATTTGAAACCAAGAGTTATCAATTGATTGGCCACTTACACAAAAACATATTTTAAATATCCTTAGAATTTGACGACAGTAAGATACAAGGGTGTCTTAAGAATAAAATAACGGTGGGTAACAGTTTCAATGTATTTTAAGATAGGCAAAAATATTTAAAAAAAATGTTAATATGTCAAGAAGATATATAGAGCAAATAGGTAAAAAAATATAAGTGTAAAATGAAATATTTTACGTGTTTCAAAACATAACCTTA
The DNA here is from genome assembly GCA_949825065.1 of Odontocerum albicorne. Classification (NCBI taxonomy): domain Eukaryota; kingdom Metazoa; phylum Arthropoda; class Insecta; order Trichoptera; family Odontoceridae; genus Odontocerum; species Odontocerum albicorne. The sequence continues at coordinate 30,919,110 of OX463845.1, read as the reverse complement.
CATTGTTGTGTGGTCAAACAAATAAATTAAGTAAATTGCTTTAGACCACGAATATGTAAATTAAAGAGAGTAAATGTGGATAAACATGAATTAGTTAATTTGCTGAATATCAAGCAAGAAAAATAGTAGAACTGTCAACTTGAATGTCATATTTGTTTTTGGTTTGTTCACACATTAGAACTCGTATGTTCTCGAAAAAAACAAAAGAGAGTAAAATGTTTTTTTCCTTTTCGTTCGTTTAGGCTCCGCAGTAAAAAAAGCCGTTTGGTGTGCGAAAAAAAGGAAACGGGTGCTAACAAGTGAAACAACATTCTTTCGATTTATTTTTCAATATAAATGTTAATGTATATTTATCATGCAAAACAGCACATTTAAACAGCGAGTAACAGTCGTAACTTTTGGAGAAAAAACGTTCGGAAAGCATTAGCAAACGTTGAAAAAAACGTTAAATATTTGCCCACACTACATATCTAAAACCGATTTCGGTCACATGTGATTACGGCTTCTGTTGTAAAATTGATACAACTCTTCATCTTCTCTATCCTTGATTCATCAGGGTCGGAGCTGTGTAATACCACGGTACTCCTCCAAGTCGGTCCTGGGTACTCTCTGAAACAGCCTCCCAGTCCAGCTAAAGTCTGTCCTCGACCAGTCTCTTCATATGTCAATTATACGCCCTTCTTGGCTTCTCACTGAACGTTCTGGACGTCAATTTAAATTCCATAATACAATCATCTGACTAATTAACATTTGTTTCAAATATATCAGTCGGAATTATTAAATCTATCATATAAAGTTGAAAAATTAAAATAATTTACTTTACGAATACGATTTTTATAAGGTGATGATTTTAAATAGTGATTCATATAAAATATTAATTTATCCTGCAAACTAATATCATAAAAATATTAACTAAAGATTGTTCTAATTAAAGGAAGAAAATTGATGTTTGATCAAAAATAAAAAAATCAAAAATGAGGCAAGTATTTATACTAACCCATATTGTGTCGGAAGTTATCAATCCTAAACGTCGTAGGATTTTATGTAAAAAAGTTTACAAGGCGATCGATACACTGAATCAAGATCGATACACTACTCATTTATTGACAAACGTTACTTTTGATACCAATGATAACAGCTACCATATAAATAAAACAATTGAAACGAATATAATATGATATAAGTATAATAAGATCTATAGTTATTTATAAGGTGTATAGCTTTTAGATAGACCATTAAACTCACATCAAACATTAAAACAAGCAAGTATCGAGAGTTGGACAAACCTGAAATATCTATCGGACAGCAATATCCAAACCCAATACAGCATCCCGAGTGCAAGGATCGTATCTAAAGCTGTACGGTCCAAAGTAAACATGCGCCATAGGTTATACGTGAAAGTTAAGGGTTAAGTATTCTGGCAGGAAATCCTTTTTGGTTGCACGTTCAAAACTCACTTTGGGTTGGCCAAAATTATGTTGCCGTTTCGGGTACGTAACCGAGCCGAGTGTACACAAGTGGATAGAATGTATTCAGTGTGTGTAACCCGAAGGGGATGCAGCATGATCCTCGGTTCGGGGGGTGGCTCTCCACAATTGGACGCTGCATTGGACGCCGCGGGTTACACGGGTTGCTACACATTATTGGGAAATTAGTAAGTTTTTCTTTCAGTGTTTTGGCTACGGTCGGGAGGCGTTCCCGGCGCGTATCTGGGAGACCTCGACTAAGAAAAAGGACAAAAAAGATGTTGATGAAGAAATAATTGGCACGCCTTTTCTTACTTAAATTAAAGTAAGTTTTTGTTGTCGATTGTTCGACATGAACTTAATTGGTGAAAAACGGAGAATATCACTGTCAAAGTGTCAAACTCACATTTAAGCTTTCGAGTGTTAAATAATTCAAAAACATTATTTTACAATACAGCAAAAATACATTTAAATTGCAAGACAACAAACCACAATTTATTTTTGTTGTAATATAATTTTATCATTATTACTATGGAACTCTTAAAAATTATGTAAGGTGTAATACAGGTCTCCAGAATATTTAACAAGAACGCTTACAACAAAACCGCCTATGTCAACAAAATAGAAAATAAACCAGTAACATTTCTATATATGTTAATCCATTTGATTCTAAACCATGAATACAATAAATAAGAACTTTCACGAAAGTTCGTTCTATTTAATAACGCCAACGTGAAAAATCGTAAGATTCCAGTATTGAACTTGAAAAAAATCTAAACACTGAATTGAAAACTTCAAATAAAAGTTCAATTTTGTACGTACGATAAAATAAATCAATAAAACGTTAACTGATAATGAAAAAAATATATAATAAAAAGGTAAAATTAGAAATAATAAATTATTTAGAAAGTCTACCAAATTGGTGTTGTACTCGTTTGATACAATGATAGTTCCACATTTAAATTACAAATGTTCTTTGCTGAGCAATAAAACACAATGGAGGAAATCTCAAATTGTACAGAATAGAACAATGACGACTATTTTTAAATTAAGTGAATACACTAAAATTAACGATATGCTTGTAAACTAGATAAACACATATGTGTACGGTAAAGAAATTCATAATTTTGAATGACTTAACATATTTCTTTGGTTCCATATTAATGTGTTACCATAAGTGTACTCGAAAAGGTGTCATGTACGAGTACAATGATGAAGCGCATAATTAACATACGAGAAGTCATGATGACTTTTGACTTCCAAAACCAAAATGATAAAAAGTCAAAACAATTTAAGCTAATAAAGTATTAAAATTATTAACGAAATACCGAAACGTATTAAAAAATTCGAGACCATCCGAACTTTTCGTGCTTTATATGTAAAGGATAAATTTAATTATTGTTGAAGTAAAAAATATATAAAAATGAAAGTTCTGATATGAAAAATGATACATGTAGTAAGTTGATTAGGTTAAAATTAGTAAATAATAATTATTTTAACTAAATAAATGAAGAAAAGATCTCTGTACAGTTCTAAAATTATATATTATTTCCTATTTCGTGGAGTTGAAATCTAGTTCAGGAGTTCAAAACTATTTCTGGACATCGTCAGTACCCTGCACGATCAATACATACATCCTACATATACAACGGCTGCAATAACAGTCATCTATACAAGATAGTTTACGACGCTAACCTTTTGACAGCCTTAAACATAGACACTCAATTGATAATTTTGAAAACAATGCGTGCAAAACCAATAAAAATTAAAAAGTTTATGGCGAATGCTATATTATACGAAAACAGTGATATTCGCAGGTGCTAACATATGATGTATCTTAGATACAAGGATTTAAGATGGCGGACAATCATATTTTTTCTTCTAATATTCTTATCTTTAACAATCTTACATTAACACACGCTAAATGAGAAAACGTTAATTTTCTTTTATTCCACTGCACTATGTTAGTAACAAAAATCTTAACGAAACATGAGTTTATTTATATATTTAAATTTCACTTCTTTGATTAGTGAATAAACTTAAGACCGACTTTTTTAAACAACTCTGTTAAAATACATAAATGATTCCGATTTATGCACATTCACTTAGAAATACACAATAAAATGAATGTGAATTAAGTGAATGCATATAACATTGTAATGTGTTGTGGCATTATTATAATCATATTAACGGTAACAATTTTTTTTTATAAAAACTACTTTTCATTTGTAAAAGTTACTAGCAAATATGTAATAATAGCGACTCGCATTTAATAAATTTTCCAAATTGTACATTTTGGCATTTGTATCAATAAGTCCCGAAAATGCTAAACTTGCAATAAAAGAAAAACCACAATCACGCAAAAAGACGAATCGTCATTGTTGGACGTCTCTCGCTATTAGTGTCATAGATTTACAGGGACAGCAAGATGAAAAACGAAGAAAGCGAGGAAAAAATATTATGAGATTTTCTCTATTCCTTGCGGAAAAGTTCATCCTAGATAATCTCGTCCTCTGGAGATTTTATTAGCGTCAACGTAGCAAGGAAAATAAAAACATATTAATTTCGAAAAATGAACCATGGTGTATCAACGTCATTAACGGTCTTGCATTTATATAACTCACATAAATAAAATGAACCATGGTGTATCAACGTCATTAACGGTCTTGCATTTATATGCCTCACATAAATAAAACTCGAAGTGCTGTTATTCAAAAAGTTGAACATGTATGATAAAACAACAATACAACCAAATATTATCTACACTTAAAAAACATAAGTCGAGTGATTAAAGAAAAGAAAACACATTAAAACATTACAACTGAACCGAATACACAGTGATAAAGAATCTTGTTAATACAGAAGCGTACAAAAGTGTCTTGGAATTAAATTGGATCTGAGAAAAGCTGATACAAAATACTCTTAAAAGGAATCATCTGATTCCTGTGCTATTCAAACACGTTGAAAGTGCTTTTGATTAACTGGAGGAAAACAAGATGAACACCTTCCTTGTGAACGACATTAGAACCTACAAATTTATCAACAAACGATCCTTTCTATACGATGTACATACAAAAATATTAGCTCGAATCATAAATGTACGCACGTTTCGGTGAATATTGATATATATACATATATAGGTATATTTAGGTACCATTTTGCAAATTCACAACATTTTGTTCGTATTAATTTAACTGAATAAAACGAAACTGCGTTGAAATTTGTTAATAAATGCACCGTAGTCACTTCCAACGGGGCAGAGATTTAAAATGAAGATAATTTCCGGCGAAAGTTTTAATTAATTGTGGGCGGACCCGTCCGAGCACACTCCAGGAGCACCGTGCACTTGACGAGTACTTGAGTTGAGCCAAAATTACCCCCTGCCTCGCTGATTTTTATGAATTAAAATCATATTTTTTCAAAAATATTATCCGTCGCAAAAGTAACTCGGTGGTAGACAAGAGGTTTATTGGAAGACTTTATACAAAATGAGTTTTTCTCTACATTTTCATATACAAAAATCAGAAACTATTTTTCAGTTTTGTAAAATCTAATGTTTATATAGTCATCATTGGAAAATATTTCCTGTATGAAGAAATTTAAAAAAAACAGAGATGGCAGAGATCGAATTTTATTACTGTGACAAAAATCAATAAAGAGAAAAAGATATTGTTAATTTTATCACTTTATTTGTGTCACAAACAAATATTGCTTCAACGAGAAGTACCTATGTATGTTTAAAGTGAAGGAAATAATCATTTAAAATTTTCTTCAAAAACATATATCTTTATGCACAAAAGAATTTCAGTTCGTAATTGAATTTATAAGTTTAATTATATATTAATTTTTTAAACAAAATATGTAATGAAAATGATTCCAAATCAATGATTTTCGAAGTAATTTGTGAAAATTCCATACAAATCACTTAAAAGAAATTTATATAAAATGGGATATCGCCATCATAATTAATTATGAGTATATCAGGTCGTGTCCCTATTAGGGTAGGCAGAGAGAACAGATCATCACTTTATTATGGAACAAACATTTCGCTTGTGACCCGTTCATGCTCTCCTAATATAAAGGCTTTTCACGCTTTCCTCTTTCAGAATTTGTTCGAACCATATTTTTTTAGGTCTTGCCAAACATCTTTCCTTCTTTACTCCTCGTATAGACTATTTTGTAAATCTTTCAAAATTCATTATTTCTACGTTGACGAACCATTTCAATGTTTCTTTCATCTTAAAGACTGCACATTGTTTCAATCCAAATTCTTTCCTAATATCCTTCCTTATTTTAGCGAACATTACCTTTCCACAAAGGATATACTATTGGAATTCATATATTTGTAATCAATCCAAATACTTAACTCAGAATAGAAAGAAATGATGATAAAAAAAAAAACAATTATTAACTTTGAATCGAGCCTCGTATCACCTCGTTATCCTGTTCAACGTAATATCAAATGAGAACCCAGAAACGACAAAAAATAAAGAGAACGATAAAAGCCTTAACAATCTACCCCAGATATGAAGCAAACTAGTGAGATAAATTGTCAAATATTGAACAACCACATTAAAGTTTAAAGATTATTCATTAAACTGCATTGCGAGCAAGCAAGCGAGGTGGGAGGTGGGAGACGGAGGTATTTAAGTGGCGGTGCATTAACAACCCTCACACCAACGTTATTATTTATAACTCTCTATACTGAGCCATACTCGTAAAAGCCATCGATGCAGATGTGCGGATTTTAAATTGTCATATAAAGTACAGAGTGAAAAAGCATTTATTCTTCTAAAAACATTAATATTCAAATTAAAAGTACAATTGTTTTTTTTTTGTTCCATAAAATTTCTTTAAATAATTACTAGGATTATATCTTGTTTATTAAAATTGAGGAAGTTTTCATAATTTTATATTGCGCTGTTTCTTTTTTTTTTCTTGTTTTATAGTGTATTTATTACTTGTCTTTCTAAATTACTTACTAGAGCCGCTTATTTTTTTTATTGAACAATGTTGATACTTGTTTTTAACATTATTTAACATATTGTTTTCTTGCCTTATATTTGCAACGTTGTCTCTTAAATTGAGCAATAATTTATCTCTAATTTTAATTTCTTATACGTTGCATTTATATATGTGTTATATGTTATAAATGTAAATAGTTTTCAAAAGACAATATGGCGTTACCAAAAATAAATAAATAAAATTGTATACAGGTCCGTTTAGGGTCGACTCTTCAGAAGCGCGCCGTATCTCAGGAATCAAACCCACAGGTTCTTGAAATATCAAAAATATTACAAAATAATAATAAAAATTGAGTGCAAGGCTATAGATATGGCGCTGCGGTTATTAGATTGGGCACTTCCCCGCATCTTCATACGTTTAAAAAAACACATTAGATATGAAAGCCGCAGGAAACTTACCGAGAGAAGACGACTTACTAAGAAACAAAGGTAGATCTTCCGCTACGTGATAGATGTTACGATACTAAAATATTTCTACAAAATTTTCACTGATTTTGAAAATTATAAAAGTTACATTAAATTAAATAAACAAAATCAGAATTGAAAAACTTGTAAGGCATCAAAATCATTATTTCCCAACAAAAACAAAGGTACATCATGAATTGAAAAAGCAACAAAACGTCATGGAAATGTTTCTGCAGGAACCACTTTTATTTTTAGAAAATGGTTTATTACGACGTTACATCTTGAATTTTAAACAAATTTTTCACCAACAGATTATTTTGTTTACACAGGGAGTATCAAGACGCTATAAAAAATCCAATCGTAAAACTTGGACGCGACACTCTGCAGCTGAGACTCATAGTTTATTGCCGATTTCAGATGTGTTCGAAGAGAAATAATGCACAAGTTGTAACACGATTTCTTTTACCCATAGATTTATAATTCTATTAGTAAAACATTTTATTTAAAGGTTTCAAAATACATAAATACATCAATTAACTGAAATTCGTTTTCTGACACTCGAGTAGCGCTTTCATTTTATTAAAGCACCTCTCAAAGTGTCATCTAAAAAAGCCTTTTGAAGAAGCTTTTTGTTCTCAGTCTTCTAATATTCTACAGGACAACCATTGCGGTAAGAGTGGCAATGAGGTTCAGTCAAGAAAACTGGGCCTGTTGGCTCGATTTGACACTACAGGGTATATAATCTCAGAGATCCAGACGATTTTAGTGCACAACGCCTCTCACAAGGCACCTCCCTTACAATTAATTATATCGTTAAAAGCAATATGAGACCATTTGAGACACTAACTATCACAATATACAACATGAATTCCACCCTTTCAGGATACTTCGAACAGTAAAACTTTAAGTTCAATTACCTTGTATTTAATTGCTTCAAAATGAAAAAAATGTTACACAGAAATACCAAATACAAAATTTAAGTTTTTTTACATAAAAACCTCGGCGAGAAATACTTAAAATTATTACGTCTAGATTAAATGAGGAATGCTAATAAAATTCCGAGTGCATTTTGTAAGAAAGCGTGTGAGAACTGAATAATGACTGATCCCACCCGATAAAATCGATCGACATGCAACAAAATTTTATCAACAGCACGAAAATTTCAACAAAGCCTGAAAAACCTACCTGACTTTCGAGTAACAGGAATGCGCCACGTCGGTTTGAATTCCTTCACCAAAATTCTGATTAAACCATCTGATACAAGATGAGTATAGCAATATAATGGAAAGAGATATCCGTTCTACGAGACATTTAGACTATTATATTTTATTTATAGTTAAGACATTGTGGAGGTTTAAAGACATTGTAATTTGTTTTATCAAACGCTGTTTATTCCACTTTTTGTAACGGTATAACCGGGCAGCACAAACAAGACTCGTTTGTGCTCCTCTGATGATGAGGTGAAAACCTTGAAACCGGTAGGGTTATACCGTTAGAAAAAGTGGAATAAACAATGTTTGATAAAACAAATTACAATTTAGACTATTATTATTTTTTTGTAGAGGAGAAACGCATATAAGTTTAACACACGTTGACAAGAGTCTCGTAGAATAGATATTTTTTAATATATTTCCGTTATACAATAGGTATATCTATACTCTGCGTGTCAGATCGCCGTATCGAAATTTTAGTGACATAATTTAAAGCGGGATTGTTATGTGTGTTATTCAGTGACTTTCACAAAACACACACATCATCAGAAAATGTCCCTCGTGGTATAGGCTGAAAAGACAGATCCCCACACTTCGCACTCAACGCACACAGGTTTTGCCTTACCTGCATCCATACATCTACTGCTTACAGAAATAACTGTATGATTTCTGTGATCCGGTATTAGTATGCTCTTATAGTGACGACCTCCGCAACTTTGTTGCTAGGACGCTGGCATTTCACCCGGAGGTTTCGGGTTCGATTACTACTCGAAGCACCATAGATTAGCGAGTATTATTACTTATACTATACATGCGATAGCATTCCCAAAACATACAGTAACGGTCAATGAAATGTGTCCACCTTGAAAAATCGAGATTTCTTTGCATTATTATGTTTTATGAATTTTTTTATTTATTTTTTGTGTATTAAAATTGTGCATTTGATACTTTTAAGTAATTTAATTGACAAAAGTTGCAACACGTGAAATAAACAAGTTATTGAAGTTTTTAGAAATCAATGATATTTGGGAAAATTTAGTATTGCAATGAAAACATTTTTTTTCCGTAAAACTAATTTATTAATACAAAAACTGATACTTACATTATATTTATAATTATACTAGCTACAAAGATACCAAAATTTAAAGATTTGTTTGTCCTCCTTCATTTCGCAATACCCTCCTCAATCCTTCGAGGCATCAATTCGACCAACGTTTTTAAATGGTCGTCTGAAATTTCTTCGCACCATACTTTTTGTTAAGTTTGTATCAATGCCCATATCGCTGAAGGGTTTTATTGTCGGATTTTAACTCCTATTGTAACCCAAAGGTTCTGTATGGGGTTCAAGTTGGGGCTGTTACCTGGTCATTTTTGGGTTGAAAAGCCATTTTGCGCAATATTTTTTTTTACCTGAAATTACGGAGGCAAAATTCTTACTTTTTTTTGTTTTAAATGTTAACAGTGATGCATACTAATAGAGAAAAATAACACTTACAGTTTGAACTCGGTGGCACGGTGCAGAATCGTCCTGGAATATGCACTACATTTCGTGCGCATAGTACGAGTACATTTCAATAGAAATAAATTTACGTATACATTTTTTTTTATTTTTTGGCGTTCGCTGTCACATCGATGATTGCCAGTTGACCCCCTCCATGGTATGAAAAACATCCCCAGATCATCTGACCTGCAGAATGTTTGACTGTTGGCTGAATGCACTATGTGCACGAAACGGAGTGCATATTCCAGGACGATTCTGCACCGTGCCACCGAGCTCAAACTGTAAGTGTTATTTTTCTCTATTAGTATGCATCACTGTTAACATTTAAAACAAAAAAAAGTAAGAATTTTGTCTCCGTAATTTCAGGTAAAAAAAAATATTGCGCAAAATGGCATTTCGAGCCAAAAATGGACGGGTAACAGCCCCAACTTGAACCCTATAAAGAACCTTTGGGTTACAATAGGAGTTAAAATCCGACAATAAAACCCTTCAGCGATATGGGCATTGATAAAAACTTGATAAAAAGTATGGTGCGAAGAAATTTCAGAAGACCATTTAAAAACGTTGGTCGAATCGATGCCTCGAACGATTGTGGAGGGTATTGCGAAATGAAGGAGGACAAACAAAACTTTAAATTTTGGTTTCTTTGTAGCTAGTATAATTATAAATATAATGTAAGTATCAGTTTTTGTATTAATAAATTAGTTTTACAAAAAAAAAAGTTTTCATTGCAATACTAAATTTTCCCAAATATCATTGATTTCGAAAAACTTCAATAATTTGTTTATTTCATAACGTGTTGCAGCTTTTGCCAGTTGAATTACTTAAAAATATCAAATATACAATTAACATACACAATAAATAAATAAATAAAATACATAAAACATGTAATGCAAAGAAATATCGATTTTTCAAGGTGGACACATTTCATTGACTATACAATGACTAACTGTGAGTTATTGGCCTACTCGATTACTGCGGCCAAAGATAATATTGATTTCCGGTTACACTCTTCATCTTCAATTCTCGTAAAACAAATACTAAGCATTAAGATGAATTCGGTATTTTGGAAGAAATTATTAATATGCCAAGAAGTTTTCGAAATTTGATAAACAATGAAAGTGAGATGGTTTAGACTGGGGACGATACTTTTCAGTCATAAGAAAAGCAAAAAAAAAACGAAGAAACAAATAGCTTAACACGTTTCTTGGCAAAAAATAGAAAACATTACACTGATTAGCAAACAAAATCAAACAGAGAAAAAGTAACGAATTTTACTTCTAGATTCGCTTTCTTTGATGAAGAAGGTGTACGATTACACAGAAACCTTAACCAAAATGGATATCTTTCGAACCTGATGAAAATACAACGTAAAGGCAAAACAGACAACGGGCCCGTCGAGTAAATCAATATTTCGTCTATGTCAGCGCTTCTTAACCAATGGTATGTGTACTAATGGTGGTACGTGAGAAATTACTGGGTGTACATGGAATACAAGCTCAACTAATTGACATTTCATGGGACATAAATTGAATGAATGATTTTAAAAACAACTCTTTAGTCAACTTCTGAGTTAAACAAAATATTTTTTTAAAGGCACTTCAGTAAGATCAATTATATTTTAATGCTGTTTTGTTCGAAGTGATAATGTGTATCAATATTTTATTCAATGATGTTATTAAAAAACAAATATATTACATAACGAAACTCGACACGAAGCCAAATTTAACTTGAAAATTAAGTAAAATACAACCATGACATAATGACACTAATTTTTGTCAAGCAAGCACCAGTTTCACATTAAATCATTTTGCTAATCAAATTTGCTTATATGAACTATGTATAAATTTATTTTCACAAGAATTAAAATTAAAATATGTGACAATAACTTAATTAAGTATAAAGTCTTGACTTTCTATTTTTATATATGACACATTTTTGCTGATCGTACTGGATTTGTTTATTTTGTATTTGGTAATACGCATTTATAAAAATATTGAGAATTGCTGGCTGTGTTCTCGAGCTTCTCAAAAAAAATAACTTTAATTAGTGGCCGCCGTTCCGAGGCAGAAAACAAATAGGATCACGGATTGGGGTCGGGCGTATTGTTTACTATGATTTATCGATGTACACTGTACGATTTGGCAAAAAAAACTAAAAATATAGATTTATAGCTTGATCGATGTTTATTGTCTGACATAAAAAAAAGAAAATTGATTTCCATAACTCCGTGTAAAAAAATAATTCACACCGGCGTTAAAATGTAAAGAATGATTGAATATTTCATGAAAAATAGCTTGGTTATTCCCCTAATTAAATTGATCCCTGCTACACGTGTTTCTATCTCCTAACTTCAGCCGGAATTGATGTTAATGGGGCATTCACTAAATTAGCGTTTTCTTATTTTGCATGTAAATGTCCGCTTTAACAAGGGTCCGCTTTAATCACGAAAGCATTGTTAATTTGGAATAAAACAAATTAATTACAATAAAAAATAAAAATGTTGAATATAAAACGTCATATTCAAAACCACATTTGATGTAAATCTGCTGCATGATTTCGCAACTTCCAATTTATAAAAAGAATGAACAAGGTGGCTCTTTGACAGGGAGAAAACGTGAAGTGTTTTTGGAGGTCTCTATATGAATGAATGATTGATGCGAATGTAGAGCGTGTGAGGAGTTATTGGATATGATTTTTATGTGGTTGTTGAGATTATGATACGGTTGGAATTGTGTATATGATAGGCTGAGATTTAAGTATACGAGGGCGGTCCGATAAGTACTTAGCCTCACCGCCCGATGGCACCACTATCGCAAGAGCATTTTTATCGCGTAGTACATTCTCGTTGACAGCTACTGTCAAAATTTCAGCCGAATCGGACGCGTAGTTTTGTTTTGACCGCGTGTGGAAGCGAGCGCGTCCGCGGATTTGAAAAAAATGGAAAAAGAGCAATATCGGTCGGTGATTCGATTCTTGTTTTTGAAAGGGAAATCGCGCAGCGAAATCAAAGAGCGCTTGGATGCTGTGTACGGTGACTCTTCTCCTTCGATGGCGATCGTCAAAAATTGGTTTAACGAGTTTCAACGTGGTCGTACGTCGGTTTTTGATGAGCCACGCCCAGGTGCCCCGAAAACGGCTACCACGGAGGATAACGTGACAAAAATCCATGATCTCGTATTGGCAGACCGCCGATTGAAGATGCGTGAGATAGCTGAGACAGTAGGTATCTCAAGACCGCGTGGGTCATATCCTGCATGAAGTATTGGGCATGAGAAAGCTGTCGGCGCGATGGGTGCCGCGTTTGCTCACTCCGGACAACAAGCGCAACCGTGAGACCACCTCAGAGCAGTGTTTGACGATGTTTAAGCGCAATCCGAAGGAGTTTCTGCGTCGTTTCGTGACCGTCGACGAAACATGGATACACTGGTACACACCCGAGACCAAGGAACAGTCGAAACAGTGGACTTCACCCGGCGAACGTGCTTCGAAGAAGGCGAAGACTGTCCTATCGGCCGGAAAGGTGATGGCCACCGTTTTCTGGGATTCAAAAGGTGTGATCTACATCGACTTCCTGGAGAAGGGCAAAACGGTCACAGGGCTCTACTATGCCGAATTATTGGGCCGATTCGACGCCGAATCGCAGAAGAAACGGCCCCATTTGGCGAAGAAAAAAGTGCTCTTCCATCATGACAACGCACCGGCTCAAACCTCCGCCGTCGCCACGGCCAAATTGGTAGAATTAGGCTACGAACTGCTGCCCCATCCACCGTATTCTCCGGATTTGGCCCCGTGCGACTTCTTTTTGTTTCCAAATTTGAAAAAGTCACTCGCCGGGCAGAAATTTGAGTCGAATGAGGAGGTTATCGTCGCCACGGAGGCCTACTTTGCAGACCTCCAGAAAACGTATTTTTCAGACGGGTTAAAGAAGTTGGAGCATCGCTGGGTCAAGTGTATCGAACTCAAAGGAGATTATGTTGAGAAATAAATCACCACTTTTCCAAAAATTTTGTTATTCTTTTGTAGGCTAAGTACTTATCGGACCACTCTCGTATGTAAAGATGTGAATGCAGAGTATACATTTTCAGCTGAATGAATTTAGTATTTTGGGCAAATGTATGAAATTTGTAATTAAGGAACGAATCATTTTCGCCACAGGTGAAGCCTAGTAAAGTGGTTCTCTATATCTACAAAATGTAGTTTTTTTAATTCTTAATTACCTGTACTCTATGGTTTGTCCGAGTATTAAAACTTTATAAATTGTAAATGTTGTAAAATGAATAATAAAAAATAGATAATATTAAGTCAGGATGTGTCCCATCCCACTGGTCTAGGACGCAAAAAGATATGAAATCGCTTAATCAATAATCTCACTCCTTGCTTTGAAACTTTATCCAAGTGTTAATTTAATAAGAAATCAAGAGATACGAAAGAGAACAACTTAATTTATTTTAAAAAAGGGAATGAGAATAAGGAATAAGAAAATCACACACAATGAAACCGGTGAGATGTTAGTTAAAAGTTTCTGTCTTATTTAAAAAATTCTCGCGTACAAGAAAATTGTACTATAATCCAGAGAAGCGCAATTTCTTTTATTGCTTGCTCGGATCGGGAACAAGCCAAAAATGTTGCTCATCAAATGTTTGGTAGACGAGAGAAATATAAAGGAGAGCACCACTTTTCTATACACTGTTTGTTTACACGAAATCTCACTCTAATGACTTTATTGTAGCTCGCGAGAGAATATCACGTGGTATTCCTACGATCAGGGGCGGGACTCGAATAGAGATTTCAATGTAAATAAATACCAATATGCACTACAGACATTTTTCAAATTAATTTTCACTAATTTTCTACATTTTATGTTTTAAGATCGCCGATTACCATTTTTTTATAATATACAAACGACACTTAAATACATAACCAATTTCATGACGCGCCGCCGTCTCTTATTGGAAGTTAGCCGCCATCATGCCTTTCAATATTTATAACTTAAACTTAAATATATATTAATTTTGCAATATTTTTAATATGTCAATAATAGTGCGATCGAGTACGGAGTTGGATCCCAAGAGTTTGCTCTTCAAACGGTGTAATATAAATTGTCTTTATATTACACCGTTTGGAGAGCAAACTTCGGGGCAAGTTTGCTTTCTTATTCGGGTAAATTCTTAAGCCGAGAGATATGGCATCTTCCTCTGCCTCATAAAACATTATTTTCCCCCTGAATGATCAATTGTATTATAATGTATAAGGTGTCTCAAAAATGTATACACACTTTTACACCGTGCCGTTTACTTGAACGTGCTGCAGGAATTGAAATTGAAACTTGAACGTACTGCAGTAAATAAACCTGGGTGAAGTATAAATGGTGGTAAGTATAGGGAAAAGAACTATAGGATATGATGAGATATTTCTAGAATACCTCGCAAACGGTAGGACAACTGTCACAGTTGGAAAGTTTTTCAATCAATGTTAAAATACAACATCCATCAAGACAATTTACATAACTTAAGAAGATACGGATGCTGAAGAGTAGTAATATATCATAATAGTAACATTGGAAAAACAGGGAAGAGGAAAAAATATTTCAAGCGTCGAAAATATTGGTGATAGAAAGAACTACAAAATGTACTAAATATAGAAAATTTAGTTCATTTTGTAACACTGAGGATACTCGTCAATACGTAAAATTTCACGATAATTGTCAATTAAAGACAATGTCAAAGAGTATCTTCTAACAATTAACAAAGCACTGTTAAATGACATGGTAAAAACGTGAGTCTAAGTGCATGTACCAGCGTTGCATATGCCTAAAACCAGGCCAGCAACTCCCCCAACGGGCCGTCAGCGACATAGCTGGCATACAGGAGCGCAGCGCCCCTCTGGCCCGCGGCGGGGCGTGACTCGATGACTACGGCACGTGACCGCCAAACCACCGCCCGCACCTGAGTCTGCCCCGTTCGCATTCCTGAACAGTTACACCTCGCATTACCGTCAAGGCGAACAGGAAGAAAAATCCCGGTGTCTGAATTGAGCTACCACATCATCTACGATACGAGAGTTCTCAAATAGACAGTCCTGCATATGAAAATATAAACATTTTCTACGACGCAATTAAGCAAACGCATGTATTCCAAAAAAAAACGCAAAAAGCGCACACTATAACTGAAAAAGTCGCGGATGTTTGAACAAATGTGCACTGCTTCAGTAAAAATGTGAACACCGAACATAATAGGCCACAATCGTTATAGACAAGGCAATCCAAGATTAAGACATACGAAAGGTCAATCTGTGAAAAAGCATCAACTGTAGAAGTTTTCTTTAAATAAATTAATTTTAAGCCTTGCAACAAGATAGAAACAGTATATATCATGCAAAAGGAACACCCACTTCGAAAAAACCGACCAAATATATATTTACTTAATTCACCTCCAAAAGGCGGTTCAGCTAACCCCAGAATACCACATTCTTCACAGATTATGCTTATACCAATTAATTTCATGGATAACGAAATGAGTTAATTACGTAACAAGATACGTATATTTAAAAATATTGAACATGGGTTAAAAATTAACTGTTTCCCAACAACGGAACGTCATTGTCTTTTTAATTTCTCCAAAGTGGAAATAATAAACAGTCACTGGTATTACGCGACACGACTTATGAAAGAGTGCATATCATAAATGATACCGGTTTGATAAATATATTATACATTTGAAACAAACAGGTAATAAAGCTATAAGAAAAATGCAACTGAGTCTGGGTAGTAACTTGACCGATTCCAGTACCAGTGTGAAAAGTTTAAACTTATTAAGCTTAACGTTTTTTATTTCCAATCAACTCAATATCACTTCAAGATTAATCATTCAATGTAAAAATTAAACTAAGAGAATTCATTAAATCATTTGGTGGCTGGCTCTCAAGATACTTGTATTGATAGTGCAAACCTGTTAAAAGGCTCGGCCGGGAGACAATATTATCTTCGGCCCCAAAAGTGAAGCCTTTCAAAAAACTTACGCACGCAAAAAAGCTACACTCTCGCGTATCTAGTGCGTGCAAGTGTTGTTCCCAGACGAACTCTTAAACCTGATCGGTACCTTATATTATTTGTTGGATGACATAAAGAATCGAATCATAAACCTCAGCTGGAAGAAAAGTGTCTTCCAACTGGGCTTTGGAGGAAGCCTAGGGTAAGAAAAGTAATTCTAAGACATCCTTCGGATATTTAGTGAAAACAATTGAGAACATTTTTAAGAAAATAAAATAAATCAAAATATTACTTTATACCGTTCATTTAATCCACATTCATCTTATTAATCAAACACTCCTTGTTTTTCCTTGGATCACAGGAAGAATATCAAGACAAATTCAGAAACGCTGCGCAGTTCGCAGTGATATCAAAAAGGAGGTCGGCAGTCTTTACGAGCGGATCTGGTGTTTTTAAGCGAGTCGTGACATTTTCACGGAGCATATACTGTAACAAATGTTGACTACCTGCGACGAGTAAATGTACACCATTTTCTTGTACAAAACCCGCAAGAGGAACTCGAATGTATACTCTGGGACACTCAGACATTCACGAGGGTCATTTTGGAGATTCCTTCGGCTAGATAACAAAAATAATGGGATCTCTTCAAAAATCTTACAAATAAGTACAATAAGACATTACTGTTGACAATATTCTGTTGTCTTGTGATTAAAATTACTCTATAAATATTAATAGTGAATACATCGCTGTGTTAACAACTTGAAAAATATCAACAAAATATTTATAACTCAAACAAAGCAGAAAATTTGTTAACATTTTTCAAATACAAGTATTTGAAAAATTCGTGATAAAAATCAATTTTTGTACAATGCTTAAGTAAAATACAAAAAAAGCTATCAAAGGTTTCGACTTTAGCTCTATGGAACTCCATATTAGAACATTCAATAGTAAATCACTTTACTATTTTACTAATCTTCCCTTCGGGTCTGTAGACCACAAACACTTGAAATATGAGACTAGTAGGACCGGGGTCAATCCACCTAAAGAGAACCTCGAGATAGGAGATAGAAACGAGTAATGTAGATAGTGGAATAACAAAGTAATTCACTATTAAATATTCCAAGACATTTTCGTTCAAATAAGTGAACCATCGCCACTCCGTCTTACCTCCCTTTAACCGATCTGAAATACTCCGAAGCTAAGTTGTCAATAGGCCAATCGCCGATAAATAACGATCCCGTTGGATGGAGTGTGATGTAAAATTCTTCAGAGATCTTGTGGGCGACCTGATGATGGAGTTGGCTAGAGTTTCCTAGCTCGCAAATAGTGATGTTATCTGAATAGGATCAAATGCGGAGTGGGACGCACTGTATATGATAGCCACAAGCTTAGCACAATCGCCTTTCCATAAGTACGGGGAAATCTAGACAATAACACATCGATCAATAAGTACCGGGACTAACCAACAGATGGCGCCTCTAATAACAAATCCATACCATTAACAGTTAGTACCAACCTTAAGAAGTTACGTGTCAAACTTTCATGACATTCCGACATTGTGTCATTGAGTTACAGTGGTTTTAGTGACGCTACATTTGCTATTTTCAAAACAATGGAAAAAAACGAATTTCGTGTGTTGATAAAACATTGCTTTTTAATGGGAAAAAATACCGTTCAAACTCAGCGATGGCTTGAAAAGTGTTACCCGGGCTCTGCTCTGTCGAAAACAACCATTTGTCGGTGGTATGCTGATTTCAAACGCGGTCGCACATACACAAATGATGCTGAACGCTCTGGTCGTCTAAATGAGGCTGTTACACCAGAAAACATAAAAAAACTCAAAATCGTGATAGAAAATCGCAAAGTAAAGTTGCGTGAGATAGATGACATCTTGAAGATATCATTTGGTAGTGTTTACACTATTTTGCATGAACATTTGGTCATGAAAAAGCTTTTTTCGAAATGGGTGCCGCGTTTGCTCACAATGGAACAGAAACAACAACGCATCGATGATTCAGAGCGCTGTTTGGCACTGTTTACGCGAAATAAACAGGAGTTTTTGCGTCGGTATGTGACAATGGATGAAACTTGGATCCACCACTATACTCTGGAATCAAATCGGCAGTCAGCTGAGTGGCAAGCAGCCGGTGAAAGTCGTCCGAAGTGACCAAAAACTCAACAGTCGGCCGGGAAGGTTATGGCCTTCGTATTTTGGGATACGCATGATATAATATTCATCGATCACCTTGAAAAGGGAAAAACCATGAATAGCGAATATTACATAGCGTTATTCGAGCGTTCGAAGGCAGAAATTGCAAAAAAACGGCCCCATATGAAGCAGAAAAAAGTTCTCTTTCATCAGGGCAATGCACCGTGTCTCAAGTCGGTGGTAACGATGGCCAAATTGCATGAGTTGAACTTCGAATTGCTTCCGCACCCACCGTATTCTCCAGATTTGGCCCCCAGCGACTATTGACTGTTCGCAAACCTCAAAAATATGCTCCAAGGAAAAAGATTTGGCTCCAATGAAGAAGTGATTGCTGAAACTAATGCCTATTTTGAAACCAAAGATAAATCGTTCTAAACTGGCATAGAAAAGTTAGGAAAGCGTTGGAATGAATGTGTCGCTCTTGAAGGAGACTATGTTGATGAATAAAGAAGAATTTTGGCAAACAAATGTTGTTTTAGTAGTTAGTCCCGGGTCTTATCGATCGATGTGTTATATCACATCGTTTACAGCTGTCGACTGTATGCGTTTCCTGGAGGCATGTAGGAGCTACACAGACTGACACCGGACGCTGTGAACTAGCTGGAGAGAACCAACTAATTGTGTGCGAGTACCGCATACAGAAGAATTCAGTAATAATTGTGACTGTACGAGTACATAATACTCTACGAGGACAACACTTGACACATCCAATAAAGGGACATTTTAAAACCGCGATCAAAATATTGCTGAAAAAATCACGCATACTCAAATTTGGTAAAATAATAACAATAGATAAGATATAACTTTTTACTACCAGTATCAATTTAAAATGGCGTAGATCGAATTTGTTTGTCAACCTGGTTTTAATATTGTTTTGATAATATTATAATAAATACAGATAAAAACTGGTATTTTTATCTGAATTTATCGTTATAAAGAGAAAAAATCTAATTTTAAGTTTTGTCCTATTTCTGTCAATGTGGCAATAAAGTGTGAAATCTTCATTTCGTCTGTATATATTTCGTGGAAAATAAGCGGATCTTTCATACGTTGCCCAGCTACCAACTAGGTAAGGGGAAGCATTTTATTACGCGGACGTAATGCGGTCGTAGTTTTTATATTTTCAAAAAAGGGTGTATATATGTGCACTTGTTAGGCAATAAACGTGGGCATATAAAAACGGAATACTACCTTTTGGTATATTATCACTTCTCGTTCACCCTTCAATGCGCAGTCATGCCGTTAACAGGCTGATCATAAATAAGAATTTTGTGGCCACTATAGCATGTTTATTATCTTACTTCATATGTTTACTTAATAAAACAATGAAACAATAAGTTTGCAATAAATGAAGGCAAGGAAGCGAGTTACGGAAAAAAAATAATGTATGGTATATATTTCAAGGACCGAAAAACATTCTTAAATATGTTTTTGATAAACGTACGGAGATTATGGAATGGGCTGTTCATTTCTTTGAATTGATACAGTAAGCCAAGGGTGAATCGCGTGATACTCGTACATAATTGTAATTAAGTCTCACAACTTGAGGTGAAGAGAATGTTTAAAAGAGGAATTAAATAATAATCAACAATCGGTAAAACAAGTATCAACTTATTTTATCATGTTCATATGTCCTCTATAAGATACAGACAAAAGCCTGGTTAATGAGGTCACGAAGAATTAAATGCAACAAATCCAGGTACATATAATTTGAGAATGTCCACTTAAAATTACTTTTGAAATGTAAAATAAATTATACCAATAAACAAATAGAGGTGACGTGTGGTATCGAGGGAAGTGGGCAAGGAATGTGTGTGGAAAAGTAGCTGGACGTAGAATCTATTGAAAATGCGCAAATAGCAAGCGACACAGAAACCTGGGATGACACTAACGAGATAAAAAAGGGCAACCTAAATGCAAAGGAGGTTTAATTACAACGCTGAAAGAAAGTGATTATGTCAATCTAACATATAATGATAAAGAACAACATTCTTCCAATCTACTAATAAAAATAAAAATTAAAAATCGCTTGCTGTTCAAAACTTGAGAAATATTATTTTATTCATAAATGTCTATTTATTTATTTGTTCACAATTAAACGACCCATAAGTTTCTTTTACAAATATCCCAGTTAAACTAAAAAATCAAACGATAACGTATCCTCTAAAAATCTTCCAATTGATGATACCTACTCGTATATCATTCAAAATATAATACACGCCAATGCACAACAAAAGTATTGAACAATACAATACTAATAAAATCTAACTAATAAAAAATTAAAAACAAAATCTCTCTCATGGTTATAATGTAGGACAGATTACAAATAAAAAATACAGTTAAGTTTTAAAAAAACAAGTAAAAACCTTAAATTGAGGGCAAGCTGGAAAAGGACCCACCTGAACTCAACAACATCTACATTATAAATATCCACCACGCCAGACATGGAGTCAGCCAATTGTTTTCTAATGATTCATGAATTATACTATGCAACTGTAGTTAACAAATTGGTATTGGCACATTTGAATTGTAAATGCTCCGTGTGTTTCTAGCAGGAGTGTGAAAACTTATTTAGCATGTACAAGTACACACATAACATACATACGAGTATGTTGAAAATATTTGTTTTGAATTGATTTCAGTTAAGCGGAATGTCTAAAATAGGTCACAGATAAGCGAACTGTCGGATTTTAAGCTTTGACTTCAGAAAAAGGGAAGTGAATAAATAATGCAAGGGATCGGTGAATTATTAGTTATTTCATTAGGAGCCTTGGTGCTTTGGACCCCTCCTGGTTTTTTGACGCGATTCCGCTTCGATGAAGAACCAGGCCAATTGAATGTATAAATAATGGCGTTTTGCAGCTGTCGTACTGTCCTGACAATGTAATATGTTCGACGACCTGTAGCTGCTCGACAAGTTCCTAACAAACTTTTCAATGAAGCGTTATGCGAGAATCACACTCTGTAACATTTTGGACTAATAATTGACAATTTTACGAAATAAATCAACAGAAAAAAAGCATTACCTCTTTCGATTGATTTATTTTTTGCATTTGCATATTTGATCGTAAAATGTATTATTAGTTTTTAGTCGTGCTTTATTTGGAAACGATATATTTAAGCAAAAAATAATTGACAGAATACGAAATGAAGTGAATGAATGTGAACTTAAGGATAATGTATTAAATAAAATTAAGAACAGCGCTCGGACAGGTTCGTGTGAATAAATGACCAAGAACTAACAAAAAAAAATACAAAGCAACTATGATTGGAAAGCTTAATAAAGGAAGGCCAAGGAAAGTATGTTGAATCAAGTGACTGAAATGTTGAAAGGAGGAATTGTATATAGTCAGTTAAATCGTAGGAATTGTATGAGAAGGTGTAAGTAGGTTATCTAACAATACTTCACAGGTTTTGGTTTCGATCATGAAAAACAGAATTGTTATACAGCGGAAACGAAGTTGATCTATCTTCCTTTTTTGTAGCAAAATACGATTGACTTTTTTAACAACCATGACAAACATACTTCTGAATGGTAGGGAAAAATTGGCTATATGAAAAAAAGCCCGTAATCGCTAAATATTAAACTGTTTTTAATATACGGAACTCGATAAGGAAAATCTTTTACGTTTGTCGGTTATCTGTTAAACATTCCATGGACTATTAAAAAATTTAAACATCCTCGACAAAGGTAGTAACAGCACATCCAGAAGAACTTCTGAACTTGCAGAGATACAAAATCTTATCCACGAAAGAATTCTCTTTAAACCCGACAAAGAGGATCAGAACTTACGAGTATATTTAGTAATTTATGTTGCATACACTTTTCAAAATGTTCGTATCCAATAGTATTATATATTGCAACATTAGTTTATCAGATATACAAAAAAATCGACATTTCTGGTTATTTAAAAACCCCACCATGTATATATTTTCATGAATTTTGAGTTGTGTGAATTTGAATAAAACTATTCCATGCACCTCGAGTAATAGCTCAAAATGTATAATAATTCGTTCATTGTAGAAGTTGAAGGCGATGCTTTCCAGCTGCTTCTTAAGTGAAATTTTAATTATGCATTTTTTCACCAAACACCGAGCCGGAGTGCTGGCTCCTTTATAGCTATGTGCACGGTCTAGAGCGTGTTGCATGCGCGCTGCTAGCTAGGGACGATAAACATCTCCAATCGACCATTAGAGTATTGTCATTATTATTTAAGGCAAGTAGGAATCTAATTTAAAGTTGTAAAACTCCAGAGTTTACGATTTTTTACGAGATTCAACGATTGTTTGTACTTGGAAGATAAAGTTTTATTTTTTTACAAAAGGATAATAGAAGAAATTGTACAGTGGAGTAGAAACGGGTATTACCCGAGGTATACAGACTTTTTTTTACTTTAAATAGATTTTGACACACATATATTATAACACAATGGAAATAGTATTAACAAAAGGGGGAGAATTCAACAAACTTTTAACGGGGTGGGTTTCCTTCTTCATATAACTTTTTATTAAATCATGTCGTAAAAAAGATACTATAAATTACACGTATACTATAAATGTTTTTTTCTGGACTATTTGAAATTAACCTTCTTTGACTCTTCAATATACATCATGTTCAAAATGCTAAATTAATACAAGCGGTCAGCACACAATAAACATAGGTTAGGGGGGGGGGGAGAGGAAGTGACGAATATATACAGAATAAACTTATTTCGGTAAGGCACCTTTCAAGACTGGTATGTTCTCTGTAATATATCTAGAAAGAAATTTCGAATGCCGCAAATAAATAGCTTAATTTTTGAGCCATTCTTAAAAAAATAATGTATATCATACATCTCAAAAATATCTAACTTTGGGCTAATTATTAGAAAACATTCGACAACTCCTATATTATGATATGGTAGAAAGATTTAACGCATATTTTAATCATTGACATTCAGCATTACATTAAAACAAAAAAGTATGGAATTAAAGAAATCTCTAAATATCGTTTATTTGCTTAACTTGCAAATCTAAATTAACACAGTAAATTCCAAGAACGAACCCAGTCTAAGAAACAAATCAACCGAGTCGCCTTAGACCTCCCGGCAGATAAGGGTAATTAAAACTATTATTCGCAGACAAAATCTTTATTGTGGGCGAGACCCTTGCGAAATAATATTCTAAGGACGGATCCCACTCATTCATTTGGAATTTTATTAAACTATTATAATGTAAATCAGGAGCCGAGGTTATAGAAGTGGGAGGCATGCGTTCACGCGAGGGTCAATAGGAGGTTTTGAACTAATTGACGATTGGCTCGAATAAGAATAAAAATTAATTATTTCATTTCATTTTCGGTTTTTTGCCCATCACGATTTCCAAAACTATTTGAATAAATTTATAAGGTACCATTATCAAAAAAAGATTACGTTCCAAATAAAGTTGAATAACTAATTTATACTTTGGTTTTGAATATATTAATATTTTTATGTTCACGCAAGTCAAATTGTTAAATTTATATTACTGGTCATCATCACCATTAATATTAATAATAAAGGTACAATTTATATAGCACCGTTAAGAGAGCAAAGTCACCTCAAGGGCGCTCTAACTCGGGACTCGAACCCACTATTATTAGCAGATTAAAAATATAACAAAGAAAACAAATCACGTCTGGCTGTTATGGCAATGCCCGAGCGAATCAAGCATAGATCATAATCGATTTTAGATGTTTTATTCGACATCTGCTGAACAAATAATTCTCCGTGACTTGTCCAAAAACGTCTGTCTTGTGGCTTCCATTTGCGCATGCTTTCATAGGCCTTCTAATAACTTTCCGGCACCACTGAATGAGTATTTATGTTAAATATTGTCCGTTTTTCCGGCTATATTTCTGTCTAACTTTATTTTAATCATTTTATGATTTCAATTCGCAATGGTCCGGTCCATGTTTGAGAGCGAAATCCTTCATCCTTTTTCGTGAAGACCAGCATGTATATTTCCATGTCTCTCCGAGTAGTTTGAAGCTTTTGTGTCGTTTTAGGTGATAGTATCCATATTTCACACCCATTTAAGAGCATTGAATAAACAATTTCTTTGAAAAACTTGAAGTAGGTAGGATGGTTGCATTGAAGATAAGTTTCAATGCGCAAATAGAACTATAAGACATTTTGGTTCTTCAACATTTATCTTCTTCTTTATTTATCATCCCTCGAACGACATAAGTTATTTCAAGGCAACGTTGGACTAATTCCAAGTTATAACATTAAGTATTTTCAAGTGTATAAAATATAAGGAAATTCGCCTGGCGAATTTATTGATTTGAAGCAATTTATTTTAACCAACTAGATATTGTTTTATAATTATTATTGTTATACATGTCCGTGTGCCTTTGATGTAGTGAACGAAAACAAAATTAAAGAAACTTAAAATAAAATATACATTTCAAGGTAAATATGAATAAGGATGAGAATTGAATAGGAGTTAACGACGAAGAATATTTCGAGATAAGGAATGCTTTTTAGTTTTTTCTTAAATATAGATAAACATAAAGCACATATGATTAAGCCACGAAGATCGTTCCAAAATCCAGACGTGGTGCGTAGGACTTACATATGCAAAGAATTCAGTAATCACAAGTTGTCATCCCTGGGACAGGACATGCTCAAAAAGAAAATAGAATTTATCACGCAAAGAAGCTGTTGTCTAGTAGCAAAAAAAGTGCTGCTTACATGAATATTCAGATTAAAATACTCACTAAACCTTGGTTCTACACAAGAAATCTTTCCAAACGCATTGTGTATGTTATACGCAGGATAAGAATAGGCCACTGTCTAATAGTAAGCCACCTTCATGACGTGATGAAACCCTCGACCATGTTTTAGTGATTTCTGCGCACCGCATACAACCTTGACTCAATTGTAAATATATCTCGTCCATTCAACATGTACCACCTACTCGCATTAAATTCTCTATTAATTTATAGCCACATATCGGAATGTATTGCCCTGAACTCTTTAAATATTTAGAACAACAGTATTTCTTACATATTATCATGCTGCCTAGTTTCCTTCGAATTGTTATAGGCACAAATCATCCACTTTCTAGGATGGAATGCCTAATTAACTAAAAATAATAATTATGCAGATACTGATGACAGCTAGGATTGCTCAACTCTTCAAAGAGAGTTGACACAATGGGGAGATTTTTTTTAGTGTCTCATTTGAGTCTGATGCGATATTTGGATATACATGTGTGTGTGTACTAGTATATTTTTTTTAAATTAAAAATATACTGAATGCAAACATTTCAGATCCTCCCCAGTTCATCAAAAAACTCCTCACATGCATAATATAAAGATATTAAATATGAAATACAGCTACCTCTGAATTTTAAATACATCGCTATAACAAAGTTCCAGTTGAGAGTTCGACGTTCATAACTTTCCTTCTATGTCCCTTGAGACGTAATACGAGTATCAAGGCGGCTCGTGGTCAAGCTTTAATATTCCTTATGGCATCCCTATGTTCAGCATGTTCCTATATTTGAACGCAAGAAACGCAATACATTAAATTTTACGAGATCAATAAAAAAAAACTCTTGGGTCAATCAATTTCAATAACGATTCTCCTATTCTGGTGATGTAATGCCAAGATATATTTTTAAGTCCATATCATCGTATGGACGTAATTATGCAAAAAAGACCCAAACTACATTTTGCCGGTTTTGAGATAATTTATGAAATGTGTCGCAGCTTTGTATTAATACATGAAACAAAAAAAAATAAGACGCAATTTAACTATAAAATACTCATTGAACGGGCTCGATATACTTTGTGAATGAATACATGAAGCACTTCTGAAACTCATTCTTCTCAATTGCCTCCGAAATTGCGGTCTAAGTCTTCTGGATGTCTGAAATCGTGTCGAAACGCTTTCCTTTTATCGCCAATTTCAGTTTCGAGAATAGCCAGACGTCGTATGGAGCCAAATCAGACCAATACGGGGGGTGATCGAGCACCACGATACTTTTTTTGGCCAACAAATCGCGTACAATTTTGATTTTGTGAGCCGGGGCACTGTCGTGCAATAAAGACCATGCCCCTTGTTCCCGGTATTCGGGTCGAACTCGAAAAATCCTGGCCCATAAACGATTCAAAACACCCAAGTACACGGCGGCGTTCACCATTTGACTTTCTGGCGTGAATTCCTTATGAATAATTCCTTAGGAAGCAAAAAAAAACGAGTAGCAAAGTCTTGATTCAGCTCTTCTGTATGCGTACTTTTTTCAGTTTCGGAGATTGTGGACCCTTCCATTCCGAGCTCTGGCGCGTAATTGTAATTGGCTCATACTGAAAGCACCATGTTTCATCACCTATTATAATGCTTAACACGTTCACTGCGTATAAAGTACTTAATGTCATACAGAGATGCTGAAAATTCGCGAATATTTGAAAACCCATAACTTTGTTAAAAATCAAATTCTACTTTCTATTGAAACTTTATATACAAGTGTATTCCTTCGTGTCTTCAAAACACATGAAACCGGCGACGAATCCTTATCGGGAGACGTTTATGAGTGCACTGAACATTCAGGGATTCCCGTGTCCATACAAAATATTTGTATGGACACGGGAGCCGTGTTCGACGCAGTGAACGTGTTAACATGAAGTCTGGATCCATATCAATTGCTCTTTTCATGTCTGCTGTGCTCACTTTGCAAACTTTTTGATCATCAGTCAGTACAGACCTATCATTTGTCCAAATTTTCTGTTAACATTAGATGGACAGTGGATTTAGGAATTCCAGTGAGCTCCTCGATGAGCTTAGTAGACGCACAAGGATCATTTCGAAGAATTTCAACTCTTTTTTTAACATTTTCTTCAATTCGCGTTATCAATTATAGTCCAGACCGTGGATCATCTTCAATGCTCTCTCTACCATCATGAAACTTGCATACCACTTAAAAACGTTCTTACGACTCATTGTTTCACTACCATAAACAGTTTCATTTCAAAAGTTTTTGTGGCTCTTTTACCCAATTAAAAATGCACCATTGTTCTTTTTCCAGCCGAGACTCAGAAGGTACTGTCAATTGTTACGTCATTACGAATGAACCAGCGATGCCAGAGCTTTTAAACTTTTGAAACGAAATGTGTCGCTAATTAATGCATGTATTCATCTACAGATGGCGCTGGTGGTTATGCGAAAATAATTACAGTCACCTTTTCCACTGGATAGACTATATTTAAAAATTATCGCTGTACTTGATATGCAGCCATCTTAAAATCACCATTTCCGCTTACTATAGTAGAAGGCAGTGATGTGACGATATTTGGGGAACGAAAGACCACGTAGGTAGCACATATAATGTAACATCGTAAAATTGGCCCAGTTCGAAGGTATTAAAATGCATCATGCACGTGAGTTAGGCACGGACCGGGATCGATGGGAGTGCAGTAGCTCAGCTCGGTGCACACAGATGGTAAAGGCGCACACTGGATCGAAAAGTAATATCGCACAGTTTAAATATCAAGGTCATTTTTAGTATACTTTTTAACAAAGATATAAAATACGATTAAAATATCCTTTTTAAATAACTTTTCTCGACTTTCGGTCACTAAAGAAAAAAATAAAACCATTTTCAATCACGAGAATGCCTCCTCCACTTTCGATATTAGGATTTTTCGTATTTCTTTCTAAATATTTCATCACAGCGAAGAATTGGCATTTTTTTTAATCAAGTAGAAACCAAAAGTAATTGAATTGACTTTTGAGCTTCTGTTGCGAAAAAATAGAATACTTATAGATACGAAGTTATGAAATATTAATTTAAGATTTCTAATAAAAATCTAACGACAAAATTAAATAGCACTTTAACATGATACATAGAGTTGATATGCTAGTGAACATCTTGATGTTTTTATAAGTTAAACTTACTTTATAATCCGAAGTACACGTCATGAATGCCATAAGTGAGATTTATCTCTTTTTATACTACTATCACTAACCAAACATACTATGACACTCACTAAAGGTACGGGCTCTTAAAATATGCCAGAACCAGCCATATCGGGCATATTATCATCATCTATCAATTTATCATCCTTCATCGTAATTTGGTTGTTATATATGTAAACATATGCAGCATCGCCGGTGACAGTGGTTAACTAATTATTCAATTTTGACATCCAAGCTCATCATCTTACTTTTAGATCTTATTCTTGTAAGTTATCTTTTACAAAATCATAATACTATAAAAGAAGGCTGAAAAGACAAATTACAATATATTTATTTGTATATATGCTCTCCTTTTTCTCATTATAAACCTAAAGAAGTATCGTTTTCGTTCCAGTGTGTACCACATCCAAGCTCATCATCTTACTTTTAGATCTTATTTTTGTAAGTTATCTTTTACAAAATCATATTACTTTAAAAGAAGGCTGAGAAGACAAATTACAATATATTTATTTGAATATATGCTCTCCTTTTTCTCATTATAAACATAAAGTAGTATCGTTTTCGTTCCAGTGTGTACCGCTCAGTGCACACTGCACACAGATGGTGACGGCGCCCGGCACAGGTATTAACGTCATATAAATCCTTCAGGCCGCGCGCCCGGGCACAATATAGCGGCAGGCCGGAGAAAATAATGCGACCCATAAATATGTGGTCTACGAACGTGATCTACGGGGAGCTGCATATATCGTAGGATATGTACAGCGGCTTGTGAAAGGCCTCAAAGCCTTTTTTTTAATCAATTTTGAGAATCAGCAATTGGTGTGACGGCAAACGATGCAATATAGAGATTGGGTTGATTAACGTTTTTTGACATTATGCAGGCGAATTAAGGAAATTAATTTAAAAATAAAATTGCAGTAATAAAATGCGGATTTCGTTTTTTTAAACGTAAGATTTGATATCGAATACTAATTCAAGTAAAAAAAAAGTAAATGTTACGCTCGTAAATCACGATTATTGGTTATGAATGATATTGAACGACAAGAAAAGTTACAGCAGATATTTGTTTTTTCGTAAGAAACAATTATTGAATAGGTTCAAATTAAACCTATTTAATTACTACACATAGTTGATGATAGCAACAAAAAAGAATAAGAACACAAAATGTTCAATTGTTTACAAAGAGAATAATTTTCATACAGAAACACACGTGAAAACAAAAAAAAGGTGAAAAGTGGCGAAGTTGAAGTAATTAAGGTAGATAAGGTAGATATATAAAGAAATGACTGGAGGCCATTTTGTGGTAGAAATTGTACAATAACAAGACCTCGAGCAACTTTAAGAGAATCGCATACGTATTGAATTTAACCAAAGCAAAGTTGCTCGTGTGTTGCGGAACAAGTTGAAATGTAGCCGTGTGTTGGAAATATGCCGATAACAAACTATCTGGCAAAACTAGCACGTTAATATACAGAGACGGTGTACTTTCAGAGCCCTGGAGGTATCCAGAGCGGGGCGGAGCATCTTAGCAAAAACCACCAAATACACTCGGAACTTAAAAAATATTTTTTTCAAAAAATCTTAATTTCTGAGCAATTAATAAATCAGTGTTTTTTGGAAGCGGAATATGATGAATATATGATCCTTGCTTTATCATTTTCTCGATTTCTAAGGACAAGAATAATTAACACATAATAATAAATCGCGCTTATAGGTTCCTCCTTTTACAGGTACTAAACATTCTCATAAATTATCCATAAAAAACAAGTATTCATATTATTTTAGTAATGAAATGTTAAGCAAATTATTTTCTGTTGATAATTTCAAGTTTTATTTATGTTTAATGTAAAATATAGTAATATCGTTAAAAAAGTTTCGATACTTGTCCATATTTTTTTTTTAATAAACCGAAATGATAGAATTTTAAACTTATCTCAATCAACGCAATCCTTTAAAATCTTACGTCTTGCCTTAAGTGCGGATTATGCAAACCAGGAAGACGTGAAGAGTTTGATACAGTTAAGAAAATTTCTGTTAAAAGGTGAACATTTACACAAATCGATCATCGAGGATAAACCATAAGAAACGATCGAAACCAAAACACTTGCAAGACTTGACGATAAATTGCTCGAAGTGATCACTAGTATTCGAGTTTAAAAATACACGTGAAACATGACAAAATCAAAATTGTTTATAATTTTCAAAATGCAGATGGTGTCTCTGCAATCACACGTTTCACATATAACAGAAAGCTCTGCGCAGAGGTTGGGGGCAGAA
Organism: Odontocerum albicorne; assembly: GCA_949825065.1. Taxonomy (NCBI): domain Eukaryota; kingdom Metazoa; phylum Arthropoda; class Insecta; order Trichoptera; family Odontoceridae; genus Odontocerum; species Odontocerum albicorne. Next base: position 30,888,085 of record OX463845.1, on the reverse strand, counting down.
AATGTTTGAGGTTGGTGGGGTATAACAACGGGAGAGAGCGAGACCGTAACTAATAAACCGGGAAAGTCATAAGTTGCCGCGAAACCTAGTTAGCGGGGGTGAAACGACCAGACAATTTTTGCACGGCAACATAATGGAAGCCAGCTTTAGATGAAGGAAGCGAAAGAACAAATGAGAAAATATAATAGAATGAAACGTTCTTCCTCTTTACCACAAACTTTCACGATATTCTATTTTTCGTTACTTCTTATTCGTTTCTGGAAACATTCAACTTAATAGTATACGCGACATCAACATTTGATCGTATTTATCCTAAGTCCCGTTATTTTATGTGTAAATAAGCTACACCAATATCCTAATAGGCCCAAATCACTAACCAAAATGTCTTGAGCGGATCCATAAGCGATGTTCATGTCCTCTGATTGTCCTCTGCCAGCTCTCTGATGGTCAATTTGCGGTTTTCGGCCAACATTTCTTTGATTTTATCGATGTTTTTATCGGTTTTTGACTGCCGCGTTCGTCATCCTCGACCGACTTACGACCACTTTTTAAGCGTTCGTGCCACCAAAAAACACTTCTCCAACATTTCCAAGGTCTGCGGACCGTTAAATCCGTTTTTCACACAAAATTTAATGCAAACTCGTTGATGCCATTTTCAAACTTGTAAAAAAATCTAAAACACGCACAAAGGTAGATGTACTCAGTACAGCGTAACTTTTACAAATGTCAAGCTATTAAGCTGAAATTTGGAGGGAAGTGTCAATGACAGACGTGGTAACCTAGCAAAAAAAAAAGAATTCCAATCGGGTGACTGACAGCGCCACACGGTGGCCGGTCCTAAAACTTTTTGATCAAGGTGGTACAGATGTTTTTATGTAGCCAGTTCATACTTCAAGCCATATCCAAATAAGCGACAGTCATAGCCTAATCAATAGTCGACTTATGATTTCCAATCAAACAGTTGTATTTAAGTATTTAATAGGAAACTAATTTGATATTTCACTTCTTATATTTATCACTACATTTATTTAGAATTTGCTAGCTATATTATAGGTGCAAATAATTAATTAAAAGAAAGTAAAGTTAAAATTATGCATACGTCATAAAATTATACAAAATAATCAATTTAGAAACATAACAAATACATAAAACTATAAGCAAAAATAAATTAACCAAATAATAATAAAAAAATCGCTTCATAATTTTTTCCCCATGTTACATGACGCCAGCTGGACCTTAGCATTGCTCTCGTACAAAAATCGGGATCGTTCTGCTTAAATCAAGCTTCGATATAGGAGGTAGAAACATCTGCCGCGGTGATAAATTTAATTAGTGAAAAATCAAAGAAATTTCTCATTAAAATTTTTAATATGGAGTTCCATAAAGTTCAAACCGACACCTGTGAAAAAAAATGGTTGAATTTTATAGAATTTAAACTCGCGATACACAGCAGCGATGTGGTAAATACCGCGTGAAGGTGGGAACATTCGTTATGTTTATCTATTCATTAGCTAATAAATGGCAAGTAATAAATATTGAATTAACTACACGAAAGGGGGTTGCAAGATATTGCCAATTAAAATAATTATTGGTCCATAATACATCAGCGCCCGCCTCTCTATCGGAGGAAATTAGGAACGGTAATAATTTCCTAACTTCCTCAGAATATCGTTATGAGAACACTCAAGATCTCAAGACAACTTTCAAAATTAGATTTGTCACGAGCAAATCTAAATGTATCCTAGACCTATGTTTTATATTACTGCTTATTTATTTTTATCTTTTGTATTGTGGTTTGTATAATATGTGAACATCATTTTCCATTTGTGATTTTATTTTGATAAAATTTAGACTCCAATTAGCTTTTCTCTTTTTTTGCCGACAGTTAATCTGAGGTTCACTTTTATATATTTTTCTGTTTTTTTCTTAGTCTATGTATACAAAGGTGTGGGCTGAAAAACAACTGGTGTCCTCGCGCCCGGGCTCGCCCTATAATGGTGGAGTGTATCTCGGTTGGGGTAATGATATGAGATTAGCCCAGACCCTTTGATAGCTTGTCTCTTTAATGTGTTTTTTGCACTTTATCTTAAGATATATGTGCGATTTCGGAATGAATTTATATATGAGTATGTGCATACTCCGAGTATGTTGCAATCAATAAACCCATATTTATTTATCTATAGGCATTACTAATTATTTAAAAACTTAATCTTGTTTTCTTAAAGCCTTATGGATTGATTATCCAGTTAATTATAAGTGGTTTGATTTAAGTCAAAAGTAAAAAGCATCTTTACCACAAAACATCAGTCTTGATTTTATTTCCCGAAAGGCTAGATCTAAACACAATCACATATAGTCAGGTGTATGGTGGAAATTGGTAACTAACATTTTACTGTTTCTGAGATACTTTAATTCAAAAAAAAATCCAGTAAGCCCAGATTATGCAAATACATCAAAAAATATTCAAAAGGTTGATACTCCTGCAAATATATGCATATCGGGCACTTATTTTTTGAGTATGTGAAAATATAATTTCCAGTTAAAATATATTTTTCAAAATTTTACTAGACAGGCCATTTGATAATACTTACAAAAAAATTAATATTCGAAATTTTGCACATACCAATCTATGCCAGAAATCCGACGAAATATTTATTTGAAATCAGACTTTAAAAATTATCTGGAATCGACGAAAATCTAAAAAAAGAAACAAGCTTGCCTTTTAAAAAGGCTGTTTTTTGTAATTTTCATTCAGACGCACGAGTCTAAAAATATTATGTAACGATTTTTATTTAAGGTAGTAAAAAGTCTATTTAAAAAAAAAACGTATTTTTGACCTTTACAAAAACATAAATTGAATTCAGTGAATCGGCAAAATGGGATCAATACAAGGAAAATAATTATTTTTTATTCCAAAAGTTGAACAGTAAAACTTAATTTTGTGTCTCTGTGTGTTAGAATTAAAAAAGAAGTCCACGCCTTGCGAATAGATATCTTGCGATCTGATTTAACGCTGAAAGTGTGAATGAAGAAGTATGTGAAAGCGAACAAGAAATCTAGGCGGATGAAGGTTAAGCCGGCTTAAGTCCGGTGGAGATTCACAGATCTTCACCGAAGGAAACTTTCTTGTGATGGAAAAAAGAAGTCGAATATATATCATATGGCAAGACACAGTTCCGTCTTGGTACAAAATCCGGTAATTTCGGGACGCTTTCCAATGGGAAGGATGTAAGAAAGGTCGCATAAATCTTATTTCTCGGAATATTTATCAAACAAAATGATGGCTGTTACAATGGAGAAAGCGAATGTATTAAGCAAACGCCTCGTATATATCATTGATGACGTCGTACTTCTAAAAAAACATATCGCAAAATTCGATGACGTGAATGGAAGAATAATGCGGAGACGTAATATATAACATATATTTTATAAATAAAGAACAGTCTTACCGTAGCTTGGACGATACACACTCAATATTTCACAGAAAATAACTAATTATAAGGAGAAATAAAACTATTTGACGCAACAATAATTTTGAAGACTATTTTGGGCTATTTAAGTTTTATTATATAATGGATTCTACATTTTTTAATTAAAAATGTGTAAGACAAAAATAAAATATATAAAAAAAGATAAAACAATATAATCTTGACAAAAAAATTGTTTTTTTTTAACACAGAGATTTTGGTACAAATGCGGAGAGGAGAGGTCAAATAATCTTCAAATTTAAATCATTGGACTGAGAAAGGAATAGTATAGTTATGTAGATATTGATAATATATCTGTAATTGAAATAGTATAGTTATGTAGATATTGATAATATATCTGTAATTGAAATATATATTGGCAAAAGTGTACAGATCGTTATAGTCTCCCTTAGACATAACACAGTGACACTGCACGTGGATCTTATCGAACATGTAAATAAAAATTATTGCGGGCAAAGCGAGCAATAATAATTATCACAGAAAAATTTAAATCACAATAAGAAATAATTAATTGTGTTATTTTTTGTATTACACTTTCGACTTTTACAATTGAACAGTAAAAATCTCTTCCAACCTACTAGACATATGTTAAATAAAAACATTTTTAAAAAAATAATTACAAATGGGAACCGAGCTGAACGATTGGAAAACTGGTATCTTATCTTTTGGATTCAGGGTTTAGGGAGTTTTGCAGTAGTTTCACTTGGAAATTATTTTAAGAATTAGCGAAAAACAACACAAAACTATTGAAAGTATCCGTGAAGAAGTGACTACTTAAGTTATAAGGGTGTCACATCGAACTTCCGAACGAAAAGTTAATGACAAAAACGATAACAATACAAAGATCTACAACATTTAGTCATTCCTTCGACATTTACATCTTATACATAAGAAAAAAATATTTTCAATATAAGCTGACTTTCACTACTTGGACAGTACATGCAAAAGAAACGACAACTTGTGAGATAACGTGCAATTTTTTTACAGCGCGGAATAAAAATAGTAAATAGCCTATGACACGAGAATTAAACCGAGATACAGTGAAAAAATCTATATAAGCAGATGATCAAGGCAAGTCCTTACAACAGTATTAAATGAAAAAATTAAACAGTATTAAATGAAAAGGAAAATTCTAATCAAAAATAGTCTTGCAAAAGTCAAGAGAAACATGTTGAACGGAAACAAACAAACGCACGGGGAAAAATTTTCTCGCAGTGGTCGGACGAGGTTAATGGGTTTACGAGACCACGGACAGACCACGGCCGGTCCCGTGTGCTGCACCGCAAGAACTCCTATATTGCGCCCCTCAAAAAACAGTGGCACGAAACCTTTTCCCTCGTATGTTCTGGAACTGCGGCGTACTTTCTTAACTGAATTTATTCATTTAAACACCATTTGACTATAAAAAACAATAATTTGTACATTAAAAGTTTCTCTAATTCATATAAAACGTTTACAAAGATTAAAATTACGTTTAACCAAAAAATAAATTTTCGAATTGTAAATAAAACCTTGATACATTATATGTGTAACAAAAGTACATTTCAAAATAATTGACAATATTGAGATATGATAAATGAATGTAAAAACCATAAATAAAATTTATAAATATGTATCTTAAAAATTTATATTGAAAATGACTTATTAAGAGTATTTTTCCTTGAAGGAATTTAGAGATACTTGAAAAACGTCTATGTATGTTAAGGCGACCACGAAGCAGAATCGTATGTTTTATTTGATTAAATATCCAACAAAAAGATTCGGTATAACTCTAAATTATTATTTTTATTTAAATATAAGGATGTAAATGTGTTAAAAAATCAACCCACCTTATATTTATTATTACCTTATATTAAATATTTGGAAAACAAGATGTCACGTAACACATTCTGAAATGGAATGATTTTTTAGGCTGAATTTATCAATAAAACACAATTTTCAAGCGAGATATTTTTACATATTCGCAGGATACGATTCAGCAATTATTATGCTAAATGTTCAAATGAATTTAACATACATATTTTTGGTAGGATGTTTAAGTAAACATCAGTTCATATCTAATATTTTCACACATAGGTCGAGCAAAAATTTGTAATTCTTTATTTAAATCCACGACACAAATATGCCAATTTTTTATTTGAAAAAATAATTATATTTCAAATTATTTCTTTCAATTTAATTCCAATTAAACTATACAATCAAGCTTTTAAAATGCACAGAAAAATATTCAGGCTATAATGGTTGAAAAGATTTTTTTTCAATTATCTATAACTTAACCTTAAAAAATTACTTAATTTTTTGTTTTGATTCTCGGGATGCAGTTTTCCGAACCCTGTCCTAGACAATTAAACGCTCAAAAGGGTTTTTATGGAGGAGAACTTACGTGAACACTTCCCGACGTGCGGTCTCCTCGGCCCGATGGGGCTATCCTTTATTATGGATTTTATTATAGACTATCCAATATTTATTTTGACCCATATAAGAGCGTTTAAAATATATAACGCGAATATATTTTTTTGGGGGTAATTTTACGACTCTGATATCGTTGAGATTTCCGGATGATAGAACCCTGAAAATGCTGAGCATTTTAGCATTGAATAACGCCATTCGATTAAAAAAAATTATAATGATCATTTATGTGAAAAGATTCATCGACAAAATTGTGTGGGGTAACTAAAAAGCGAGAATTAAATTGAAATAAAACTTAAATCTTCCACCTTCTGTTCCAACTGATCCTATGGATGAACTCTAAACATTTCCCATCTTCTTAATCATCACTTAAATACGATAAGGAAAAAAATCCTTAAAAAAGTTAAAGATTACATACTACTATTTATTCGCGATGATCTATGATTGTGTTGATCTCTATACTAATAATTCGGAATACACATGTGCAAATATACCAAAAGATTGTGCATTACGCGAATCGATAAAAGAAAACTTGATTGTTTGAACTCAGATAGTTTTCAAGTTACGATACCTCATCTATAATCAAAACTAAAAAGTCCGATAACCATCATTTAATTTACCGATATTTGAATGAACCAAACCAAAGGTCTTTTTATGATCAAATTGTATTATCATCATTATAATCACCCTATACTTTCTACCAGGAACACAGAGATGCCATTAAAAGGCTAAGACTACAGAATTGACATTAGTAATACCGTGAAACCCCTAATCATAGTAAGTATAAATAGCCCAAAACCCATACGGCTGTCGCCAAAGAAAGAATACGAGAATTGAATTTTGAATACAAGAGAGCGAGAGAGGAATACTTGGATTCTCTCCGAAAGTAATTCGAAATTTGAATCTCGGTGGGGATACTGAACGAATTTTAAATACCTAGCTAACAATTTTTGAACCGGTGTAAAAGGGGACGATGTATAAATCATATATATAAACAAATTTTACATTTATGAATATATATTTTCATAAATGTAGAATTTGTTTTACTTCCGTGAATATTTCCCAGGTTGCAATTAGTATCTATTAATAATTCAATAAGAACAGCTTAACATGGACAAGTAACTTTCTTCCGAATCATCTTAATTCTGTTTTGTTTTTTTTTTCGACTCTTTGGGTCAATCCTTTCGGAACCCAAATTGCATTTGGTTGTCCTTCGTAGATCAAGCAACACTCTTACATTCGCAATGAAATCTATTCAACCCCCCCTCAAGTTCTCAGTCACCAACTGATAATAATATTTTTTAAAGCTAAAGAACTTCTTACCATGTTGCTTGTTATACGTTAGTCTAGAATCGATTCATTATTGCTTAGTAATTTATTGATATAAATTAACAAATGATTAACAAATTATTTTATTTTTATCAAAATATAATATAAACATTACAATTTTTTAAGATATCAAACTTAATACATACAATATGACTGGCATTTCGAAGTCTGACGTACACCTATTTCATACAATATTTACACTTGTAAGAATTGTAAATATTTTTTCTCAATGTGCTTGAAAACCATATTGGATAAAAATCATTAAATGCTACAAAACGCGTATGAATAAAATGCCTCATAAATTAGTCTCAATCATTGTAATATAATTAATCCAATTCTTTCATTAATATAGATTATGTTCTTTACAAAAATATTTAAACCCAAAACGGAAACAAAAGCACACAGTACGAGTCTGTGAAATTTGAAAACAATCACATTATTTTCGGGCTAATGTAACTCCAAGCCCTTGATCCTCGAAAGCCGTAAATGAGCGAAGGGGCAGCCAAAATCACACACGACCAGTCGGAGTTTCAATGGCAAAGCTCTTTATTATTAACCGCCCCGAGCTGTTTTCAATGTTTTCGGCTGGTCGTTGAGACTTAATACAATATGTATAAGCGTAACATATTCTGGGGAGAAACACGCTGATGTGAACGATTCTTAATAAATCGAAAAGCTATTGAATTATTAAAAAAGCTTTTACCAAATATTCATGAAATATAAATGATAATAGGAACATTTTAGGCGTTCAGGAAGGAAAAAATAATAACATGTTTACTGAATTTAAGAAATTATTCATTTCAAAATACGTTTTAATAACAATTATAATTAATGTACCGCAAATCATTCGCTCGGAGTCTTTCTGAAAGTCGTTGAATCATTCATTACCTCTTAAAATGTAGTAGATTTTCAACAATTTATGGCGTAAGGTTTGTTACTAATAACTATGTATTGATTTGACAAGTGGAAAAATAAAGCCATCGAGTTTGAATACACTGCGCTTCCTAGAAAACCCAGGAACGTAGGAACATAAAAGACGCTGCAGGATATCAATATATGGGATATTTATAGAAAGTTATAAAATATATAAAGATATTTCAGAAATATTCGTTTTAAGCTATCTTCATAATATATTTAATAGTGCACAGCATGATGCACGAAATAACTACTGACATATTGTTAAAGCAATTAAGAGACACGAAGAGACATAATAAAGTGAAAACACTCAAGTAAGATAAGGAAATATCGAGGCACTCGTATTGAAGAATATTATTGGAAAGGGTAAGAGGTGATTATCGATATCAATATGTGGAACACGAGAGTGGAATTATTATATGTATGTAATTCTATATCATATTGAAATGTTCGTAAGTGATTATTGAATACTTCATTAGATAATCCAAATTAATCCAAGATTATGGGGGAAACACTCAAGAAGCCAATCCCGATAACCTCAAATATTATCTTCCGGACTATAAATCGTGTACAAACCTATTTATAGCCATAATAGTGGGACCTCTAACCGATATTATAAACCGCGATTAAACTTGGGGATTCATTTAATTACAGAAATCTCACCTTGCGTGGATGAGCGTCAATCAACGACTTAATCCGACAATCTTGAGATAATATACTTTCTAATTAATATAGAATCGACGGGACGTGGAAATAACGTTAGACGATGTCATAACCGTTAATGCGAAGATAAAAGCGACGACTCTCCCAGCTTGACGACATTTGAGATTTCTAAGGATACTTGAACAATCGACGGCGGATAGTGTAATAAGAACACTATTCGAGGAGTTGATTTAAAATGATGATAGGGGATCCCCAATTTGAATTCCTTCGAGCGGGTGAAAATAGGAATATTTAGCTTTAAAACATTTTGCGCGAGTTGTAAAGTTTCGGAGTGGCAAATTTGTTAGAAATGGAAAATTTTAAAACCTCTTAAAATGGGCAAGGCACTTGATTAAACTTTCTTGTTTTGTATTGCGAATAGAAAATTGAATAGCTAAATTTAACATCGAATTACAGAAAAGGCAGACATAAGTTAAAAGAAAAGAGAGGAAGACAATTAGTATCGCTGTAAATATTTTATTGTTTTAAGTATAAGCTTTTAATACTCGAAACAATCGAGGGAAATAAAAATAATTTGAAAACGCTTGAAGTCATCGAGACGTTTTTTTTTTTTCAAAACTTTTTTCATTTTTTTTATTTGACTATTCTTTTTCTAATCTAAAAGTTACATTTAATTTATTTCAACAATATAATGACAACTATACAAACAACGCGTCTTTTAAATAATAACGTTTTAGCAATATTATTGGCTTGTTTAATATTTTTTTAAATAATGTATAACTAAGAGGCAAGCCACTCTTCGTGGTGTCTTAAGCCTCCGAATGATAATAATTATACCGTGGAATTAGTCTCGTTATGATTAATCAATATCACGGTATTTGACTATTAATTACGACACCTTGCTTAAACAACTTCTACATAAAAGAAATTTTATTTTTTCATTTAATAAAATACAAAAACCTTTTGTTTTAATGGTTAACTTAAGCTTATTTGTTTCTGTGTAATAAAATATTAAGGATTAAGGTTACATTTAACATTAAGTAGTTTTTAAGTAGATATTTCTTTGTTTTGTTTTTACGAGTCATTGTAAAAAAAACATAATTTACGTAAATAGGATGTTGCCAATTGGGATCAGTATTTTAATGACTTGATGTGACTATTCTTTATATTCACTTTTTATTTCTATCAAAAACATATCCACATATTTTGTCATAAACTTCTTCTACTCATGTTCCTGAAAACAATTTCCTAAGTACATACATACGAGTACATACAGGTCTAAAGTAGTAAGTGGAATGGGAGGACCAGACATTTTTTTTTCTTTTTATCAAAGTAGGTCGCAATGTCAAAAAAGTTAGGAACCGCTCGATAAGATAAACAGGAAATACTCTCTACCAGTGCCTTTTTTTGATAAATAAAACAAAACAAGACGATAATTCTAAATCTAGCTACAAAACAATTTTTGTGACAAAAATATATTTTTGGAACATTGAAAAAATCTTCTTTTTTTTCATGAACATTACATTTTATAAACACGACACCACTTAACTCTGCTAAATATGTTTCCCGTTCAAAATACACCCTTTTGACGCTTATCTACTCCTGTACCTATTATAGTACAATTAAAAAAAATTATTTTAGACACAATTTTATTCATTTTCACCTGAAGAGGAAACTGGTAGGTAAATACAAATAAAACAGTGGTGAATAAAACATAAGTGTTTCATTTATTTTATTAAAAAAAATATTGAAAAAATCATATTAACACTAGAATGATATATCGGTGGAGCGAACAAAAACAGAAATTAATTATTAAAAAAGGTTTAAATCTCAAGCTGAAATTACTGGATTTTCATTTGTGTTAACTATTTTCCATCCATGTCAAATCCAATGGGCAAAGGTCATAGAAATTTGATTGAATAATAATCGTTCCTCCTTTCAACGTATTAAGTCGACTGCATGTTCAATTTATTTTATAATTAAAAGTTAATCGCATCCTTGAAGGGTTTTATTTCTTAATTAGATTTGATTTTTTTACCGTTGAAATTTATTTATTTCCCAAGAGTAAGAAATCTTAAGAAAACTTCCGTTGGCTTGTTGCATCTCTTACGGTCAACTTAAGAAGTAAGATGTCTACACCGTTAACATTCCGACCTTCCGTTTGTTTTTCAGCTTTATATTCGGTCCTATCTCGCAGAGTTTGACAAACCTATTTTTCAGATGGAACGACAAAGTTGGGAAATCGCTGGTCCAAGTGTGTAGCCCTCAAAGGAGACTATGTTGATTTTTTTCGTTTTACTTGCTTTCTACCAAACTTTTCACACTACGCTCATAGCGCGCGTTAGTATCGTTATAAGACGAACTCTTTTTTACCAGAATGGGACCTTTTAAAGATAAAATCAATGTATTCAGTATCCAAGAGAAGAATAATTTATCCTAGTAATGTGATGTGTAGTTTCGTAGCTCGAAGATGAGCTTTTTTCTTTGTCGACATTTTAAATACGTTGGATAATTTTCCACGTCATTGAAGCTACTCTTATAATACATTCCTCAAAGTAGTTAATAATGTATAGTAAAACACAAAATCCAGCATCTATGATGGTCCTCCCCTAATCCATTTCACCCATTGAACTTTCGCTGATTGCGGCGGCAATGGACCGGGGAGGGCGCGTAACTCCTTTCCGGCAATTATCTTCTTCGGCGACGGGGCGCCGCGATTTATAGTGCTGAAATGTGGCCGCTACTTGTGTTTTCATTACCCGGGTCTATGGGATTGGAAAGTTGCTTGACCCCAATACAATGGTTCTCAAAGAAACTGTTAAGCTAGCTATTAAATGGGATATTGTGTTGATTTTAATTTATTACAATATCTGTAATGACCGTGTGTTAAACGACAGCGATGGAAAATATTAAATAAATATAATGTTGAATATAAATTTAAACATGGCATTGAGTCAAGTAATTATGTATATGCCGAAAATGGAGAATGCATTAGAATGAACGGTGACTTTACTAAGTACGAGGGTCATCCAGAAAGTAAGGTTACAACATTTATGTAGGATCGAAAAATGCTTGTATTGAATTGAAATTCACAGGATATTTCACAAATATATTAAACTATTTTTCAACGTAATCGCCGTCGAGATCGAGACATTTCTGTAGTCGGGGCACCAGCTTTTGTATGCCAGTGTCATAGACCTCCGCCGCCAGCTCTTTCAGCCACTTCTTCACAGCTTCCTCGACCTCCTGATCGTTGGAAAATTGTTGGGGTGTAGTGACACACCCACGTCTCATCCCCCGTCACGATAGAGTCCAGAAAAGCTTCTCCTTCCTGTGCAAAACGATCCAAAAATTCACGCGCGGCGGTCACGCGATTTTGACGGTGCTCCGGTGTGAGCATTCTGGGCACCCATCTCGCACACAACTTTTTGTAACCAAGTTTTCCGACACAATATCACCAAGGAGACTTCGAGAAATGTCAGTAAATTCTTCGTGAAGGTCGTCAAGCGTCACACGGCGGTCATTTCGCACTTGTTCTTCAATTTTTTGCACAAGTTCGTCAGAAATCACTGCCCTGCCTCGTCCTATCAGTACTGCCTTCTCTGAACAACCTAACCCACTTCGTGACATGTTGTCGACTCATCATATCACTACCATAAACTCCCACGAGCTTCCGATGGATATTCGTGGCGGTATTGTTTTGCAAATTCAAAAAACGGATGACCGCGCGGATCTCGCACGGACGAGATGTTACGGGAGCGCGCGACGACCTCTCCATCAGAAGAATTTACTGTGACTGAACAAAATGGCCGACAAACACGCGGGATCAAACAAACTGACCGTTAGGATCCCCCCTACACGCCAGGTGCGCCAACTTCGAAACAAAAAATTTACTCCGGCCTCAGGAGCCCTTGTAACCTTACTTTCTAGATGACCCTCGTAGTTTAATATTTCAAAAGCGCAAAGCAAGGATGCGTTATGTAACCCTAGTTGTTTAACATGCACATAGATTCAAACGTGAAGGAACTAGAGAGATCAATAAGGTGGCATACAAATGTCAAATGAGAGTTCATACAGATTGCTTTATGTAGATGGCATGGTAGTGTTAGCAGCGAATGAAGATAAATTTGATAAGGAAATTAAATGATAAATGTGCCAAGAAAGATCTGAAAATAATTTTTGAGAATTTCAAAACCATAGTGATTGAAAAGTGTGAAAGGTAAACTAAATGCGATATATGGATGAGCAATAAAATATTGGAGCAGGTTAAGGAGTTTCGTTATTTAGGTAGCATTGTCTCAGATGATAAGAGTTGCGAGGAATATCGAACGGCGTGTAGCGAACGGAAAAGTCAATGGGGTTCTAAAACGTATTTACTCGAAACGACAGTATCAAAATCTAAAAAGACGATTGTGCACAACAGTATTTTAGTGCCATTTTTTATGTATGGGAGTAAAACGTGGACGTAGAAAAATACTGATAGAAGCTTAATGCTGTAGAAATGCTTGCCCTGAGAATAATATTTGGGACGACAAGTATGACAGAATATAAACTTAGGCTGATGTATTTTTATCTCAACATTTGCACTACATATTTGTTGTGCAAGACTTTCTTCATGCATCCGTTGCATTAACTATCTCACAGTGCTTTACTTGATCGAATAAGATCAAGTAAAACACTGTGAGATGGTTAATGCAACGGATGCATGAAGAAAGACTTGCACAACAAATATGTAGTGCAAATGTTGAGAAAAAGGCCCGGTAGAGGAAGACTAAAGAAACTGATCGAATCGGCTGAATGATATTTTTAAACAAGAAAATGTAAACCAGATAAATCGTAGAAGTTATATAAGATGTATGTATGGGTGTGGAAATATATGTGTCGAGACAGGAAAGTCGGATAATCTGTCGTCTCGGTCTGCTCCCAACAGGAAAACAGCGTAATGGTGTGTATGTAAAATATCAGCAACACCAAAATGAATCAGCCTACACCAAGAATGCAAAGGAAGAACACAATGGTAACTAACGCACAACTCTGAGTCTAAAGTCTAAGACATCAGAAAATTGCATATTTGATACTTCTCATTCAGATTTTAAAACTTTATTTATTTATTTATTTAATTAATTAACGACACAACAGTGTCTTTATATACAAATGAACATGTGACAGGTTACAAAGTACTTAAAATTATTGACAAATAATACAAAACATTATCTTAAACTAACATGAAGATACAAAAAGCAGTGGTAATAATAAATTACAGTCATTTTTTTAAAATTATTTAATAATTATATGTATATTTAAGTTCAATATATGTTATGGATGTACTCGTATACCACAAAATATTACCAAACTTCACCAAGCAGACTTACGTAATTGTCGAAGACTTATTTTATAGAGGTAAAAAACTCAGATTTGTTTTTAATGGAATAACGCATACATAGAACAAATATTGGATTTTTTGAGAATTTTGTGGGAATTTTATGGATAGATAATATGGAATTTTATGGATAGATATGAAAAGATATTGAGATATAAAAAACACGTGGCCTCTTTAGTAGAACGAGATGCAAGTTGCTTTGCAGAATTAAAACCTTCCTACATGTTGATGCAGGGTTACTCAACTCCAGAGGCAAAGTATTGCCCTTAATGTTGTGTTTATATTACGTTATTTATAATAATAAAGGAGAGCACAAAGTTAGTAGCTATTTCTAAATATTGTTGTGATATTCTGGCGAATACTATATATACTTATATTAAAAATATCTAAATTGTTGCAAAACTCGTTTCCAAGTCTTTGCATACGAATTATAGAGGAGTTGATTTTATGAACCATTGAAGACGTCGGTATATTTCTTAAAATGAACATTTTGTTTTATACATTTTAAATATAATCTAAGTTCAATCAAGGACGACACGACTTCAAGGATTTAGATAAGTTGACTAAATAAAAATGTATAATTTTGTAAAGCGGCTGTCTTCCAACCCACGTGTTGTGGGTTCAATTTCCATTGGTACCCACATTTTTTTTAAAAGGATTCAAGTCTGCTTTTCACTTCAAGCTATTTTGATATATTTCCGGTTGATTTGACGAAATTTCTATATGGCAATAAACCTACCAGATTGCATTGTAAACAACGATAAAGTAATATAATAAAATGTAGTACAAAAGGATATAAAGATTTTGATTAGCTTTTAAATTAATTAAATAGATTTGATTAAAAAGTGACTGGTTCGTTGCTAGGAATTATTTCGCGGTGTTAATCTCATGACCAGGTATACCAGGATATAAATACAGGGAGATAAATATATTTTCAGATGTATGTATTAACTTATATATAGTAAATATTATATTTGTTAAGGCTGCAATACGAGTAGTTAGCATATCGTTCATAGGTAACACAAAGAGGGCTTACAAATATAACAAATTAAAAGAGCTAAATGCATAATAAAACTAAAATATAATATGAATCATCGCGTTTACTTAAACATACTAATACATATTTAATTGAAGAATTATTTAAAAAAACGTTAACATAAGAGAATTGACAATCTTAACAAAAAAAAACCACATGAATTGATGTAATTTTACTCATTTTAACTACAATTATTAACCTGCTGATGTTATGAGTAAGATGAAGAGGGGAACTCGGAATTGTTTTGAGCACGTAGAAGAACGAATGAAGACTAACAAAACAAATATATAGTGCAAATGTGAGTGAAAGGCGTGGTAGACAAAAACCAAGGAAAGTATGGTTGGATCAAGCCAATATTTAGAAAGAAGGAAACAAGAGAAATTATAGGAGTATGGATGTGAGAAGAGCCGAAGAATGTGAATCGAGATAGTATCGGAAAGCTGGCGCTGTCACCTCTGCCTACCCCGATAGGTTTATGGCGTGATGATATGTATTTATATGTAAAAAAATTCGATAATTAAGTTTACGAACAAACTTAATTCGAATACTCCAATTAAACTACTAAAAATTACCCCTAAAAAATTAAATAATTTCCATCCAACATACTTGTGTGTGGCGGTGCTTGGTAAATTTGGCACCATTAACGACCCCGCAACGGTTTGCCACAATCAACCCCCGAAAAACTTCCCAGATCCCAACGGGTCGTCGGCGGGCCCACTTTGAGAGACCCTGTTCCATTTCCCGCGCATATCCAGGCCGCCCACACCTCGTCCATGGCCCACCCTAGGCTGAGGGCGTTTATATTTTCATTAAAAGTTATACACGGACGGAGTGTATTATATGGTGTTACGCCATTCCTGTGGGAGGTGTCAAAATTATAACAACATATTACCGAACTTGCAGTATTTATCTTGTTTAGCGCTTTTAAAAAAGTGCAATGTATATTGAAATGTTAGAGTGCAGTAAACTTTAGCAATTCATTATAAACTTCTCAAGCATGGAACGTTGAAAAAGTATTTATTCCATTACGTTCATGCATTCATTCGTATGATGGCCTCAATATATCCAAATTGGCAATGAAAATATATTGAAGAGCATGACCGGGAGACCACATTGTCTTCAACTCCATTAATCGAGCCATTTGGTTTAGTCACTGAAGTAGGCCGTTAACTCGTAGTTCATCATCGAACGTGTTCGAAATACTAACACACGGTATGAGCTAACAATACACACACAAACACGTTAAGCGCGTGAACAATTGTACCAGACGAACTCATTTACTAGACTGGGATCCTTTTTTTTCGTTCCGGTGGGAATCAAGCGACTCACCAACTAGGCCGAGAACACCAAAAAAAAAGAAACATAAGACACGGAATGCCAAACCACTGCATATTATACATCAATGACATAAACGCAAATATGACGCAAAAGCAAAAGCAAAAGTAAATTTTCTCCAAGATTGAGCGCGTTAGAAAGCAATCATCAACATACTTAAGTGAATTTGAATATATGTGTATGTTTGTGTGTATATATGTATGCATATACATTATTTTTTTATAATTTTTTTTTATATTAACATTTTTTTGTATTTTTCAATGTAATTGGGCTAAGCCTGTTTTGAGAAAAATAAATAAACAGACAAAAATAATATCTATAAAAACAGATAGTAAAAAAAATAAGGATTGATATAAAAACCAGGGTGTCGAACAATATTAAAACTTGACAAATTACGAAACACCCAAATTTACTCCATTAACCTAGATTCCATGTATTTAAAAAAATATTTTGTCCGAAGAAGGCCACATCGAATAAGAAAATTCAAGACATGTAGTTTTATATGATATATGTTACTTAGATTAAGGCATAACTAAATTTTGAAATTTCTAAATCTAATTGATATTGTGTATGTGAAAACTTGGAAATCAAGGATACATAAGGATGTGAATGAAGAGTGTGAGCGATTTATTGTCTTGCATAACATTTTCGCTGTATACAGTACAAACTGGTGGGTTTATTGTCATATGGCAATCTCTTCCAATCAACCAGAAAGACGATTAAGAGAAAACCTGACTGTAATCCTTTTTTTAATGGATTCCAGCGGGATTTGAGCCCGCAACCTCCGGGTTGGGAAACAGGTGTCTTATCAATTAGGCCACGGAAATCGTTTTAGTATTGAGGGAAAACATATAAAACTTTTGATTCAGAATCTAAACCACTTCATTACATGCCTTGCTAAGCGAAGAGGCTCTCTGTATTCACAAAATGGTGTATGCATTGTTATCTACTTGTTCTCTTGACTTCGTGTTCCATTAAAGGAATTTAAATTGTAAAATAGTCACATATTGGATAGACTCAAAGATGTGACTGTTTTAAATAAATTTTAACAGTAAAATAGTCACATATTGGAGTGACTGTTTTAATATTTTCGAGCACTACCAACATATGGAAAGGCAGAGAGAACAGATCGCTATACTCTTATAAGAATCAATCCCATTGATCTAACCGTATTTGCTCTGTTGACCTCAAAAATAAATAAACATTAATGCCAAACCCGTCGCGGATTAAAAAACTGATCAGACTGATTTCACAGGGATTTAAAACAATGTAAAACCTTCAAAGAAAAATGTTTTAAATGCACGTGATATGTATTCGTGTACAGTAGTCAAGGTAATAAATAAAACACGAGCATCCTCAAGTACTCGTAATAATAGAACCAGTCACATTTCATTATTTCTTAACTTCATATAATATATTTATTCACGCTCAACGAACAGAAATTGATTAAATAAAGGTTTTTTTCTAAGAACATGTTTTACTCGTATAATTAGATATACTTAATATCTATTTTATCAATAATTAAACTGAAAACTGTACCCATTTTTTTAATCATTACACATGAAGATAAAACTAATAAAACAATAGACATTGAACCTTGAGAAAGAGAGGATTACCTGCAGAAAGTATTCGGCTTTATACTGTATAAAGGTCAAAAACAAAGTTTAAAAAAGGGTTATTTAAGTTGTTTTAACTATGCATAAAAATCATTCAATTGGCCAGACTTGAGCTTTCACATACAAAGAATTCTAGTTGAAAAAATGTGGTATTCTAAAATAATATTTAAGCAAAAAAAATTTACTGACCACGCCAATAAAAAGTTGTTACATATCACAAACCGTTTTTAGTTCAGATAAAAGGATTGTTGACCTTCTCAATAAACAATTTTTAATCACGAGTTCTACATCTTCTTGAAAATTCGCCTAAGAAAATTACATAGAAATTTCCATACTTTGAGGATACCGCCCCACCGCACCGCATGAGTAACGGCACGGGGTAGCGGGCCTAAGACGGGGTTGTAACCGGCCAGACCAGCTCCGCTTATGCAAATTATTCCACACGGGTGAAGTTCGGTATTGGAGGAAGAATGAACTCATTATTGTGGGATGATTAGTATATTGTGGGATGAATATTTTTGGTCTTTCTGGAGCGATAATGTGTGAGGAGTTGAGTTTCGCAGGGTGTTTCCAGTTGTAGTTGAGTGTCACTGTTTGTCAGGTTGATGAGAGCGTGCAACGGGGCTTTTTGTGTTATCAAAGATCGGAAAGAAGTATCGATTTATTTTTTCATGCTAAATATCCTCAGTGAGATACAGGCAAAAGCCTAGTTTACTGGGGATACGACAAATGAAAGGCAACAAACCCAGATCCATTAAAATTATATGTCCAAATCAAATTACCTGTTGTTTTTTCTCAAATTGTGTATATTTCTTGTCATGTGTAAAAAATAAATAAAATAAATAAATAAAATTATTGCTGCATCAGGAAGCGAATGCCCATAAATTTCGAGGGACACGAACCAATTAAGTCTACTCTATTCACAAAATGTGGGCGCTTATTTTGAAAAGAAATAGCCATGGATCGATTGAACGATATTTAATTCAGGACCAAAGGTGCATTATGGAAAGCAATGGCGGGGTTAACTTAAAGAAGTGAATAACAAAGCTCGAGAATATTTGTCATTTCTACAACACACGAGAAGCATATAATAACTAATAAAACCCTCACAAGCTGGAATTTCGTAAATTAAAACTGGAAAACATAAAATGGGTAAGAAAAATTATCGTTATACTCAATCAGAAGTGAACACTTCCAGTTTTATTTTAGTGTTGTTGTGCGTTATAGAAATTTTTATGTTTATCAAAATTGATAAATACGTAGTACATTTTGGCGAAATTGTTAGATCAGTATTTGCCTCGTTTATCGACTTCACAAAAAATCAGAATAACTTCATTTCACACATATCTCAATACGAAAAAAAAACATGCCAACATAATACTGAAACTTGATTAAATCAAAATCTTAGTCAAATTTGACTTTATCACACGAGCCGGTAAACTAATTAACGAAAACATGTTTTATCTTATATAATGAGGCATTTTCTAAATGTTTCCTGAAATAAAGAAAAGAAATGCTAATTTCATTAGGAAATCCAAACTTAAGTGCCACAGGCCCAAGTTTACGACCTTGGGGAATTCCGTATGTTAAAACATCCCCTTTTTGAACCAGCGAACAATCTCTTATTATTCTCGTTACCGTGAGCACAAAATTAACAGCGATGTTGAAAATCAGCGTGGAGAGTCGAAAAGGTGTATAATGTTATTTTCGAGTTTTAAGAACCATCTTAAATGTAATCGCATCCTTTTTACGTGTTGGTAACGGTGTTTTTCCAAACTCGCTCCTCTGAGCCTTACGGTTCTCTTCCTTCAGCCCGTGTTCCGTTGCAATTATAAAGCCATATAAAATGTTCAGACGCTGATAAGTTTCAGCACGCACGCTACTCGGCCCGATTTTTTGCCGTTTCTTTCGGAAATTTAACTACAAAATCGCTATGAAATAAAATATGAACGTGTTTCTGGCCGAGGGCGTAGATATTATCGAGACTCTTAAATGTAAGACAAAATTGAGCCGAAAAAACCGTAAAAATACGTGTTTGTTTCAAAATGAATTAGAAAACAAGCTTGTAATTGAATGTGTACAGCAACACAATTTTCCAACCCTTATCACAATTTAGAATCGAAAGATACTTAAAACATACACATTTTCGTTTTATCAGCTATGCGCAATTTTCGGCTAAACTAGAGCCATGTGAAGTGCCTGCCTACATAAAGTGTTTCGAGGCGAACGTCAACAACTTTACGAAAACGTCCACTAGTTGAGATATACCAGAGAATCAAAATGTCCGAATATGATAAGAAACAAGTGCAAGCGATCACATTTAATTTATGATAAATCTTTTAGATACCTTTACTGTCAGCATTGGGAGGAATTTAAAGATTGGGGTTACATGGAGTTCAATCATGTTCAAATGTGAAAAACAATGATTATGTGGATGATGATTTGTTTTTCAAAATTTGTTCTTGAAATTGAGTCAAACCAAGCAGCTACCGTGATAACTTCTCTAAAAAACTGTTTAATTACGAGTATCTCCTCAAACGCTCAATTACTGACATTCAATTATTTTCAGAACACAGCTTTAACTAATTACAATAATTAAATAAACACAAAATTTAACAGATTTTAAAGTTAAGTGACTAAATAGACTAAGCCAATAATATTCGCTAAACATAGCTTCTAAACCAGAAAATATTACTGTAAAATTAAGTCACTGTGACTTTTAGAATAAAGAATACAATACAAACAAATCAATAAAGATAGCGCGTAAAGAAGCAAAGAAAAAACTTAAAAATACATGTTGAATACCAAACACTTCTACCACGGAGAGAACAGTACTTTCGTTTTAGCACACTCTCTCTTCGAGGAAGTTCCAAAGCTTCACACATATTTATGAGTAAACACAGAGCGTTATGGGCTTACGAGGTAGTTGCGTCTCCTGCTGCAAAGTTCCTTCCGCTCTCGCACTCCCGAGTGAGGAAAAAACAGGAGAAAAGCCGCCAGTACCACGGGCTATTACCAGAGAATGGAATTGTCGACGGCAACGACAATGAGAAATAAAAACCTCGTATTTGAACACAGCAAGCTGGATTTTTATAGCGTATTGTAATCCTTTTGCACATTTTTATACCCTATGCACATTATCATATTTAAATTGCTTGACTTTTATTTTGAATTTCATATTAGGTACAAGGACATTTGAACGTTGTGTACGAGTACGCCGTTATTCGACTACGTATTTGCTTTTAAAACTTATCCGTAAACAGTACTTTTCAAACTGGGGAAACATTAAATATATTTGTAATGTAAAAAATGGGGTTTAATTTTGTTTTCACAAAAACTTCAATGCCTTATTAACTTTTAAGCATTTCGTAAGTTAATGTATCGAGTAATTTTGCATCAATTATAAAAAAATTGAGCATTTTATCTGATAAATGTTTAAATAACGTATGTAACTGGATCTTTGCGTATTGATGGGTAAAACAACGATATTTATTCTCATGTTTCACCATCTAGTGTTCGTCAATTAACTATTTAAAAAATTCACAATTATTTTTCGAATACTTAAAAGTATATTAGATCTTTTATTCAAACTTCTAGATCTTCAAACGTAAAAAAACAACTTCATTTATATATTTTGAAGAAAACAAATATATACCAGTGATATATTTACTAATTTAAACAATTAATAATCAGATTACACATATACTATTTTGAGAAACGGTTACATTATATAAAATAAACTTGAAAATGGGAAGATTTTAAATAAGAATTGGTTATTTTTATTGTAAATATTATTCGTGGTATTATCTTGCCAATACTGATACAAAGAATTTACAATGATAACTTGGTCATACGTTTTATGAAAAATTTATTTAAATAGAATATTTAACTACTCCCGATAAAATCATCTTTCGTCTTCGAAATCTCACAGTCTTACCAATATATTTATTCGAACGACTTCTATGTATCTATGATCGTCTGCGGCGAGTTTATTTATCCGTCAAAGAAATATTTATGTCGTTGACAAAACGATCTAGATAAAGCCAAGCGTCAGTGAAAGAAAACCTATAAATATCAGAAATGAAATCAAGAAAGTGGAGATAACCTCTATAGACGATGCGTTTATTCCTCGAGTTAATGACACCGAACGTATTTCCGTTCTTGTCGCGGTGATTGGCAGTCTCGCGCCCCATTGTAGTTACTAACGTGGAAATATTCTACGAAACCGCCACAGTGGCGATTGATAGATCCGATAGCGCTGACAATGGCACCGATTGAATGAGCTAATTCTGATTGGTTTTTAGGCAAACACCCCCCTCGCTAGGATCGCGAGTCAATGGAATCAAAAGACACAATCGCCGCTGTGATGAAAGATAAAACTAGAATGGGCAGGAAATCCACCGACAAAACCGACTCTTAAACCTTTGTCCACGTTGAAATGGATTGCCGGTTATATAAACCGATCACACACATGATGTTTGGATTGCCGGTTATATAAACCGATCACACACACGATGTTTGGATGAATCAACATTCTACTACTTAACATATTACAAAAGTGTTTAAACATACAGAAAATAACTAAGAATTCTAACTGTTATTTGGATTCATTATATTTACTATAAATTTTAAATGGAATTGAACGAGTGTGTGAAAATAAGCGACATTTTGTCACATAACGGCCAGTAACTTTTACTTGCTATATGAAACCCTTGAATTTTAAAGGCAGTAAAAAAGTGTAAATCAGAAAAATCTAGCTCTAAAATATTCGAAAGTATTAAAAAAAATTGAACAATACCGAAATGTAGAATAATTAATATATTCAATGGTTTAATTAATTCAGTAAAGAGAAAAAAAATTTGAGTGTGAAATATATTTTTAAAAATAACCCTGATTTTGGGGAAAATCTATGCGGCGAAAATTCAGAAGTGAAAAGGTTAACAAGGTCTAGTTACATTAAAATACATTTTTAAAATATAAAAGGACAAAACGGTTCTTAAATCACAGGTTTTAATTAAGAAAATAATTAATTGGGCTTCGATTATTGAAAAAAATGCCTCATGAACGTTGAATATTAAAAGGTATTGTTTCTTTTATTTTCACACAGAAATTTATATTTAACACGTAATTACATAACAGCAGGTTCTCACGAAACGAAAAATACAAAAACATTTTTCAGCAACTCCTTTCACCTAAATATTGGGTTGAGTTATAAGACTTGTCGAGGGGAACAGCTGAAATAAAACCACTTTTATTTTATTAAGCTTGTGTATAATTTTTATCGTTTTGTATGAATTACCCATCGTTCTGCCAATTTTTGTTAAATTATTTGGATTTTGAATGAAAAAAAGGTCTGCAGGTATAAATAAATCTACTTAGTTCTGGTTTCGAAAAGTGTTTTTATAAAGGTAATTTTGCAAGGAACGAAATAAATACTGTGAAGGGGCAAGGTCTGGTGAATATGATGGAAGTGGTCAAACTTCTCGATTCAGGTCAGAATATTTTTTTGAGGAACAATAGCTATCTGGCAGTGCGTTATCGTGTTGCAAGATAATCCCTCCCCTTGTGGCGAATTGCAGTCGTTTAACTTTTTTTTTAAATTAATCGATTTGTTGACAATACTTTATTTCAATTTCGTTAGTAATTTCGTTCGCAAGTACAATAACAAATTCGTTTTGATTTAAGAGTTCATAATAAAGTATTCCTTCGGAATCCCTTCACACACAAATCATTAACTTTTTATGGGTTAGATATTGTTTTTGAATCGCAAGAGAGGCTTCGCCAAAATTCAACCATATTCTTTTTCTTTTATTCTATACAGTACCCACTTTTCATCGCCTGTTATCAAATTTTGTAAAAACGGATCCCGAATCTGACGAGCCCTTAGAAAAAACGTAGGTAGCCGCCATACTTTCTCGCTACACAGATGAGAAATCGTGCGGACCCCATGTGTCTATAGTTTGGTCACTTTCCCAATGCGATGAATGGGGTCTCATAACAGTTCTTTATGATGAATTCATATTTATTGCTATCTCCCGAGTTGATAATCGTGGAACATTTCCAATTATCACTTTTAGTTCGTTTTCGATAAGTTCAAATGGGCAGCCACTTCGGTATTTGTACTTCAAAGGTAAAATCACCGTTACAAATATTTTAAACTACAGAAAACAAGTCAATCATATTTAAGGGTTCGTAAAAATACAAAAACACTGACGTACACGCAGAAGGTCTGCTGTCAAACTAAATTTATTTTAAACGTTTAGTGCCACAATCAAGTCACTGACATGACTAATAACTCAACCTAATATATTATAATTATAAATAAACTAGATAAGTTACTTTTATAAAGGAATTAGCATATAAAAATGTATTTCCTTATTTTAATTGATTTTCTAAAACATTGTTATTTTCACTTAAGATAATGGTATGATCTTACCGGTTTCAAAGTTTTCTCCTCGTCATCAGGGAAGCTCAAACAAGGCATAATTATGCCCGGGCTAACACAGACAAATTTCAACCTTCTAACGGTATAAAATTCAGACTTTAAACGATAAAAAATCGAACTGGTGGTTGAGGGTGGAGGAAAGCAGCCGCGAGACCTTGGGAACGTATGTTATATGTTCGTACCGATAGAAAAATCAATAATTACAGAAATATATTGGACAGATTAGACGCCCTGGAAATATTAGTCAGTGCATTGAGATAACCCCGAGTATAAACATACGTTCCCAAAAGCTCAACGTTGCTTGCCGAAGTCATTTCCTGCATCCCCCCCCCCTCCAACCCCTATAGACCGAATATTTACCGTTAGAAGTCCGAAATTGTGTCGTTCGATGCATCTAGCCCATCGGTGTCAGCCCGTGCATAATTCAGTCTTGTTTGAACTCCCCCGATGAGGTGAAAACCTTGAAACCGATAGGGTTAAACCTTTATCATGTTTTAGTAAATCGATTAAAATCTTTGAAAACCTCCAGTGTTAATAACACCTTAACTACAAATAATATATGTCCCTATTAATTAGTTTTTTATTTATTTTGTTCTATTCCTGAATTTCGTCACGTTCCCACCGTTAACGAAATAGCATTTTTATATTATAATATTTACAATATGACAAAATGTAATGATACTTGGAAGCATTTCATTATGTGTTCAATGAGCTAAACTTGGTATTGATGAAATTAAGTGTTTTAAAATCTATAATAAAAGTAATAATTTCAATACACTATATAAATCAAACCTATACTGTGTGTGTGAGAACTTTTAAATTATATAATAGATTAAAAAAAAAGAAAATTGGGTAGTACACATATTAACTAAAAAAAATCCACGGACTCTTAGACAAAAAATTAATGAAAGAAAATTTTGATTTAACGACATATAAATATTTTTTTTAGTTGGTAGAGGTGTTTTCTTTAAGTTCGATAACGATGGAATCCAGAATCGAGTAACTTTATGTTTTTATTTACATACGGCATTTTAACATATTTCTGGTTGGTTGGAAGAATTTGCCATATGGCAACAAGTCCGCCAGATTGTAATGTACTTTATGGGAATGTAACACAATATAATAAAAAAAAATGCATGTGAACACCGAACACCGAGTAAAAAAAATATCGGATTCGATTGTTCAGACACGTATATGATATGTATAAGAGTCGCGACTCAAAAAACATATATTTAACAGCAAACACTTTCAGGGCTTATTTATGAATTGACAGGCAATAAGAGACAAGAGCAATAATTCAGTGATACTCGTACAAAACTGAAACTGTCCAAAGCAGATTCTGAAGGTGGCCGAGATTTACATTATACTGAAGTGTCGAAAATGGACGGATAAATGGATGATAATCCTCGTAAAATAAAAATAAATAAAAACATGTGAAATTCAAAAGGAAAAGTCATTCATGAACTCTATAGTATGAACTCTTACTCAAAAAAGCAATGGTTTTAGATTGGATAAAATTTTTAAATAAAGTTTAAGTTGTCTCATACTTGAAACCATTACGTACCTTGAAAAAAAAACTCGTTCAAATACGTATAATGACAAAAAACATACACAGTTAAAAAAGTTTCAAAAATCTAGAGATCATCCCTTATTAAAGGACAACGTATTTTCGGTGCTCTCCGTACCCAGAATAATCTACCGGAAAACAGAAAAATACAAGAAATCAAACCAGATGATCCCTTTCAAGTTTCAATAATACATGTTATATTGTTGAAATGTGTTTTTTCTCCATTTATATGGGCCCACGGGGAAAAGGGGCGTTACGGAATGGTCAATTAAAAAATAAACACGTCCCACAGGAGTTAGAGTGGCCGTCCCTCACTGTTTCCTGAAGGAATAAAAAGCACCTGCGCCAAACCCTCGAATTATATGATGTCACTATCAGTATATACAGGAAAGTTTTCAACAGAGAAGGCCAAAACAAAACAGAGGTCTTAAACAAGCAAATTATATTCAATATGAATTTATTTATCAATAATAATATTCGAGACTCAATTATTCCAGAAAATGATTTGTATTTACTTATAATGTAAACATCAAGTAAAAATTTAAATAGAAGTAATTTTACCTATATTATTAAATTCAACAAAGAATTTGATTTTATTAATCAATAATATTCCAGGCAGAATCATTCCAGGAAATTACTTATTACGATATTGTTAAAATAAAGTTAAAGTTTGAATTGAAAGAATTTTACTTACGGTAAAGTAATTTTTTAAGTTAGTGTTTGAATTTACATGCCAATAATATTATATACCAAATTCAATTATTCCAGAAAACTATTTTATTTACTTATTATAATGTAAATATCAACAAAAAGTTTGAATTGAAGCAATTTTACTTGTTTAAATAATTTATTCAAGTTACAATGTAAATTTATTATAGTTGCCAATAATATCATAGGCTCAATTAAGCCAGAAAACTGTTTTTTTTTAATTTATAATAATGTTTACATTTGGTTTGAATAGAAGCAATTTTTTTACAAAAAATGTAATTAAACAACAAACAGCATGTAGCAAAACAAAATGTTTATGCTAGATCCCGTGCGTGGGCTGCAAGGCTTTAAGTGAAATGAGATGATAAAGGAGTGCAGCCCCTCATCACACAGATGGTCAAGAGCAGGCGCCTCAGTTGGCTTTGTCACGTCGTATAAATGCAGTCCGAATTCCCTTATCTGTTTTCGAACTTGTTGGCTTCGGGTGAAGCTCTTAGAAGGTGAAATTATATGGAAGGAAGCAAAACAGTTGACCGAGCTAAGTAGAGAGAAGTCACGGCCTTCGCATTCTCCATGCAGAAAATTTCAGCGATAGTAATAGTAGTAAATAGAAAGTCTTAGAAATAAAGGAGAAAATAAATGAAGTTATCGTTGCATAAAAAAAAACAACACTTAAAAAGTTTATGTTGGACAAGCGTTACATACAGTAAAACTAGTCGAGATGATTTTCTCTACCAACCAACCAGAAATATCTTAAATGAGAAAACAAGACTGGAACACATTACAAAAAAATGGATACAAACGAGAACAAAACCTGCAGCCTCCACCAATGCGGTATACCAACGCTTTTAATAACTATGACAAGGATGCCCGATCAACAGACAAATAAATTAAGTAGTTCAAGCAATGTCCAAAATGAGAGCATGAAAATTAAGTGAAATGGTTTACGGAAGAGATCCCTCGCTGTATGTTTTGAGGTCAGCCCTAAAAGAAAAAAGGCGCCTAATAACAGTTACAGTTCAGAATCCGTATAATTAGTAAGAAACTGCGCACTAAAAAACGTTTCTGTTATAAATCGCATTTACTTTACGTTGCGGGGAGGTTTTTGTGTTCGGATGAGTATTTTTTGTTAATCTCGCGAATTATATTTTCAACGATGCCAGGTTTCGCAATGTGCCAAGACAAAATCTCCTTTGGGAGGTATAAAAACGAAGAAAACAATGAAGGAAGAAAAGTTACTCAATAGGACGTGTCAGTTTCGTTTTATTGCACCTTAAATACACACAAAAAAGTGGGGGAAAAGCAGGAGGAACGTAGAAAACATAAAGAACACCATTTACATTGCCGTATCATGAAACGTGAGGTGATTCGGAGGTAATTTTTCAACTTTAAAGCGGGCGAAAAAATATGCAATGAGTATCGCACTTGCAAAAGTGGCTTAAATTAGATATTTTCAGCGTAACTTTAACCCAAGAATTAAGTTTATTCGAAAATATTAAAATGGAACCTGAGTTAATTATGTTACTAAACCGTTTAACTCATAAAACATTTTTTCCCGTGTTTTATAAGACTATACGTATTTATTTACCAGAAATAAAAACCATGTTCCATATATTAAACATAGCGAATGTGACGAAATATAATAGTGTATTGATGGCACCTTGATTTAAGGAAGTTTCTTCTCTCGTATGGTTTTTCTCTCATAGTCGAATATTCAAGTTTCTCAACCATGATACAGCCTCAGAATAGCCCGACGAATCTCCTCCAGTTCCCCCAGGAATGAAAATGTTGGACACTCATTCATGGTGTGACCGACAGTCTACACCATTCCACATGAACACAGATACGAATCAATGGCGTGCCACATATGGTATGAAATGTGTGAACATCGTAACCATGGCCACATCTAATATGATTCAGGGTACACAACAATCTTCGAGGCAGGTCTAACCCTTGAAGAACGTTATAATCATTCACAACATAGGGATTTCCGACCGAGAATCGATTACATTGCTGTCGCTATGTATCTGGCAAGGTCGGACTCCTCTCAGCCAATCGTTAAACCTCGATCCAAAAATGTTGTCGAGATCGAAGACTATAGTACAGGAAACACCGCGTGCATTGAAAGCGTATAATTTAGACACACCTGATACTCCTTTAAGGTATCCTCGCGTCGTAGATTAAGGCGGAAAAGGTGTGCAAAACCCGGAATCCATGCAAAATGAGTTGATTTTAGAGCGCCACTGACTGACTATCCCATATAGCATCATTGAGGTGGGTATCATAAGGTTTGTGTGAGCGATTTATGGAGGTGAACCTTGCACTTGACAAAAAAAAGGTATGCTTTGGAGATTCGTGCACTAAGAAAAAAAGTCTCAATGTATGAAACAATGCAGAAAGTTTGGAGATTTATACTATCTGCCTACCCCGCAAGGGACACGGCACGACATATTAGAATATATAAACTAAAAAAAATCTATAGATTTTCAAAATCAAAGATTCTTGTAAAGAAAATTCATTCAACAAAATTCTTAAGCAATCAACTAGACACGAGGCGATGAATATATAAATCAAATATCATCCATTTTTTTCAATGCTGACTATAGATAGATAGACTACAATCTTTAAATTAAATTCGATTAAATCGTTCACGTTACGATTACTCCCTGAAAGAAATACTTGGAATATCGGTGGTACCACACTGTTATGTTTTTAAATTAAGAGAGAAACCAAAGAGTTGACCAAAACACATAGCAAGTTTGCAGCATTTAACCGGAAATGAGGTTCCCAACTCATTAGTTCTTTGTCGTATAAAAATAAAGTTCAATAAAAGAGACGGTCAATTTAAACGCAATCCGCATAGAAACAAAGCAGAATTAAGTAAACAAATCGACAAAACACATTTAACTATTTTACACACTTTTATTATTTCAAGAATATAAAAATTTATGAAATTAGGTTAAAAATTCATCAACGACGTTACTACAACCTCTCGACGTGCAGAAGTATTAAGGAAACGTATGACGGACCGCGATTGGCATACTAAATCCAGTGATTTTAAACCTGAAGGCTCAAATAATGAGCACGAAAACATTGCCGGTGTCGTCTCTTGGCTACTCTATAACCAAACAGGATATGCAAAAAAATAACTTTACGAATTACTGAACAAATAAATACGAGACGTAATTGCATTATTTGTATTTACAGATGCGAGGAAGTACCCAATTTGATAGCCGCAGCCTTCCTGTGCTTACATTTTTATTATTTAAAAAAAAAAGGTGGCGGCAAAACGTTTGATTCCCAAAAATAAATGAGAAAAGATCTTCCTTTTTTAGAGGGCATTAAAGAATCTACGTTATAAATTACTAAGCCGGACTACATACACGTAAATTGTCCTTTTATTATTTTCAGCTCTAAAAATGCGCATTTTTTGTAATATCAATTGCCTCTGGAGTGTAAAGATTATTATATGAAGACATTTAAGAAAATTCTTGAATTCACAGTATTCAACAAATGTTATATCAAAATGCGACCTTGGAGTGAGTTTTGGTCACTTAATGGTGTAAAAAAAATAAAATTATAATAAAATCAAAGACTGT
The DNA here is from genome assembly GCA_949825065.1 of Odontocerum albicorne. Taxonomy (NCBI): domain Eukaryota; kingdom Metazoa; phylum Arthropoda; class Insecta; order Trichoptera; family Odontoceridae; genus Odontocerum; species Odontocerum albicorne. Next base: position 30,857,595 of record OX463845.1, on the reverse strand, counting down.
TATTTAACTTATTTCAAAGAAGTAATGTATAAGAACTTTCTTGTTCAATATGAAGTGTGTGTTCTAGATATATAGTAAATTGAACAGAGAATGCAACACTCCAAAGAACCCGGGAAGGTTCTAGTATTCAAATAAATCAGCTAGTATTCCATGCACGTCCGTACTTCTCAGCAGTCAAAATGCAGCATCACTTGAAAAACTAAATAAATTGACTCCCTCCTACGTAGTATTTTAATATTTGAAGTAATCTGAAACATATTCTTGTTGAAAAACGTGTGAATAAGTTACAATTCGTTTAATATTTCCCATTTATACGCGATCTTGTATTATAGTCAACGAGTCTTAGAAATTAAATCGAAATGTATTAAGCTTTAGTAGTATGCAGTACAACCTGGCGGATTTATTATTATAGCCTTGTGGTAATTTCTTTAAAAAAATCAGAAATAAGTCAAAAAGGCATAAAGTTAAAACAAGACTAGAAACACATTTCGAAAAATTACAAAGCAATAGGAATTAAACCCGCAAGCTCAGAGTCGGAAAACAGGCGTCTTACCAACTAGGTCACGAAGGTCGTACCGTCAATTCGTATAATTTTTGTCGTAAATTGAATTCATTGTTCGTAATAATCACGACTTTATAATCATTGATTTATTCAATATTTGCTTATATCTTTATCTGCCCTTTTTCCACGCATTGTTGAGTGAGGGCACCCCCATGACTGTCACTCGCTGTTTTCACATTTGTTCATCGGGTGTATTGGTAAAACCCGGCAAGCTTTGTCATATAAGGGTATTGGCTACCTCCATTTTCTGTCTGCCGTACAGGTTTAGAGGACACCTAGTGATTTTATCTTAGCATGGAATGCTTCGATTTTAATCATATAATACATCAACAAACAAATCCCGGGACTAACCAACAGATGGCACCTCTAATAACAAATCCACACCATTCTCAGTTAGTACCAACCTTTAGAAGTTACGTGTCAAACTATCATGAAATTCCGACATTGTGTAATTGAGTTACAGTGGTTTTAGTGACGCTACATTTGCTACTTTCCAAACAATGGAAAAAAACGAATTTCGTGTGTTGATAAAACATTGCTTTTTAATTGGAAAAAATACCGTTCACACTCAGCGATGGCTTGAAAAGTGTTATCCGGGCTCTGCTCCCTCGTCGGTGACCATTTGTCGGTGGTATGCTGATTTCATCGTACCACCGACAAAAGAAAAACAACCATTTGTCGGTGGTATGCTGATTTCAAACGCGATCGTACAGACACAAATGATGCTGAACGCTCTGGTCGTCCAAATGAGGCTGTTACTCCCGAAAACATAAAAAAAACCCTCAAAATCGTGATGAAACATCGCAAAGTAAAGTTGCGTGAGATAGCTGATATCCTGAAGATATAATTTGGAGTGTTTACACTATTTTGCATGAACATTTGGTCATGAAAAAGCTTTTTTCGAAATGGGTGCCCCGTTTGCTCACAATGGAACAGAAACAACAACGCATCGATGATTCAGAGCGCTGTTTGGCACTGTTTACGCGAAATAAACAGGAGTTTTTGCGTCGGTATGTGACAACGGATGAAACTTGGATCCACCACTATACTCCGGAATCAAATCGGCAGTCCGCTGAGTAGAGAGTGCGACCAAAAACTCAACATGCGGCCGGGAAGGTTATGGCCTCCGTATTTTGGGATGCGCAAGGTATAATATTCATCGATCACCTTGAAAAGGGAAAAACCATCAATAGCGAATATTACATAGCGTTATTGGAGCGTTTGAAGGCAGAAATTGCAAAAAACGGCCCCATATGAAGAAAAAAGTTCTCTTTTATCAGGACAATGCACCGTGTCACAAGTGATGATAACGATGGCCAAATTGCATGAGTTGAACTTCGAATTACTTCCGCACCCACCGTATTCTCCAGATTTGGCCCCCAGCGACTATTGGCTGTTCGCAGACCTCAAAAATATGCTCCAGGGAAAGAGATTTGGCTCCAATGAAGAAGTGATTGCCGAAACTAATGCCTATTTTGAAACCAAAATAAATCGTTCTACACGGCTGGCATAAAAAAGTTAGGAAAGCGTTGGAATGAATGTATCACTCTTGAAGGAGACTATGTTGATGAACAAAGAAGAATTTTGGCAAACAAATGTTGTTTTAGTAGTTAGTCCCTCGACTTATTGATCGATGTGTTAGGTAGGTACACTTGGTGTGGTATTAAAATGCTGGAAAGAAAAAAAAATGCTTATATTATATATTATTATGCATTTCTACCAGTTTCATTCGACTACGGCTGACTATCGGATACACGTTTTTTTTTCATACTTCAGGAAAAATATGATGTTTTAATTGTAAATTTTAATATAACAATTTCACATTTCGATTGGCTCATGAAATAAAAATGAGAGATTGCACTTGCAAAAAAAAGTAAATGAAATCTTTGTTTGGTTTAAAAATATATGCATACTACTAAGATACTTCATGTGATTCGTTGCCGAATTAAATCTCTAGCTCGAAAATTAAAAAATGAACGGTGCCCACTTCGCAGGATTTCAAATGCGAGTTAATTAAAACTAAAGCACTGTATAACTTTAATAAAAACGTACTAGTAGTCCGCCAAATTGATCTCATAAGCTTTAGTTATTACAAAACTTTTTCGCAACAGAAGGAACAGTTCAAAAGCGAATTTAATTAATGCAGTGTAATTTTCTCAAGACAATTGATACATTTTAAGTCAAGTTTCTCGGATTTTTATAAATCGAATTTGATTTTTTTTTAATCATGGTTTCTCAATTATACCTTCATTCGTAATTAAATGAGGTACATAAAATAACTATTAATGCGCTATTCCTAAATCTCCGGGATCGCTCCTCCGAGAATTCGGAGATACGAGTATTAAAGGCAGTACTGAGATATTCACCAACCTAGATTACTTCAGATATCGTTTGCACAATAATCACAACTCAGCGCCTAGATTGAAATTAAGGCATAGTTTCATTAAGACCACTTATCACCTAGCTGGAAATCTCGTAATAGACTTCGAACAGGAATTAGGAGAACCGACGACACCGTGGAAAAATGAGGAGTATTACTTGGACTCTATGTATCAACGGTAAGAAGCAGTTCATGCAACACTTGATGCAGTGACCGAGGAACTCGGTGTCTTGTACCGAGGAGGATTTGATTCGTGGAACGCAGAGTGCTATTCGAGTGGCAAAATTCTGGACGGAAATAATTAAGTGCCTTTGACACAATACGAATGCGCTAATGCTAAAATAATGAACGTTGAAAAAATAAAAATGAAAGAACTAAACGAGGCAATGAATATTGAATAAATATGGTCAATCAGTGGAAATAAAGTTGTTTAAAAAAATGACGGAGCAGGCTCCTCTCAAAGGATTCCAATTTCCAACAAGATGTATTTAAAGAAAATAAAGCTGCTTAAAGATTAACCTGAATTATTTTAGTGTTTCATCGCACCCGGATAATATTTCGTCGTACCTTTATCGATCTAGAGACGAACAAAAATCAACCATCACTAAGTGATATCTCTTAGCACTGCACAATGAAATTGCCATTGAGAATACTAACAAGTGCCACAAAATTAATACTGTCGTAAATCCATGAAGAGTGTTATTAATATCAATCATAATACATGCCCAAGAATGCAACTTCTCGCGAGGCGCCAAGTTTCTTCGGAAGCAATAAAACAACCTGAACGCAAAATCCCGCCGAAGCGTTCTGAATAATGTGCGTTAATTATTAAGACTCAAGACCAGTTTCGTGTAAGATTAAAAGCATAAAGCTGAAAACTTGGCCTGTCTCAACTCAAATGTTGAAGTTTTTCAATTTTAGTCTCGCCGCTTTCAGTAGACTTAATGTAGCCGTCATTAGGTACTTACTCGTATATCAACACAGTTATGAAATCACATTTTGTTTCGTCATTACAACTTAGAAGAAAACCAGAAATTGTTTATGTTTATTTAGTGTCTGTGTAGCACCGTGATAAAAAATAAAAACGCTTATCAGAATATATAAAAGCGGTATTACATTGAACAAGAAATATTTTAGTTAACCATGAATTTTTTTAAAAAGAATATATATAACTGAAGTCATAGGTATCCTTAAATATCCGAATACTAGACAGAAAAAAAGCCTGTGTCATTCGAGGGGAGTAGCACAGAGCAGGGTTCGAACTGGAGATCTACCGCACGGAAGTCCGGTGATTTACCGCGCAGCCAAGCCCTTCTGATCACATTAAACACAATTATTAAAATATGTTTTCTGATGCTAAAATTCAAGGTGTTGAATTATAACCTTTCAAGCCCGAACTATACTATTCAAGTTTTAATGAGAAAAGGTAAAAAAATGTTTTACGTAACTACAACGAATCTTGAAATTTCAGTTTGTAAAATGGGGAATTTATACTCGTAATACTAAAATAGAAATCATTGGAAGTCTACAAAACATATTTTATTCCACATAATGAAAGTTCGATAAAAACAAATACATTTTAAAAATTAACAATTGACAGTACCAAAAAAATAAAACAAAAAAGGCGATGGTTGTTCTCTTTTCAATATTAAATCTAGTAATAGTAATAGAGAAACAATATTATTATAATTCCATACTAAAACTATTTATACAGTTAGTATTTCATTTTAGAGCGGCAGAAAACTTTGTTTCCATGTCAATTTACCTGTACAATTTAGTTTTGTTCGATTTGAACGAAAATACCAGAAACACCCATACGTAAAGCCGATACAAAACCATTATATTATCAAAGTGAAAAACAATTGTGAATTTATGCGGAAATATACCCCAATTCATATCCCAACTGAGTGGCCACGTGGAGAATGGTGAAGTGAAAGGGGTATTTGGGATACACACTACGTCCACTTATTTTACTACCCCGAGTAATCAATGGCCTTCCTCTTTCCCTCAGGCAGTGGAGGTCGGGTTAAAGAAGGTTTGAGAAAGAACAATAAAAAGGACCCTCGCGTGATGCGAATATTAACAAGGAAGCATTTTGGAATTTCCAGCTGAAGGCGACCGGGAAAAGCTGGAAAATGTTGTACAAAACACGTTCGAAGCACACGACATATTAAGGACCAATTCTTTCCATTCATACACGATTCTTCGGTTTGAATTTACCAGATTGAAGTCCATTCCATTTTATCTCCCCGCGCCGCCGGGGGTTGGGTCAGATATGAAATGTAGATTTTCAGCGGAGATACAAGTACCGCCAGCGACTACTATAAAAAGGTGATTATCCTGAAGGATAAAATTAAAAAGAGCAAACGCAGTTAATTACGATGCATCATAAAGCTACTCTCGATTAGTTAATGAATTAAGTCTGCTGGGTTATATATTCTCCTACAGTAGCCGGCTGGCGTGGAAGGGACTTAAAAACTATCATTAACCTTAACAACACTTCGCGCTCGCTGGTACAACACTGTTCCACGAATCACTCAACGTATTAAACTTTAATTAAATTTTATGAAAAGTTGGCGATTTTTTTTCATCAACAAAAGTAAACCTCTTATTAAAATATATTATGGTTCGAATTTATTCGTATAAAGAACTTGATAAATACTTCAAGCCAACATATTTTTTTAAATGTTTACAACAAAAAAAACTTTAAAAACCTGTTGTAATAAAAAATACCGTTAACAGTAATATACAATAACTCCATTTATCATAAATGGCTTTCACAAGAAAAATGTAGGTTTTTTTAGGAATAGTTAACAAAGGTTCACAACGAAAAAAAATCTACATACATAAAGGAGCACTTATATTGATTCTGATGAATCACTCGGTTACTTGACTGAAGTATCAAAATTTATTTATAATATCTGTCCTATACTTACGAATAAACAAACAATGAAAATTAAGGTTTCTTCATAGTAAGTAGTCCGCCTTCAATAATTGATCCACGAAATATGTTCAATTACTCTACTCGTATGAAATCAAAAATATTCAATCAATCTACTCGTAATTTTAGATAATAGAATCGATATTGTCGTCTCTATTTTAAAACGTTATTTACGTAAGAAAAAATCTCTGCATAATTTTGCACAAATACAAACATATGAGAAAAACACGTAAGAAAATAACGTGATGAAAACTAGATAGAATAATAAAAAATTGCCTTTCATTGGCGAAAACCTACTTACTATATTGAATAAAATAAAAGGTCAAAATATCTCACAGAAAAAAATAATTGGTCAAAGAAAAACCCAGAAAAGATTATGTAAATACGATTAGTATTACAAATACAAAAACTGCAACTGTTCAGTTGCTGAAGAAATGAGCATACATATTTAATTTGGGTGAAATTGATTATTTAAAAAAAAACAACGAATATCAAAGTAATTCATTTGAAATCTTCATGATTCATTAATTCCTATAAAATAACACATGTTAGGGTAATATTTTTCTTTTTTATATTTCACTGAAATATTTATAAAGGTTGCGATTTTAAAATTCATTACGGTTAAAAAAACAGTGGAAAAAGTACTTCCAGGTGGTAAAGAAATTTATTTTCTAGGTCTGAAAACAAATGAGAATTAGCAGCATTTTCAAATTTAAACAACAAATTCTCAACTAACATTTTTATGCTTGCAATATTTAACTTTATTTTTAAAATTTCAATGCAATTATTCAGTACTGCATTGAACACAGAATATCGATTTATACTTTAGTAATGATAAAAGAATGATTTCCATAGCGACATAGAAATCTTAACATTTTTAGCACACTTTTTTTAACACAGCGTACTAAAACTAGGAGAGAAATTGAACTCAAGATTATTTTGAAAAAATCAAACGATTTAATTTATTGGTAGCAATAAAAACTTAACAGCAAATAAGACTTACGTTAAAAGTTGAGAATAGGTTGAGAGTATCTATCTGTATATGATAAATGCCACCTAACTGGTATTTTTCATATACTCACAATATCAAACTGATTTATTTTTCTTTAACATTTTGTTAAATATCGATGTGATTTATTCCATCGCATTATAACCTACTATAAATATTTTCGTATCATCAGAGGAACTATTAAATTTGGTAATGGAAGATTGTCTGGGTGCAGTAGTAAACCGTACGATAAGCGACTATTTTCGGGGGATTTATTATTGAAAGATATAAACGCTACAAGAATATATGGAAAAATATATGGGTCTCATTCTTGGCAAAGTTTCAGCGACGTGTTCTGGCAAAACCTCGTATCCAGCGTCCTCTTACTAGACTATATCCCTCGCTAGTTACCCTTCTTCGGTGTAAAACGGTAGTTAATATCGAGATGGTATCGATACCTTATCACGTGGAGTTTCGTGATTTATTTGTTCTAGACAAGCATTGAGAGACGTGGGGCCGCAGCAGCATCGCTGTATCAATAAAGATGATTTAAAATAGGGGCGACCAAGTCACGCCTGACGCTGGCTGTCGACTAGAAATGTCGTCGTTTACATACATTACCTAGGTGTACCCATAACCTTATGTTTCTTTGTCCTGGCTTAGGTAGGATTCCTGAATTTCTGGAAAATTATCTTCCATTGTTTTTTTGAAACGCATCGATTTTATCTAAGCCAATTCATTTCATCGAATATAATATTTTTATAATTGCATATATTGATGTATCGGTTTAATTCAACAGTTTTGGACTGTCGTATTTTTATTTTATTTTTCAGGATATGACTAAAATAATAGATATTATCCTTTTACCTTCGAATACTTAGTGGGAATAGCCGTGTTTTTCGAGAGAAATAACGCAGCGCTGACTTCGAACCGACGACCTTCCGTACCGAAGTCCGACAGATTACGGCACGGGCATGCACCTCGTTAAGAGATTTCTTAAGCATGGAATCAGCTCGAGTTATAAAGTTTTTCTCAGCATATCTCTATTGGCGGACCGCACTGAGAGAAATATATTATAAACGTATAGATTTCCGGAATGTGAAACAAATTCGTTCATTCTCATTAAGTAGCATTATAAGCCAGAACTTCCTTTCCATTTGACTGAATTCAAATCAAAACAAAACTTTATTTCAGAAATATAAAAAAATAAATGAAAACAATTATATGCAGATATTATCAAACATGGATTTATTGAAACATTGCCGTTGGAAATGACAGCGTATTTTCTAAGTTAAAAATAATTTTATTGCTGCAGAACTATTATTATGTATCGTAAGAGGGTCTAAAATGATCATCATTAATATGGATTTTGAAAACCCTAATAAAGTTATAAACGCAGTGCAAATATTATACATAAATATAAAAGGACCATCAATAGAGAAAACTCTTTTCGTATAATATGCAGCCATGCAAAAACTACTACGAGATAAATTTACAAGCCAATTCAATGATTTTATCGAGAATTACCATCTCAAAATAAGTCTTCCTAAAGTTTCTGCAATACAATTTTCACACCAATGACTTTTAAATTTTCCACATAATTTGTTTATTTATTTTGTATTTCACTCAATAAAGAGTGAAAAGGCGTTTGTTATAAAAATTAAATACAAATGTTTTGTTTGATTGTGTGGTCATTATCAAATCAAGCATTCTCATCGAATTAGCATTTATATCATCTTTATAATACTTACTAAAAATATTCCACTTTAGTGAGATATGATAGGCTATCCCTCGTGATCTGGCATGATTGCAAACGATCCTGTGGATGTAAGAAGCCTGAGCGTGTGTTGATTTATTGTGTGCAAGTTATTACACTTCAACAAGCACACCGTTTTGACAAATCAAACCTTATAACGTACCATTGCCATGGACTAACAGTTCGAGTTCCAATTTAGTAAATCAGAATGCAACCACAATGCTACTTGATTTATCTTATACCAAGGATGTTTTTACTACATGTTAATAAAATAGGTCACAGAGTCGTGAACTCGAGTAAAGACATTGGCAAAAATTGGACGAATGAATTTTACGCAGCGAGAGTGAAATAAAAGTGTGGCGTTGAAGGGTTGAGTGAGAATGATAAAATCTAGCGAACACGCGGGATTGTCGTGAGTCGGAGTAATGTCCAGCGGGACGGGAGGCAGGGGTAGGGCCGAAAGCACAGGCCCTACTACTATAAGGGTTACCAGACCCTAAAATGTAATGGAGGAACTTCGGTGATGAAAATGCCGGTGAAGAAAGTGGATCATAGACGGGACTGCCGCAAAATATCCGGTCGCCTAAGCGGAATAAATGGTACGAGAGTTACAAAAAAATATGTATTATGATGACTTTTTGCTTAACACATCCGCGCGAGTTCGCATTTCATAAAGGAGCACGAATCGTCCATATTTTATAGAGTATGTATGGTATGTTTTCATTAGAAGTCACAAACAAGAGCGTAGTTTATGTACATAACCGTGTGTGTGATAATAATCGATACTGAGAAGTGGGTAACGGTTCATTAAAAATATGGGAAAAAAAATATTTGATTATATCTGTAAGAAAACAAAGGAATTATAATACTGAAGCATATATTATAATTATTATAACGGTTTTTAAATAGCATTCGTATTATTTTTGCAGAAGATACTTAATTTGTCCTTACTGCATTATTCCTGGAACGTGAACTGCCAGCTATCCCTTAATTTCTTAGGGGGTCTACCCGATGGCGGTTTCATATGGGGTGGCCATGAGATATATGGGGAATCCGGGTCTTAGCCATTCTTTGAACATGGCCTAGCCAATAACACATTCTCTGCCTTCCCTATCTTACAATGTTTTCGGTTACACATTTACGTATATATTATTATGTCTGAATGGTTTACGAATTAAGCATGAATAACATTAATAGTTAATCAAGATATTTTTTTGTATCTTGAAAAGGTATTATATTGTATTATAATTAATTGCCCAAAAAGGGGGACCTAAAATACAAATAAATCTAAAGTGAAATTTCGGAAATAGGCGACCTCTTGATAGTTAAAAGCGCCTCAAGATAAAAGGATCAATATAGTACAATAATGTAGACCACAATGGTTTATTTAGAGACCATATAACATTTAAACTAGCAGTTGGGGCAAACATGAAAGATGAAGACTTCAAAAATTGAAGTTAATTATCCAATGTAAAGGAGTTGTATGTATAATGATTCACATCTCAAACGCTTCGTTGAATATTGTATTGCGCAAGTTCCAAGAAAACGAGCATTGCTCAAGAATAAATGGCTTGGTAACCCTGGACCGGTACAATAATTAACAATACTTAGCGAAAATAGGTGATACATGAATACCCAAAAACGGCGAATATTAGCGATTCAGAACGCGGACCGACCGTCAAATTATTTTTCGGCATGAAAACGCCATAATTGAATTAAACACAGTTTTGATGCGAAATTTTAACAGCTATTTTTCTCCGTACACATAATGAAAAGTGCGCAGTAAAATGGAACGATCTGACTTTATGGAAAATATTTTTAAAAGTCGTTATTTCATTTTATGACTTATTTTTTAGTCGTGTTTTACGGCCTTTGATGAGGTTTGAAGCATAAACCGACCTCGTCTTTAGAAATAGAATAAATATTTATGATCACTTTAGAAAAGGCAAATTAATGATTCCAGTCGGCTCGCAAAGTTCAAATATAAAACAATGTAATCTAAATGCAGTTTCTTGAGAAAACATAGTGATGAACATTTGATGTAACCAAACCAGTATTGCTAAATTGTATACAATTATGACTAACGAGTATTTAACATAATTGAATGTTATAAGAAAACTAAATGTTTGAATCACTATCAAAAGTAAACTACGACCTCCGTGGCGGAGTTGTTATGATGATTGTCTTACCATCAGGTATTTCGGGTTTGATTTCCAATAGTATACAAAAAAATTATGGGCCCAGTCTATTTTAAGAGTTTGTCTGGTAACAATACTCATGAGCGCTAGATGTGTACGAGTAGTATGGCGTCCCTTGTTCGATAGCATTGTCATTATGTACGGTGAATTACGTGCTTACTCAAGTTATTATAAACATGAAGTCTCGATAATTGAGGTCGAAGTCAGCACTGTCTCCCAGTAATGCTCTTCAAAATGTCCGAGGTATCAATTCGTTCGAAATCTTGAGGGATATGAATGAATTCATTAAATTATTACTATTAGAATTAAAATTACCTAAATTACATGTTTTGTTTAATTGCACCTTTATTTTAATTTTATATTTTATTCAATAAAAATAAATTCGGCATGCAGTCAACAGAACACGCTTATTCTAGGACTCGTCAAGGATTTTTATACAATTACTACCAGGCAATGAAAAAGAAATAAATATTAAAAATAAAATGTTATAATTACGTAACAAGAAATACAGTCGAAAGTATAAAAAAAATAATATTTAAAAAAAAATATACAACAATAAGCTCACCAGATGTGCCATGTATTATATAATCATGTACACAAAAGAATCGAAATAAATTATAAAGAAATACCCTTGGTGCTTAGGCAAAAAATACCATTTTCAACAGGGCGAGTTCTATGGTTATAGTCAGAACAAAGAAAGGTTTCTTTTTAACTCCAAATGAGGTAAATCAGTAGTTTCATAGGCCACCTTAAAAATTCAAATATCAAGATTAGGCAGAACAATCTTATTTTGTAATATTATCTTGATTTTGAATTAAAATTATTGTACAAGGAAAAATTACTCGGCACCGTTTTCAGATTATCGCGCCGGCATGTTCGCAAACAGACCGTGGCAATAAAATATTTAAAAGATATACATACCTTCCTACTCAGAAAAGCAAGAAGTGTACATTCAAGACCCGCTCAATCCGTATTTGAAAAAATATCAAATTAAATAAGCGTGTCAGATATTCAAGTCAAATACAAATAAATTCCAAGAATTCAAATGTAAGCATACTTTTTTTTTTCAAATACTCGATGTCTTATAAATACTAATTAATTGAACACATCTTTTAAATTACCGAGAAAAAAATACGATAAATGTCTTGCCTCGAAAAGACGATGAATGAAGTAAACGTTTTTAGAAGCGGGATTCAAACCCACGACCTAATTAATACACACGAAAGTACCTTCACGCCGTTTCCTCGTCAGGGTAGACAGGACAGAGCATCAGACTTTTCTATCGTGACACACATCTTTCGGCTCCTCTCCTCTACACCTCATAAATCTCCTACAATTTATGACTTTTACATTTTCATTTTTCAAAATACCATTCACTTGATCTAACTATACATTTCTTGGTCTTCTTTAACCACGCCTTTCATTCATAAATTGCAAATGCAAAATATATTTGTTTTGTCAGTATTTCTTCATTCATTCGCTCTACTGGCCAAACAACTCGGAGTGTTCTCGTTCATTCTACTTAATGCATCAGTATTATGTCCATATTTATTCCGTATTCACATTCTTCTTATAACGTTGTAGTACGTTTACCTTCAGTTCCGTCAGTATCACTTTTCTCTCACAATATTCACACACACACAAGTTCAAGTTCTCAAAAAAAACTTTATACAACGGTATTTCGTATTACATAATGTCGCTCTATAATCGTACCCAGAATTAAATATATAGCACCTAGTAAGCGCCAGAACAAGAATAAATTCAGTAAAAAAACTTCGATATCTTAAATGAAACATTTAACAAAAAAAAAAAACAATTTTAAACTTTATAACGAATCCGTAAAAAATATTAGTGCAGTAGGCAACGATATTTCATCGATCAGTTAGTTGGCGTGTTAGGTAAGCATTTTAACGCCCAAGGCTCGTTTTCAGGAATGGTTTCATTACCTTTAGCACTACAGCGATTTATAAAATATTTAATGTATTATTAAAATAAGGAATCTAGAACGCACTGCGATGGATGGTTCACATTTTACTAACTTAATAAAAATATAATATAGTCCTTTGAATGCACAATAGTGTCGGGTCGGAGCTGCATAACACAATAGTGTCGGGTCGGAGCTGCAACTGTTTCAACTAATTGCACAAGCATCGCATGTTAAATTACTTTCTTTGGTGTAAAATTCAACTATTATATAACGGTTTGTACTAAAAGTCCATTCATTTTTCTGCAAACACTTCTGTTCCTCTTTGATATACGAGTATGCATACTAAAAAACAAACAAATTTAACTGTCGGACTTTTGAATGTGCAAACAGAATATTTCTACTGCTATTTTGAAAATTAAAAAAAACATAATTGTGATAAATATACCAAATATACTCGCGATTCAGAGAGACATGGTAGCCGAACAGAAACATTTAATAACCCCCAATCGTAGACGTTATTATTATCATTTCTATTCATAATTACACATTGAACACAACAAAAAAATAATGATTTTTTTATTTACCTACCAAACACACTATAAAAAATCTTTTACACTTTCATTGCATACAATACAGGCCTGGCGAATTTATGGCAACGTGGCAATATTTTTCAACCGACCACAGAGATGTTAAAGAGGTATTAGGTAAAAACAAAACGAGAACCATTTTAAAAATAAATTGAGTTCTAACGTGAGTCAAACCCGTATCTCCCGGATTTCAAAACAGATTTGTCTCGAATGACTAACTTTGGGTGAGTGCAATTTCTGAAAGAAATCTTTAAAATATCTACATTGAACTTAAATGTATATTTCAGTTAAAATATCGATAAAAAGCATTTAATATGTATATAAAATTGTTACCACTGACTCATTTATTCAGGGGTTAAATAAACAACATTTGTGAATAAATATTTTAATTTTAAAACAGTTCAATGTCTAAAAAAAATATTTCAAAGACTCCGTTTTGAAAATCGTTTGTTTGGTATTGATAAATGAACGCTCAGTACTCCCCATGGATTATAAACTGATGAATAACTCGATAGGATAGAAATCTTTCTGAATATCTCCCGTTCATGTCAAGTTACATTTTAATGAAAATAGGCCGCACCTAAACGAAGAACTTTTTAAATAAAGGTTTTTTTTAATAAAATTGACCGTAATAAAAAAAGGCTCGTCGTAAATACACCTTTCGTGCAAACACTCATCATTACAGTATTATTTCTAGAGCGCCAATCTTAGAATATATTAGGGGGACCGGAAAGAAATCAAAAAAAAAGTAATACATTTAAAAAATTTATTTAAAAAAAATACAAAAAGAAATTAATCAATGAAATAGTTTCCATCGTTTTCCAAGACCTTTCTCCATCTATCAGGCAGCTTTTCAATTCCATTTTTGTAAAAAAAAAATGGTTTTTCCTTAAAAAACTTTTCGATATGATTTTTTACTTCATCAATATTTTTGAATGTTTTATCGCGGAGGGAGTGTTCCAATGATCTGAAAAGGTGATAATCTGAGGGGGCTATGTCAGGGGAATAGGGGGGGTGAGGTAAAAGTTCCAGTCCAAGTTGCATTATTTTATTCTGGGTGATTATCGCAGTATGTGGCCGCGCGTTATCCTGTTGAAGCATCCTGGGTTGGTTATTGACCAAAAGTGGACGTTTTTTTCTTAGTTCCTCTTTCATTCCTCCAGTTGTTGACAATAAAGAGCTGCATTAATTGTTTCTCCTGGTTTCAATAGTTCATAGTGAACAACACCTTCGATATCCCACCATACACAGAGGAGAACCTTTTTTAGAGTCAACGTTGGTTTTGGTGTAGGAACAGCCGACTGGCCCCGAGAAAGCCATTGTTTTTTTCGTGTGGGATTATTGTACAAGACCCATTTCTCGTCGCAAGTTATTATTCTTCGAAGAAATGGGTCCACTTTATACCTGGACAAAAGGGACGTGCATATCGTTATTCGCTGCTCGAGCGCAGCTGGCGTCAACACGTGCGGAACCCAAACTCCTTGTTTATGAATTTTTCCAATGCGACTAAGATGTTCCTGCACTGTTGACCATGGACAATCGAGTTTAATTGATAATTCAGCTATTGTTTGACGAGGGTCAGATTCAACCAATGACGTCAGCGCATCATCATCCAATTTTGTTGGTCTTCCAGTTTTAGGGGCGTTCTTCAGGTCCCTATCATTATTTTTAAATTTTTTTATCCATCTAGACATTTATTGAGTCTTAATACGTCTCCATATGTAGCAGTAATTGTTTCTGTCACTTCTTTCGCCTTCAATCCCCGGTCAAATAAAAACAACATACAGTGGCGTAAATGTTCTTCGTCAATAGTCGGCCTTGACATTCTTCACAAACGACGGAAAAAATAATCTTTGCAAAAATAATGAATTTACAACCCTCACAAACTACTAGCACCAAAAAGCACGTGTTTTCTCTTTTGTGTCTCGACGCAGACTGACCTTAAAGTGGTACTCCCGAAAATTTTGATTTCTTTCCGGTCCCCCTAATATATATTTTTTTATTTTAACTTTTATGTGAATACATCTGGTGGATTTATTGCTCCAAAGCAATTTCTTCCGATCAACCAGCTTATGTTTCAAGATTATTATCAGTATCCATGACCGTGTCTCAAACAAATAAAAATATAATATCTTTATTAAAGTGACAAAAATTAAAACGAAATATATATCAAGGAAAATAGGGATAAGGATGAGAATTGTATAGGAGTAAGGAACAAAGAACATTTTGAGACAAATAATGTTTTTTTAGTTATTTCTTTATGATTGATAAGGATGAAGAACATCTGATTGAGCTAGGAAAATCATTATAACTAGTACAACGAGTGAACCGCACGAGATGATTTGTACAATGATGTATGCTGCGTTGGTATACAAAAGATCTTACTATCACCAGCTCGGAGAGACGGTTCAAGCTCAGAAAGAAAATTTATTTTTTTGAAGCATACACTGAGAACAGCTTGGATAGTTCAAACAAGTTGTTATAACATAAAAAATACATAACACTAATCATTTTCGTTTTAATTTTTATAATAAATTTCCAGTTACCAATAAATTAAACTAAAGCTGTATTTATAGTGTACGTATGTAAAACCAACAGCATCTCAGAATTTGAACCGCCTGATTGAAATGGACAGTGGAAACATATAGTACATGTATACCGAGATCGATCTTACAGAGCGGCGACCATACAGCATGGAAAATAATTTCTGCGTAGTCGTCGTCCTAATGGAATGGGAGCCTTCTTAAGCCTTGCGAAATGTTACATAATAACAGAAGCGCCCTCGAAGTGATATTGGTCATTAAATGGCGCAATAAAAATAAACTTGATGTTACGTTAAAAATAAACTTCGTAGCAAGAGTTGTGTTAAATATTATTGTTGTAACTGCAGGCGTCTTGTATTGTCTAAACGGAGAAACGTGTTGATTCCCATACTTACGAACAAAATAAGAGTATATTAAGCCAAAGTATAATATATTCAAAGTTGTTTAAATTACTAATAAAATACAACATCCCGCCATGACCCTATTGGGGTAGGCAGAGGGAACATATATCAACATAATTCTATATTGACACACATCTTTCGCTTTTACCACGTCCATACACATCGTCATACATTACTTATACCACGTCCATACCAACGTCATACATGACTTATACTTATAAACGCTTTTCACAATTTGATTAATTTGGTAGTGCTACGGTTTTCTATATCTTTCCTGGCTTCTCGTAACTTCTATACTACATATAATTAGTGTAAATCTTACATCAATCATTGTTTTCATTTTAATAAAATACATATCAATTATAGTACATGAGTGAAACACTGAAAGATGAATTAAAAAATAATGTTTTAACTAAGAAAAGAAAAAAATAGTCGTTTAAATTTTAAGTTAAACATGCAACGGCATCGATGCTGAATTTTAAAATACCGTTTTCAAGCACGAGTGAAGAATTTTGTTTCTCGATATATTTCTTCAGCTTCTCACTTCAAGCGAAAAAAATCTCTTCATTTCGAAGGCATTGCGAACGCAATCAGAGATGACACATTGCTGAGTGGATACTGATGTAAATGGCACGAAGCTCTTTTGTTAAAGAGGCTGAATGAAATGCACCTGACAAATGGGTTCAGTCAACACCTCCAGGAAAATCAGAGAGGACCGATTCCATAATCAGCTTTCGCGAGGGAACGAGGTGGAAGTCTGAATTATATGTGACATGGGAAAAGAGAAAATTAGAAGGGAAATTTTCAATTCAAACTTTACCAAGATAGTCATAAAAGAAGACGTGGAAATATTTTATACATATTGAGGATTGCTAAACAAAAAGAAGTGCTTTATACATCATGTATTATTTTGATGTTACTCTTATTTAACACGTTCACTACCGACCAAGTGATATCGTGTTATTAAAAGCATACGCTGGTGGCCACCCACACGATATAGTGAGCTACGCTACAGTACATTGATTGATCCAGTAGAGCCCTGTCGTGGTCCTGGTGACATAGAGAAGTGTGACTATAGCTTGTGACGTAAAAACTTCCGACGACCTTCGCTATATTTGTTCATATAACCGCATATGATTTTGAACATACAAACTCGCGTTATCTGTAATAGTTTTACGTTTTCCATTTTTACTCTAAAAAGTTAGTTTATTATATTACTTATAGTTACGACATTAACATTGTGGAGGTTTAAAGACACTGTAATTTGTTTTTATCAAACACTGTTTATTCCACTTTTTGTAACGATATAACCCTACCGGTTTCAAGACTTTCACCTCATCATCAGGAGAGCACAAACAAGACTCTTGTTTGTGCTCCCTTAATGAGCAGGTGTGCACCTTGAAACCGGTAGGGTTATATCGTTACAAAAAGTGGAATAAACAGTGTTTGATAAAAACAAATGACAAGAGTTAGTTAGTTAAGTTTGCCATCGCCAGTCAAATCCATAACACATAGCCGGTCGTATTATTTAAATTCAGCAAATAGTATTTATTTTTAATGGTCATTATCCATATTTAAAATAGCACCAATAAAGTTACTAAAAATATTTTGGCCATGAGGACACTTCGCTACTATTAAATTGGCAGTGAACGTGTTCAACAATTAATATATGTAATCTTCTTTGGATATCGAGTCCGTCAACCGAATTCATCATGTTGGCAACCAAAACTTTCTTAACAACTGCTCGTAAATTTGTATAATTTTCAATTGAAACATGCCTTCGATACAATCCGATAATACTTTAATTTTTATTAGTATAATTTAAATGGACCAGCTTGGAACAACTTAAGATCGTTGAAAGGTTTAAATATCAATAAAAACCTTGTGGGACATCTCCATTTCGATTAAGAATTAATGATGTAAGAATTTCTGAGATTAACATTAGGTATACCAAAGCTAGTTAAAAATAAAAACATTGTAAAAATACTTATGAAGACTCATAAGTCTATTACAGAATAATAATAAATATAACATTATAAAACTCTTTGTAAGTCTTGGAACCCATTCAAAATATAGATGTAATCATGTTTGATTGAAATTTATACGAACAAGAAACCAATAAAAAAGAAGAGAAATAGTAATTGAAGGGTCCGAAGAACAATCAGTCCGCGTGTCACGACGAAAGGGTGAGGGTTTTAATGCCGCGGGGATACAACACGCGTCCACTCCCGACATCCATCACTGACATTTCAGCCCTCTTGACATTTCCTTGTGCACAGAAAACAATCAAGCGACTTCGAAGAAATGTGACCCATTTTATTTTTGTGCCTCCCCCTGACAATATACCAACTACCTGAGCGGGTATACATAGAAGAGACACCTGATACAAGACGAGAGCTGACTGCTCGGAAGAGCTTCGTCGGCACAGACAACTCACACCCTCAGCAACCCCTGTGGAGAAGGGGTGAAATCTTGAAGGAGACGAAGAAAGAAGGGGGGGTGTTTAGCTTCTCGGGTTTCTCGCCAAACCCATTTACGGCGACGCCATACTACCGAGCGACGAGTCTTTCAACCAATTTTCCGACAAATCATAAAGAAAAATCAACGTCTTATGTGGAGCAGTGGTTAGACAGTTTTTGTATATCAAAGGTGAGAATTTTATTGACCTAATGATACGTATGGTAAATTAATTACAAATTGAATCTAAAATGTTACTACGCAAAGTTCAAATATTTGTCTAGTCAATGTTTGATGATAATAAATATAATGAGGCTTTACTTGAAAAAAAGAAAATACTTGCAAAAAAGTCATCCTTAAGTATTCAGAAAAAGTTATTTCTCTATTCTTAAACTGGAATAACAAAGGAAATTCCTTATGCAAAGACAAGCCCCGCCAAGAAGTGTTTGATAAAACAGCAGTAATTAATGGGAAGCGGAAACAGCGATGTTTTGAAAAATCCCTCGACTTTTTAAGGAGAAAGACACCCGAGAAGGCGGCACCGGCGCATTAGGCGGGTCCCACAGCCACTTTACGGGATATCCTTGGGAGAATTACACCGGAATTCATCAGCTAGCGGTAAGGAGATTAAAAACTTCTCCGGGAAACTGTTCTCGATAGCGGACGACGATTGAATAATAATTACAATTTTATAGCGGATTGTTAACTAAATTTCCCCCAGCCTAATAAAGTTGGATGGTTTAAATAAATCGTTTATTGCTATGGTGACGATAAGCATAAAAACATGTGCTCAGGACTTAGCTGAGATTCGAGACATTGATTTTGATCGCGTGTTGATACGAAACTTAAAAAAGAAAATAAATTGAGCTTTGAAAGGACATCATGTAATATTGACACGACTTCATATGAGCTACAAAATATCATGCACTATCAACTGCAATAATCTCATCATATTTTGTTACAATCGTAGTAACTAAGATTGTTTTAAACGTCAATTTAGTACGATAATATTTTAATGTCAAATTGGAAAACCACTTCAATATATGTCACCTCAAGGTCGTATTTAAAGAAAATTTTCATGTTGGTAACTAAATTTGAAATAGTTAATTAAGTGGAATTTATTATTTTTAAATGAGATAAAACTGTTTCCTTCCGATTGAAAAGAAATAAGAGGAAGAAAATTATTAATATTACTATAAAAAAATATTGTACAGACGAGAAAATATTTCTTGTCTTTATTTTAGTTTCGTTCAAATCGTCTTCATTAACACGTCCATAATTTATATTTAACTTTCCCAAGAAAATTAGAAATGCACAAAACGTAGTTAAAAAAATTGTCTGAATTGTGCTTGGAAAAAATATATTTGAGCATCGTTTATATTACACACGAGAGCATTTATTTATAACCTTTACTCATTAATTATGTTTTATACGCCATTGGATAATACTAAAATAACAAAGGCCTTTCTCACTATGTAAATGAGAGTATAACGACATTTCAAGCCACTTATTCTAAATTAGGGCACCTTAATTGTCTAAATACACAAAATAGCACTACCAGCCGATCCTCGACTACTTGAAGATTTTGAAGTTGTCACTAAAAAGGATTTTGAAATTAATTCAACATTAAAATTCTGCGAACCACCACCGAGCAACAGACACGTAGGCAAGTGTATATGGCAGGACAAGGTAATGCGAGCTAAATTATCTGCTACCACGTTAAAATGTCCTCAAAATGGTATCCACCCACTATATACAAAATAATGTCAAATATAATTACAAGTGTCGTTTTGCGACTTCATTTGGGCTCCAGTTGTTTAACGCCATTTCACAGATTTTTTTAATCTAGCGCAGTTCATTCTTTCTCGACTTTAGAAAGGGAAACAGTACGATCCAGTTATAGGATTTGTTTCTGTTAGGAAAATTAACTGTAAAATATTCTATTAAAAATAATTTTATCGAAATGGATACACAAAAAAATGTATTCCTAACACCAATTTTATACATAAGATCCAAACACCAATTTTATAGTGATTATAACAATTATAGAACTGAAGGCTTACGGGCATGAATGCAGTGCATGCCCTCGTCAGTGCCTGCCGGTGAGAAACACCTACCATGGGCCGTATGGAGTTCACTCAATCGTCTACGCATCTCCGTGGGTAGAGCAAAAGAAAATCTCCTCAGGTGGGTGATTGCCACAGAGGATACATCACTATGCATGTATGGTGACATTCAATGTCCGCACCTGATGGTTTAGTGTAAACTTTACACACTGTGCCCCGTTAACTGCTAGGAAGAAGGCCTGTAGAACGGAAGCCGCAATGCCATCGCAATTGCATCTTTCTGAGCTGACAGGATATTTTATTTATTTATTTATTATTACACATGACAAGAAATATACACAATTTGAGAAAAACAACAGGTAATTTGATTTGGACATACAATTTTAATGGATCTGGGTTTGTCGCCTTTCATTTGTCGTATCCCCAGTAAACTAGGCTTTTTCCTGTATCTCACTGAGGATATTTAGCATGAAAAAATAAATCGATACTTCTTTCCGATTTTTGATTACACAAAAACAAAACACCGTTGCACGCTCTCATCAACCTGACAAACAGTGACACTCAACTACAACTGGAAACATCTTGCGAAATTCAACTCCTCACACATCATCACTCCAGAAAGACCAAAAATATTCATCCCACAATATACCGCAAACAATCATAAGAATAAAAATTAAAATAAAAACAAATAAAAAATACACAGAAACACAATTACAAAAACAACCAAAATTAAAACAACAAGAAGAAACCCACACTCACGAGCTCACATAAATCCTTTCCACTCGTCATTCATCCTGAAAGCCCAAGTACTCAAAATCCTGTCGCAATAACAACCACGCTCCGATCAACTCTCTAAATGGTTTTCCTACCTTTGTCTTTATTGAAGTCGGCACGCCATTGTGTGTAATTGGAGCCAAATAAGCATATTGCCTTAGGGCAAAAGAGGTTTTAACTCTAGGGATGGTGAACATTTCATTAGTTGCCATGCGTGTCATGTGTGTCTGCTGAGTCTGCATCTTCCCTTCCTCTCGGTGGTAGCGCCAGAGAATGAATTTGAGATGTAAATTGGCTATGTTCAGGACCTGATACTCTCTGAAAAGCTCCGCCGTGGGATACCGAGCAGGAAGTTTATTAATTATTTTCACAATCAATTTTTGGGAAACCTGCAATATGTGTTTTTGGGTTAACGTGCATCCCCCCCAAACTGATATACCGCAAGAAAGTGCTGACTGACATAAGGCGAAGTATATACTCTTAAGAATATTTTCACTGAGCACATTTCGAATCATACGGAATATGTATCATAGATATAGATCACTTGTTGCCGATACAATTGGAATGGAAGAGCAATCATATAAATTAACAAAGAGATATTTCTACTGAGTTCAGTTCCTTACCTTATACTCGAAGATATTTATAAAAATTTAATAATTTATTGAATACTTCTCCTTTTTACATATACGGCGAGGTGCAAACGACTGATCGCATTGTGAACGATTGTCCAAGATACGCACTACCTAAAGGAGCTTCATTAGCTTTGTTAAGCGTTGTGGAATGGTTGATGAGCACAACCGCACAGATATGAGGGGCCCATACGAAAGAAGTAATTAAAATGTTCGTGTGAAATCAAAACACCATAAAAGGATGAATCTAGATAAACTGGTGTAATTGGATTGATCAATTTCTCGACTGAAATACACCACGCTAGAAAAACAATATAAAATAAAAGATGGTGAACAATTTGAGTTTATTTATGTATATAAATTGAATTAAGAATATCAAAGCAATTTCTAAAATGTTACAAGGCAGTGGAAAAGTCGTTAGCAAAGTGGATCAACCCTCTTTAAGTATGATCACGCAATAAACAGACAATACAATCCAAGGGTTTGTTAAGATGTCGATCTTATATAAATGTTACAAAAACTTTAACCCTTCAAAGTTAAATCCTCCCAAAACACGGTGTAGGTGAGCAGATACGGTAGGGTGATGATGTAATACAATCAAAAGCTTTGTCTTCAGCCATTCACCTCCCCCCGTGTCGTCTTTGGGGATTTGGTGTCAGTCACTCCTTTAAAGCGACAAGATTTTAAGAGCAAAATCAAATTCGTTACCCCGTCGGAATTTCCTTATAATCCTTTCCCAACGCCATTTTTTAAACAATCTTCCCCAGTTTCGTCATGGCCCGTATCGCAAGGTTAGGCACGGTTTAAACTGCCAGATTACGAGTATATGGCGGTAAGGGATCCACGTGAATTATTGCTGAGCCGAACATAATAAGGCCGCTGAAAAAATGTTTAAAAAAACTAGCGATGTAAATTTTATAAGAATTTATATTAATAACATAATTCAAACAGTATTCTTCGGCGAAACACGTGACCGCCGTTATATCCTATATTTTGGTATTTGAACTAGAATCCTGGTTATTTGCAGGACTTGTCGAAACGGAGAAATTTCACTTGAAAAAAGAGAAACTTCACTTGCATTTGTTATATTATTAGGGTGTATAGAGGAACGATAAAACTTTAAATACAAATATGTACTCGTACCTATAGTTTAATTAGTGAACAAGTGTTACAATTAATAATTTGAAAAAATAACCATTAATACTAAAATAGTAGAAAAATGCCAAAGAAATGCTCATATACATGTGAAGTGTTAAAACAGGATTATCGGAAACGTTATTTTATCATAATATAACCTCACTTGGATGTATGGGAGTGAAGTATTAGTGGAAAATGACTGAAAGGAACCAAATAAATGCTGTAGAAATGCGTGCACTGAGAAGAATATATCGGGTGACAGTACATGACAGAATACTGAATAACGTGATGCTGTGAACTTAAGGCTGATGTATTGAGTCAAACGAAGAAGAGCATTCTGACATGGTTTGGGCACATGGAACTAATGAATGAAGAATTGGTAACAAAATAAATGTACATCGGAAATGTGAGTGGAAGGCGTGATAGAGAAAGAACAAAGGAAAGTATGGTCGAAGTTTTGAAAGAAGAAAATGTAAGATAAATCGAAAGAGTTGTAAGTAAGAGGCAAAATCAGTGTGCCGAAATAGAAAGTTTGGCGTTCTCTCGTCTCTGCGTGTATGTTATTTTAGATATATTGTACATAAACATGGAAATTGAACATTTCTGAAAGGAAACGTTATATTTGATTTGAATTATTTTCATTAAATGTTTCCATAGGAATAATACGGAATCAAATTATCAAAGCGTTGAAGCCCCGTCAAAGCAAAAATGGGTCGAGCAAAGCGAATATTTTCGAATAGTTTTAGTATCACGTGTGATGCAAGAGCTTCCCTTTCCTTTTATTTCGTTTTCAAACCATTTGTTCAAATTCAAAATTTTAAAATCCTTTTTTGGTCAATTAAGATCAAAGTGTTTCAAATTTTCTATTGGGTCTAACGATTTTTCCCTTCGCATTTAAGTTTAATAGTTGCTTTATCGAAGCAATCACAGTAATAGGCAGAAATTTTCAATTAACCTAAATTGAAAATAGAATTCTTTTAATTAAGCCTGACTTTAATTAAGTTTTTTTCGAACGAATTTCATTCCAGTTGACATGGTT
This sequence comes from Odontocerum albicorne, assembly GCA_949825065.1. Classification (NCBI taxonomy): domain Eukaryota; kingdom Metazoa; phylum Arthropoda; class Insecta; order Trichoptera; family Odontoceridae; genus Odontocerum; species Odontocerum albicorne. The sequence continues at coordinate 30,833,210 of OX463845.1, read as the reverse complement.
TTAATAACACTTTTTCAACCATAACCTACCAACATTTCAACCATAAAACACCAAATCACTTCCAAGTTTAACGTATGACCTGTATGAAATATCTCGAAATAAAGGGTTTTCAGATAGAGCTTAACGTGAATACCCTCTTTCCTACCCTCTTTATTTGGGGTATTAATTGACCCCAAATAAAGAGGTTAGGCAAATATTATCTGCAACCTTTTCGGTGAAAATAAGATATTTCAGAAACATTGCCACATATTCTGATTTTATTTTAGCATCGTGTGATGTGCACTTTAACTATGAATGTGTTAATTTCTTCAACTGTACTTTTCTTTCCACGTGAATGTCAAGAATGACGCTCGGTGTGGTACGGTGCGAGCTGTCCATCTTGAGGCATTCCCCTATCGTATTATTAACTGAATATATTTTTAATTTACAGTATTTTTGTAAAAAGTTTGACGTGTGTACTTACTTGCATACATGTTATTTCATTTTTTTATTGTGAATATATATATTTTTATTAGGTTTTAAATTAATTGTTTAAAATTGTCTTTTTTATTTTTGGAACACTTCTCTTTTATAATAAATGAAACTCTCACTACATATGGTATATTTTTTAAATGTTATTGTAAGGTATATTTCACTGCTGATTAATAAATAAATAACGAAGATCATATAGATTTTTCTGTGAACTTGGGTTTTCACTTAAGACCGCTTTGACATTTTTCAGATTGATTACAAAAGATCAACAAACCAGCCAGGTTGTATTGTATGGAACGGAAATTTTATGAAATACAATAATAAAAATTTAACATAACGTTTTTTTATTTCAACGCAAAACATTACATTAAGAACACACTTTTTTCAAATCCCACGTCATATTGTTTGAGAAAACTTTTCTTTTCTCTTAGAAACAAATTATCCCAGAAACGAAAATGTCCCTTGCAAATTCTAAGCGATACAATTAAAATTCTCGACCATCGGCAAAGTTGGCGCGACCTTTCCAAAAAAGATGGGCATACTTGAAAAAAATAATTAGCCATTATGTTAATAAGCCGGGGCAGGACAAGTCGCCGAGAAAAAACATCACGAGTCTTTTAAACTTGACTCGAGAAGTAATAAATTAGAATACTTCCTTGTAGGGGAAAAGTGGGTCGTGACATATGTATAAATAATTATTTATTGACTATTAAAGAGCTCATTCAATTTCAGAGAAATATTAAAGAACTAGTTTAAGTGAATATTCATTGATTCATTTATTTATAATACGATCAGAAGACTTTTTATTTACAAACATAATAATGCATATAGTAGCAACATGGATATTATTCCTGAACATACATTCAAGTCTTGACTAGGCGACTGGTTATACAATTTAATAAAAAAAAGTGTAATTTTCCCTATAAATTTTAACGTTGCCATAGGGCGATTTATTCATTCCTACTCAAGTCTTGTATAATTGATTGTATTTTATTCATTAAATTTGATTGTTTTGTTTTACATCTGCTTTGTGCTTAATAATGAAACTCACAAGAATTTTATTTTGAAATATTAGGGGTACCGGGCAGGGCTGTGGAGTCGGAAAAAAAACACGACTTGTTCATTGAGATATTTTTCAAAATCGTCTTCAGATTCAGCGGTGTCGGATGAAGATGATGATACTTCGTGTACGCTGCCTGCTGTCGTCTCTTTTTCTAGTCGAAGGCCTTTCATACGAACGGTTAATTCAAACAGAGCGTTTTTAGCTCTATTTATTTGTTCTTCCGTCAATATGGATCGAACCATGGGGATCAAACCATAGATCCCAGCCAACAGAATTTTCTTTCGACGTGAGAAAGAAGGAGACAAACACATTTTCGTAGACTTTATGCATTAAATGGATCTCGGTGATTCACCATATCGGCGCGACTTGCGCCTGCAAGTTTAATATTCGTGCACAATACACATTCATTATAATAATTAAAAAAAAATGTATTTTAAATTTTAACGAAAAAGTAGTCGGAGTCGCTCGTTTTTTACGACTCCTACTCCGACTCCGGCCCAAACACCGCGACTCCGCGACTCCGACTCCAACTCCGACTCCACAGCCCTGGTACCGGGAATTAATCCATCATTTTTAGGCACTGTTTGAGTTCAGTTTGTGACTTTTTATTTTTGTAGTCTTATTTGTTAGCTTTATTTTTAGCGCAATAAATATTTTTTTGATGCTAAGGATAAAATGTCAAACCCCAAGACTGATGAAGAACACTTCAGACATTTTATGCTGCTGTTTTACCATCTAGGCTGGAAAACGCGCAAGACCATAAACAACATATAGAGTGAAGTGTTAACTGTCAACAATGGCAATGGTGGTTTAGAAAATTTTAATCGGACAATAGGGATTTAAAGGATGCCCTTAGATCAGGACGACTCTCAAAATTTGATGTAGACCTGCTGAAATCGCTAAGTCTTTCAGATCCTTGGTAAACCATTGAGGAATTTCATAGATTCCATCTCCACGGTCCATAGTGTAGTTATATTTTAAAAGAATTGGTAATGTGAATAGATTGGTTATTTGGTACCGCACGAACTATCCTCAGATATCAAAGAACACCGGGTGAACATGTGCACTTCTTTGATGACAAGACAAAGAAATCATCCGTTTTTGCATCCAAATCTTAACCAAACATAAGAAGTGGATAGTTTACGATCATGTAAGGCGAAAAAAAAAAGATTTCGCAAAATGAAAACCGATTTGAGCTCTTAAGACAGGATGAACGTTTCGAAAGGTCCTCTGCATCTGGTGGGATGTTTGCGGTAAAATTAACTTCAAGTTATTAAAACCAGATGAATAATAACTACGGAGATTTGTTGTCAACAATTAAACAGATCGAACCAGAAGCTGATAGAAAAATGTCCAAGTTTAAATAACCGAAATGGGGTAATTCTTCACTATGACAATGTGCACCCGCACACTACAAAAATTACCCGTGACAAAACGCATGAGTTGAACAGGGAGGTACTATTACACCCTCCATATTCCCCGGATTTTGCTCCTTCACACTAAAATCTATTCAGGTCTTTGGAACACACATTCAAGGATAAACGATTTGATAATGTAGGCGAAGTAAAAAATTACCTAATTTTGTTTTTTTAATTCTAAACTGATTTATAAAAACGGAATTCAAAAATTGCAATCGAGATGGGGAATAGTTGTAAATAATGATAGAAATTATATTTTGGAAAAATATGTAACCATATTTAAAAAAAATAAACTAATATAAGATGAACAAATGGATTACTTTCCGGTCCCCGTAATATCTAGATATGTTACTTTTTTAGAAAATATTGATTCGTTGATTTTTGTTGTATAATTGTTACTGTGCTAATTAAAAACATTATAATACCAGAAACACCTAAAACAAAGTGTAAATTTATATATTTGGAACTGAATCCATAGTCGGTGCTAAATTTACATATTAATAATAACTATAGATACCAAATCTAGGATATTGTTAAAAAATGTGTAAATTTTTCTAAATTGAATCAAGGAGTTATTTTTTTTTTGATAAACGAAATATTTTCAAATAAATAGAAATATGTACATATGGTACATATACATATGCATATACATACGTCCATGGACCTTCGACATGTCCGCATAAGTAGAAGAGTACCATACAAATGAATTCATGAATATAAAAACTGTTTTAAAAATATTTATGCTATATTTGAAAAATAACACACCGAACTGCTATAAAGAAGAAAAAAATAATATTGGTACCGGTTAAAAGATTACAAAATAAATTTATGTACACTTTCACGATTCGGAAATATTTTTCAAATAAACATAAGATACTCTTATAATAATGTTGCCAGTCAACGTGGCTATCTGTGTCATAGCGTCGGGTTGATACTCAGTTCAAGAAGACGGTTATCCTACCGCGCAAATATCGTGTATTTCCCCAGATATTCCCAGTAATGTGGTTCCATCGCTTCGCAGATAGTACTCGAGTTTCTCGGGGAACACTTAGGCTCTAAGCAAGATATCCAAGTGTGCGCCTAATACCGTCATTGGGCATCACAAGGGGGATATGTTTGTCTCACTGTTTCTTCATGTTTACTTTTGCGCTCTCAGAAGGAAAACCCGATTCTGAGGTATAATATCGCGTTAAGAACGAGTAAATAACATCTTCACAACTCGGGCTGTGAGATTGCGTAACGAGCAAACAGGAAACTAACTGAAGGGGACAAATATTAATATTTCTTTACATCGCGCACAAGAAAGACGGAACACTCGTATTTTCAACCGTTACGATAAAGACATTCAACTTCCGAATAAACAGATGAAAAAGTTTCCCGAAAATAACGGCAGGCGCGATTCAAAATAACTGCCGAGCAGTAAGATAATACCCGGGCCAAAATTGAAAGTCGTCGAACAAAAGTTTTGAATATCGAAGAATTTATTCGCTCCCAAGATTAAAGCACGGAAGTTTGAAAGCGTTGCGACGTCTGCGGAACAGCGGCCGTAATGAGGTTAGGCGGGAAGAGAGTCAAGAAAAAAACATTTCGACGTGAAGAAGCCATGAGACACACCTGAGCCAGCCTGCGGATCTTATTGACGACAGGGAATAACAATCCAATTACAAAGAGCACTAAATCATCATCGCCACACACTGCCGCACTGCGCGATGGTGAACTGGCCGCTCTGGCCGCCCTTGCCGCCTGTGCTACTACTACTAACTAACGTAGTAATGCGAGATATTTGATATTAAATACAAACTGTTATTTACATTTGCAAAGGGATTTTATGTACAAATCAAATATTACAATAAAATAATTTTTAAAAAAATATTTCCTGCGTGCAATTAAAAAAAACACCTATGTATAGGTGCTGCCAAATACAGGAAGCAATAGTTTGATTCCCATTTATTTTTAATGATATTGTGTCCAAGAACTGTACACGGCCTTCCAGGAAACACCTATAGGTCATTATCGGGTATTATTTCAGTGAATTAAATGTATTTTTCCAGATTGTTCATCTACAGAAATTCAGTCGATATAATTTTGATTTCATTTAGTAACAGTGTTTTTTTTTATATTTATTCATATAGCAACTAAATTTGTGAGAGTTTTCATGATCTAGCATTATGGGTTTGATAGGACCCTTGGTTTAATTCGAGCAATGTGGAGTTAGCTAGCTCAATAAATAGCGCTATATGAATTAACTCTAAATAACAAATACTCTAGAACATTTTTTAAAGAACTACTTAAAATATGTATTGTATTACGCTTTCGTTACATACAGTACAACATTGAGGGATTATTATTATGTAGCATCTCTTCCACACAACCAAAAAAAAGTTAAGACGTATTTAATAAAAGTCAGACATGAACTCATTATAAAATAAATAAAGGTTTCAACGATAATCGAACCCGTAACCCCCGGGTCGGAAGACAGACGTCTAACCTGAGACCGCTGACTTTCACCTACAAAATTCACATAAAAACACAAATAGTTCAACAAATCCGAGCTGCAACCGCTCGTGTGATTTGACAACGCTCAGCAAAAAAATTGCCTTGTAGTTTATTTCTGTGTTTTGTTTTCTCTCTTTATGCTGGCAGTGAATCTGGGATTTTATGTATGTATGTTTATATTTTTAACAATTTTGTACACGTTTATTGGGTTTAGTATTGTATCGACCGCTTATTGATTATCGTTTATTTTTTTGTTTTATAATTTACGTGCAAAAAGACGTGGGCTGAAATATCTGGCATCATCATGACTGGTTTATCCCTTCTATTGGTGGGGGTGTATCTCGATTGGGAGAATGTTATGAGATAAGTCCAGATATTTTATAGCTTCTCTCTCAAATGTATTTTATTTTCCATTGCCTTAACATACACGTGTATTTTTAAGATATATATTGACATAATATGTTGCTATCAACAAATCTACTATTACTTTTTTTATTTACCAACTAAGCCACGGATATCATAAAACGTATTATTAGGTTAAATGTAAAATAATCGAAAATGATTTTTGTGTTGATTAATTTGAAAATTAAAAAAGGGGTTGGCTTTATTATGTTAAGAGATTACATGTAATCAAATATAATTACAGCACACAGAGTATCGCGTTTTACTAAAAATAAAACATGTAAGCTTTCATCAGAGCGAAAGTAGAGGAAAGTAGCTGCCTAACATTTAGGATAGAGCACTAGCTGATAAAACGTAGTGACAAATAGCGATTTTGAAAACATGAAAATAATAAATATTATATAAAAGGACAATTTATTTAGCGCCGTTAAGAGAGCAATTATTTTAAGGACGCTACTACTCACCGATTCGAACCCACCAAAAACTAAGAACGATGACTTTGAATCATCTCTCTACAATCAATTTATTTATTTTGAAACACCTGGTCAACTCGAAGATAGGATTCGGTGAAAATGCTTAATTGGGACATAGTACAAGACTAAAAGCCGAATTCTAAATTCTAATCTGAAAATGTCGTCTTGTTCGGACTTCATACGCTCCAAACTTGGAGCTAAGACAACGTTGTACGATACTGAACTTTAAATACTAATTTCTAAAGTAAAAAAATGTTAAGATCGAGTAGGTCAGCGGTATGAATTCGGGGCGAAGAATTTAAACAGATATCTATTGTATGTACATCTCTCAAGTATGCGATTACTCGCAATTTCTCAACATACATAATAACAAAAAAAAACAAATTTCGTATGCAGTTAATAGCTCACACCCTACAGCATAAACATTATCCAGACTAGACATTACATTTTACAGGACATTTTTATTAGTTTCGCTCGTTAACAAAACGGCAGAGCGTCGGCGTGAATGCAAGCCAAAAATATTTAACCGCACGAAAGTGTCGTAACAATATCCGAAGATGAGAAGATAATGCCAGAGGATAATAATCCCTTTCGTTCCCGACGAGTCCTCCGCTCCTTATGCAAGATGGCGATCGTTAAACGTTTCAGCGGGACGGTAACAGATGGCGCTGGTGCGAGGTGCAATTTTATACCCATTAACTCTATATCTGCTCACACATCCTGTGGAGCACAATTTTCTCAACGGTGGTTGTATGATTCATGTAATACTCACATAAATTTTTCACCCTTCCTCGCCAGAATCCGGCTCACTTGCCTGGCAAACAGTTTGCTGGATTAGCGATATGAGGATGCGGCGTCTGGTCAACAAGACTGAAAAAATATCCAACAGCAAAAGAGAAATCGTAAAAAAGTTGTATCAAGCAAAGTGATTCATCCTAAAGAGTTTGAAGTGTTATTTGAAGGCAATCCTCATTTTGTCTTACTTTTTCAACTGGATATTTGTTTCATGAGTATAAAATATAACGACTATGTCGATAAAAATTAACACTGATATAGAGAACTCCTAGTTGTGAAATGTTTGTATTACAAAAAGACCAAAAAAATAGATAAGGTTGAGATTTTTTAAAGATTTCTAACGACATTTTCATACATGTCGACCTATCAGCATATACGTACACATAAACACTCACAAATTCATGAGTATGGTGAGGTTACTAAAGATGCACGATAATCATGACCGATTTCATATAACTAGGGAGTGTTATTTACTCTAGTTGCTTGTACAATTTGTTTATCTTATAATTAGGATTCGTAATTGATTTATTCGTTTCGGTATAGAAAGGTTCCTATCCACAAAACATAATGTTTCAATTTATTTAAAATATCGAATAAGTGCATGGGCGAAAAATAAAGCCATTAAAACGTTTATTTAGTGATTAAATTTCGTCTCAAACTGTTTTATCGCATACACGCCCAAACAAAGTAAAGACACGTTTACTCAAATATTGAGTTGTCCGGAAAGATTTCTCAGATAGATGTCGTTAGGACAAAATGTGTTCGTTGCTAACTTAAATCCAAACGTGCTGAATGTATATAATTATGAAAAGGTAACAGTTTAGTGCCTTTTTGGCTATTGTTTACCTAAATTGCATGGGCAGTTTTTTTTATTTTTTCAAGTTTCGTGACAATTTTGAAGATGGAAAAAAATAAGTTATGTTTTCGGTGCTCGATGCTTTTTTACAACCGCAAAGAAAAAATGCGACACAAACCAAAAAAAAATATGAACAATCTATGACTATGATGCAGGAAGCAATCATGTGTGTCAAATATGTTTTAAAAATCCGTAATGGTGATACGGCACTAGAAGATGGAGTCCGCTCTCGAAGACTGATTACCACTTATGACGACCAAATCAAAGCTTTGAGCGAGAATAACCAGTGTTCTAAGACACGAAAGATTGTTAAGATACTGAAAATATCAACACCATCGTTAACGAGCATTTAGTGTAATTTTTTGTTTGAATTTGGCCAACAACCACGAAATCACTTTCCGGACAATCTATTATGTCAAAAGAGATAAAGGTAGATTAAATCATTTTTCCATTTATACGTTCATATCGTCGTCGTTGCTGAACCTCGTAATCGAGAATCCCCTCGCCATTTCAATATCAATTCATTTGGAAAGCGAAGCAGAGACGTGAGTTTTTCCTTTGTCGTATTTTTTTCTCCTCTTTAAGTGAATGAGCCGTTGAACACCAGCAAACTGACTGGACACACCGGTGTATTGGATGCGATAGCACCCCTGAAGTGAGACGATCGGAGCACACCGGTTTTTTTTTTTTTTTTTTTCGAAAGAATAGATATGACCGAAGTCATATGTATCCTTATGACTTCGGTCATACATATTCTTATCCCCGAATAAAATACCTATATCATTCGAGGGGAGTAGCACAGCGCGATGTTTCGGCGACATTCCGTATGGAAGTCCAGTAAGTTACAGCCCGGCCATGCACGTTCATACGTGTATTTACTTAGTCAAACGAATTATTCATTAATTTAAACAATATTAGTTGCAAAACAATTTCAAAATAAAAATATTGCTATAATTCTTTTCAAGCATATATGACACCAAACAAATCCTCAAATTAGAAAGAATATTTGGATATAGGTGCCAAGAATTTTCGTTTTATATCACTTAAGTAGTGAAAAAATACTGCATGTATAACAATTACGTACTACTTAATGCGAATGAAAACAAAACTTGCGTTGAACAATGATAATTTTTAAATCGAATCAGCATAATTTCAATTACGAAAAAGCATTTTGAATATTCATCAGCCCTATCTCTCCAAAACTACTCATACGAGTACAAAGTACAAAAGAAACATTTTTATTTATTTACAGGTAATGTTGAAATCATACATGTATGAGACTTATATATTTACAGGTAATGTTGAAATCATACTTGTGTGAGACTTATATAAATTGTACACATTTCATTCTTAGAAAAAAAAACCTCCCTCAACACAATCAAGACAAAATAAAAAAAATTGTTCACAATTTTTTTAATATGATTATATCTAATACGGAAAGGATGTGTGTCGAAATAGGTAAGTATGTCGTTCTGTTCTCTGCCTGCCCCGACAGGGAGATGGCGTGATAGTATTTATGTATCTAAAACGTATTACGTAATTTATGTATTGAGACTGTACAATTATTTTGTACATGAATGATTAGCACCATCTGATAACGCATAAATACTTTTAAAATATAAAATGTATTCACAGGGTTACAAAAGTTAGCGGTGACAATAAAAATAACCAAACAGGATATGAGTAGAAATATGTCAATTTGCATCATGTAACATATTTGGAGATATGCAATAAATATAATAAAGACACGGGCGACGATTAAGAAGGTTTAATTCTTTTTTCAAAAAAGGATCATTTATTATAACTTTCAGTTCAACTTCTTGTATTTAAATGGATCAGTTTGTTGAGGGGATACAAAGCGATTTTTTTATTTATGTTAGCCGCAACCCAAAACCTCCCTTGTATATGAAAAAACTTAAGAAAGTTAGTATTTGTCAATTACAAAATGAAGGGACTAAAAAAACTGAAACAAACTCAAAATAGCACACTATTTTTCTGTAGGGGTAAAAAGACGAAAGAGCAAAAGTATTACACAACACGTGACGCAGGTGACAACTCAAAATTCCTCTACAAATTTTTAATATGTCCCCACATCCTGATGCCGTAAAACAAACGATAATGTCTTTCTCCTCATACATACTCGTATAGTATTTTCTCGAAAATACACTTTTAACAAATGACTTCACTGGAGAGCAAACGAAAAACGCAAGACGTACGACACACTCAGAAAATTGAAATTTGAATATCATCATATATCAACGTTTCGGCACAAAAATGCCTTCATAAAAATACTCTACATAACCATAAAAATAATCGCCTTCGACACAGTGAGGTTCTCTCACCCTGTCTCTTGTCGGGATGCCATGTTGGATGGGAATACTTCTTCACCAATAATGAGGCACATTTTTCATGGACATTTGTATTTCATGATTTGTTTCTTCGTGTCAACACGAAAAATAATACTCTCCGTTGAAAAATATAAAGGCCAAGTATGACGTAAGTTTTACCACATCCAATTCTTATTGAATAGAAAAATAAAAATAAATCACTAAAAAAATATTCAATCTATTCACAATAGGTTAAAACTTGGATTGACTTAGGTCAATAAAGGGCGCCATAAAATTAGTTATTTGTCTTGCTGTGGCCCGAAAGTAAGTAGTAAGCAATTAAAGTATTTTTATTTAAAAATGAGATTTTTATACAGCTTGAAAAAGTTTTGTTGATAAAAATATTCAGTTCTAACCCTTTAACTGCCGGCAGGTACATGTATGGCGGTACCCAGCACGCCGCGAATTTTACGACAAAAATAAAACCTAAACATATCGTTATTGAAAGTGTAATAAAGTTTATTTATAAAACTTACCAAATAAATGAAGAGCGCGCCAGTCGTGCAGTCATTTATCCATAATCATAAAATTAATTGTTAATGGTGCAGGGTTGTCACAAAATTTGTCATAGAAAATATGAAAACTAAATTAAATGTCAAAAGTAATTGTTTATGTTAGTTTAATATTAAAAGTATACACACACACACACTATGATTTAAAAAAATTAAAAGTCTTCTATCGTATGATAAGTCTCAAAACAAGTATCCACGCAGAGAGCCACTTTGCACTGTTTGCATTGATATCTCGATTCTTTCCGTATTTTTTTGGACAAACACACTACACATATCTTCATTGATTTAACTTTACCCTCTTTTGTAGGTAATTTACCCATAAAATGCCTTTCTGTTAGACGTGATGGTAATTCCGATTGGCTCTTCCTTGGCGCGGATTTGGAGGTCACATCACGTTTGTGCTCATGTATAAGTTGCCGAATTACTTCTAACTGAAATTGTGCTAGCGGCACCCGTTTTCCCGTTTTTTGACAGTGTACTATATGGGCATTTAATAAAGAAAGGTCCAAAAGGTGGAAAAACATTTTTTTTTACCATCTCATCGTTTTTCGCGATGAGTGTGTATTTGACAGTACCATGTCAGATTTATCGACCGCACCCATATTTTTGTTGTAGTCCTGAACGCATTCAGGTTTGAATATTGATTCATGTCGGTAGGTGGTTTTTCCTGTATCGGTAAGGTTAGCAGGATGCAGAGTTGTAAGCATCGATACCTCCCTTTTATCCTTCCAAATTTGTGCCGAAACGGCAACTGTGTGAAAAGCTTTCATTTCGCCTTTTTTTAATTTTTCAGTTAGTTTTGGCATTCCTTTTCGGTTCATCCTAACAGTACCGCAAGCATTTGTATTTCGGGCGTGTAGTTTTTGAAACAAAGTTGGGCTGGTGTACCAATTATCCACATACAACGTGTGTCCACGATCTAAATATGACTCCATTAGTGACATAACTACACTGCCCGAAATACCGATGTGTGGGTGTGTCACATATTCTGTCGATTTTCCAGTATAAACAATAAAATTTAATACATAACCCGTAGCACAATCACATATGACAAAAATTTTTATGCCGAAACGGCTGGCTTTAGACGGAATATATTGACGAAACCACAACCTGCCCTTGAAAAGCAACAAACTTTCATCGATACATATATTCATGTAAGGATACATGTATTGTCCAAAAATGCTTTTGAAATGGTCAACGAGGAATCGTATTTTGAACATCTTGTCTCCACTTGCTTGTTGCGTGTTGTCGCAGAAATGAAGCATTCTAAGAATTATCTGGAATCGGTTGCGAGACATGGTATCGGAATATATTGGTGAAAACAACAATATATCAGTAGACCAGTGATCTTCTATCTTATTCTTTGAGTTGCTGGCCATCAAAATAGATATCGCAAGAAAGAGGTATAATTCTTCGACTGTTACGTCTACCCACTGTTTTAGCCTCCAACTTAATTCGTTGCAGTTGTTTTTGACGTATTGGTACTGCTTATTGGATTGATCGGCGATAAAATTCATAAGCGTGCTGTTCATAAACAGTTTGAAAAAGTCTACTTCTCTGGTACCAACACTCTCTACATCCGCTCCTGATCTTGAGCTAGAGAACGAGTTGACAATGGGAATAAAGTCATCCGTTTTCCATTCAAAAACTGGTGCCGATTCATCAAACCCGGGAACGTTCGACACATCTGGTTCCTCATCATCAGAATCGACACTAAAATCACTGTCATCAGAGTCGGCAGTGACGGCAACTCTGTCCATAAATTCTCCGCACGGTTGAGTGTTTTGAGACGTACTAGGCTCTTCTTCCATTTTGAGTGGATCGAATATCAAAAACTTTATAACGTATAAAAAAAATGTACATAAAAAATTGACAACGTGCGATTAGGTTCCGACACTCGTAAGCTTCTAAAATAAACTAACAGATTCACAACACAACAGGCACAATAGTAAAATTTAGCACGAAAATACACTGACAAAATGCGAAATAACTATGTCAAAACACTTTCTTTTCTCTCATAAAGTAATTATGATAAAACTTATTCAACAGAAATAAAAATCAGAAAATTCTACCACGAAATAAGTTTCAAATATAATATGAACCGCTATGCAAGGAACACGAAATAAAACTGTACTCTGTAGACGAAAAATTATATACGCAAAACATCGATAGAAATTCGGGGATTCCTAAAAATCCCGGCTAATAAACGGCTATTACACAACCCTGAGCGCCAACAGTTGTTCCGACGACAAAGCTCTCTTTAATTTACGTTTAAAGTGGTAAAAACAAATTCTGTTTCAATTCTAAGTATGCAAAGATATTCTCAATAGATGCCACTATGTGTTCAATATATTTGTACATTTTAAATAATTGATTTTCTTTAGTAAAATCCCATTTAAAACGGCGCGTCTTAAGACGTAATTTGTGTATGAGCGGCGCTCCGTTCACAGAAAATTATGCGTCTTTTAAGACGCTTTTGGCAGTTAACCGGTTAAGTGTTTAAATATTTATTTTGTTTTTAAGCTTGAAGTTCAAAATCATAAAAATGTATAATTATACCAAGACACAAAGAAATTTAATTTGAATTTATTATTTGAGCCTTACTGGCATCAAAATCAAGCTGTCAAAAACTTAAAGCTTTCATGAGCAGAAAGCTCGACAAGAAACATAAAATATACAAGATTACATACAGTAGAGTAATTATGTTGTGTATTAAATCAAATTACCTGCTCTTATTATGTCAAACAGTTCCGATTTAATCATAGAACGGATCGAATCACGATTGGAAAGATCCGGAGAATCTCTCAAGCTATATTTCAGGAAGCAAACAGAAAACCCTTACCTTTCCCCGTTGGATTCTGTTTCCAATGCTAAAATAGGAAACGGCACGAGGGGACGGTTAATACCTCCTCCACAACAGATGAATAATCCGAAACAAAAGAATCCGAGATGGATTTTCCGACTCAACGGGTTCTGCAGCAGACTTCTTGACAAGGTATTTGGATGCCTTCCAGATAAATAACGAAGATAAGATGTTTTTACGGTTAAATCTACGTATGTAAATGTATATTCAATAACCTATTTTCAAAATATTTGCAAAATGGAGACAAAACCAAATTTCAATTCAATTTTGTAGAACCTACTATAACGCGGATGAGAATATTCAATTTTGTAGAACCTACTACGCGGATGAGAATATTCGAAATACAACACATACGTAGTTGTATTTGAAAAACGAGTACAATGCTCGAATTTCGCATATTTATTTAAAACCCTATTTGCAAAAATTCTATCTTATCGACATGAAAATGAGTAGCACACACCTCACAATAAGTCAACTACTGCTGTGTCGTGACCTCGATGCTAAGGAACATGACCCACACAGATTGCTGCAGGTTGGGCACATTCTTCTCCGGTCCTCTCGGCATTCCGATATCCGAAGAGCCTATAGCAAAGGCAGGCCCGTAGCATTATTCACCTGATCGCACCAGCGCATTGGTGTTTTACCTCTGCTCCGGCTTACTTCCACATTGCCAGCGACTATTGTCGTTCAGTAGTTCCATATTTCACCATGTCATCCTATCACATGAGCCGCCCGTAATGTCAGTGACTTTGATCTTTCCTTTAATACATTATTTTTTTCTCTCCTTAAGAGAAATCCCGTTCAATTTATCTTTGTGTCACTGTGGTAAGACTGTGTAGTGGTGTACGAATCTCACAACCAGTAAATTTAATAACAAATAGGTTTTATCGCGAATTCGTGTCAAGTATCGTAGTTAATGGTGATCCCAGCGAACGTGAAGGAGTTCAGAAGAATAAAATAATAACGACGACTAATGGACAAATAAATCCATTTACAGGCGGAGCTGTCAGCCAACGCGATGAAACTATTAATAAAAACAAAAAATCTTTGTAACATTACAGTAAATACATATTCACCATTGTAGATAAGCTTAGATATTGTATTCTTATTTTGATACCAAAGAAGCATTTGATAAACACATGTCAGAAAGAACATCAAATGTCTCAAATTATTTAAAAAGACTAAAAGTTTTTGAGTAAATGAAAAAATACAAAACATCACGCAATGTAAATACTCGTATTATTGAAAATATTCACTAGTGTTTTAATACAAAACATAATAATACTCATCAACGTGCAATGTACTCTTACAAGTCACTTTTAAACAAAGAACATAATTTTCCATCAAAATTAAATTCGGATCACATTATTACATTTCGCTGTCAACATTTTCAGTGAACAAAAATATGTATATAGGTTTCCACTGAATATTCAAAAGTTTAAAAAAAATTAAGGTATAAAAGGTAGTCGAAAATATTCAGATCAAAATAATTGTATTGTAATTAGCATAAAGTATAACTTGATGTATATTGTTTTCTGATTAATAAAATGATGTTAGAAAATCACGACTATATGATATACGAGAATATTTCATCATGAGGAGTTAAACACAAAGATAATTTCAAATGTTTAATATTTATGCAAAAAGAGATTTTGAAAATATATCAGGAAACGTGCGCTGTACCAAGAAGGTAAATCATTATCCAAAGCTGTTTTTCGCTGCTCACGCAGATCAGCGCGCGTGTTCATTTACGCGAAATATACCAGGGATAGAAGGGTGTTTCCGATCGTTAAATGAATTAATATTGTTTTAATATAATATAAATTCTATAGTAAAAATATATCGACTGCAACATAAAATTGCGTTTAAAAATATACTCTTTCGTCGATACATCAATGCTGTAACTTTGATTTTCGCCAGGAAATCAAATATTTGATGACCTCCGCGGTGTAGATAGTAAGACGCCTGTCTGCCAACCTAGATTGCGGGTTCGCTGGTACCCGATTTTTTTAAAAAG
The DNA here is from genome assembly GCA_949825065.1 of Odontocerum albicorne. Classification (NCBI taxonomy): domain Eukaryota; kingdom Metazoa; phylum Arthropoda; class Insecta; order Trichoptera; family Odontoceridae; genus Odontocerum; species Odontocerum albicorne. Next base: position 30,817,457 of record OX463845.1, on the reverse strand, counting down.
GGTTCCAGCCTGAATTTAATTTAAAGCCTCTTTAAAATCTTGGCATGACAATAAACCCACCAGATTGTACTGTATTCAACACAATAATATGTTTAACACAATAAAATGTCTTCTTTTTACTATTTGAATGTTGTCACATGATTTACAGAAAACACAAAGGTTAGGTTATCTCACTTCATCCATTTTTTTAAATTCGTCGCTCATAAATATGACACGTGTATTTGTCTTTGTCAACCATTTTTGTACTAGTGTTGACCATAGGTATTCCTCAACAATTCATCTGGATAGTTCCTGAAATGACAGACCATCGGTTATGAATGGAATCATATGTTTTATTACGTTATTTATGCAAATAAGTTTTTGTTTCTTTTTATTTCCCTTTTTAATTACATTGAACATTATCCATGTCCGGATATTTAGACAAGCCAGTATACTCGTATATGTTACATACATACTGCATACGTACTATCGTGCCATTTCCCTGTCAGAGTAAGAAGAGGACAGAGCGCCACACTTTCCTAACTCGACACACACCCTTAGCCTCTTCCACATCCATACACATTCTCATACAACCTCTACGATTTCTGATTTTCTACTTTTCCTTACTTTAGAATATCAAGCACTCTATCCAACCATACTCTTCTTGTTCGTCATCTCATACGCCTTCCACTCACATCTGCAATGTATATCTGTTTTGTTATATTCATTCATTCGTTCTACATGCCCAAACCAACTCAACGTATTCTTATTCATCTTACTTAACACATGAGCATTAAGTTCACATTCATCCCTTATCACTTCATTCCGTATGCTGTCATACATTAATTCCAAGTAATTTTCTCAATACAGGATCTACACAGCATTTGTTCGACTCTTCTCAATCTTTTTCTATGTCCACGTTTCATTCCTATACATCAAATATAGCACCAAAATACTATTGTAGACTATCGTCTTAGCAGATTTTGATACTGTCCGATTCGAGTATATCATATATGTTTTAGTGTCCCATTTACTTTTAATTCCTAATACTACACACCGTTCGATATCGCTCTTAACTCTTTCATAAACAAGTCTACTACCTTGATCAAAAAGTTTTAGGACTTTATTCAAAAAATCGAAAATACAAGTTTATTAATCAAAATCGATATGGTCCCCTTCAAAGTACTCCCCATCGACTGCAACGCACTTACGTCAGCGCTTGATCCAATCCTCGAAACACCGCTGATACTCAATTTTCGGTATGTCCATCAGAGCCGTCTTCGATTTTTTCATGACATCCTCTCGGGTGCTGTAACGCGTTCCGCGCAGCGGTTTTTAAGTCGGTTGAAAAAGAAAAATTCGCAGGGAGCCAGATCAGGTGAATTCAAAGGCTGCTGGATAGTAGTCGTGTTGTTTTTGGTCAACTCATGGAAATCATGTCTTTCGCGATTTCAACGCGGTCCTTTTTATGCATGAAATTGAGGTATTTCGGCACCAGTTTTGCAGCGACACGTCTGAGGCCCAAATCACTAACCAAAATGTCTTGAGCTGATCCATAAGCGATGTTCATGTCCTCTGCCAGCTCTCTGATGGTCAATTTGCGGTTTTCGGCCAACATTTCTTTGATTTTATCGATGTTTTCATCGGTTTTTGACTGCCACTGCGTTCGTCATCCTCAACCGACTTACGACAACTTCTTAAGCGTTCGTGCCACCAAAAAACATTTCTCCAACATTTCGAAGGTCTGCGGACCGTTAAATCCATTTTTCACACAAAATTTAATGCAAACTCGTTGATGCACAGTTGATGCCATTTTCAAACTTGTAAAAAATCGAAAACACGCACAAAGGTAGATGTACTCAGTACAGCGTAACTTTTACAAATGTCAAGCTATGAAGCTGAAATTTGGAGGGAAGTGTCAATGATAGATGTGGTAACCTAGCAAAAAAAAAGAATTTCAATCGGGTGACTGACAGCGCCACACGGTGGCCGGTCCTAAAACTTTTTGATCAAGGTAGTATATTGCATATAACGTACCTAGCCGCAGTCGCAACTGATATAGCTAGAATGTAGCATAGCCCGCATCTTGTTTTTGCGCTTTGATACGCCAATCCCCCTTACGTTTTGATACGCCAGCCCCGTAATTCGGATATATGACATTTCACTTCATCGAGGTACATTTATTTTTAACGGCATACAAAATACAATTATCAGAAACATTTCATATAAACAAATACATATTTGATTGAATAAGTAGTAAGCCTCTTATTGACGACCTCCGTGGACTAGATGATAAGACGCCTGTCTTCCAAACCAGAGGCTATGGATTTAATTCCCGTTGACACCCAGTTTAAAACAAATACTTCAGTTTAGTTTTGACTTAAGGCTTGTTTAACACATTTTTAGTTAATTGAAAAAGATTGACACGTGGCAATATACCCGCCAGGTTGTACTGTATACAAAGAAAGTATAATACATTGTGCACTCAGTACCCACAAAACAAGGCAATCGTCTGAATTTTGTTGGACATATTTTCAACAATACGCTTGAGTTTATTGTCTAGGCTACAATCCTACTTCCACAAAAACACGAAAACATAATCTAACTAATAAAAAACATAATCTAAATAAATTATAAAGTGGAAAAAATTAAGGCAAGATGACTAAAAGTGGCATTACCATCATCTTATTCAGCCAGTCAAATCACACTCCCTTACTGTGCATCTAAATTGTTAACGTATGCTTGAAATATTATACAGATGATACAAAACATTCGTTCTGATTGGTCAGAAGAAAACATCACATGCTGAATCGTTATTTTAACGTTATCAGATAACATTACGTTACGTACCCAATCCCTGAAACAGTTACCCCACGGGAGGGGCATGTCCCGCAGGTTTATTTCCTCTCCCTAACCTCCCTCCCACCCACTGACCCCAGGCAGAGAGCCAGCAGATACGAATGAGCTAATTAAAATCACTAGCCCGCTACCACCCTCGAAAAAACATTTTGCTTTAATTATTTTTTTTCATCTCCCACCATCCGAAAAAAGATTCGGTCCGCGAGATATAAGCGACCATCGAGGAAAACGGAGATATGGCAAAAAAGAAAATCATTTAAATTATGTAAAAAAAATCACAATCGCGTGTGAATATGTCGCTTTTGTGACAGGGCCCTTGATGATTTTGTCTGCATTCAGTCGGCACTGGATGCATGAAGGGTTGAAAAGATTGCGGCGGTCTGAATAATAAATTCTTAAAAACTCTCCCGACAAATTAGCGCCGTGAAAGTGAAAATAGTCCGAGTGCTGAGAGTTGTGGCTTCCATTTCGTTTGAACATGGTATAAAAGTTGAAAAGGCTTTTAAAAAAGAGATATATATTTTTCTTGGTTGTCGCGAACAATATATAGAAATTTAATTATGCAACAAAATAATCCCAGTAAAATTGGTGAAATGCTCATTAAGTATACCGCTATACTAGAAATGCAACAAAATAGTCGTAGAATAGATTGGTGAAATGCTCACAACGCACATCGCTACTATCAAAATAGTAATATTGCAGATTGGTGAAATGCCCATACACCACTACTCTCGAAAAGCAACAAAAAAGCCATATTACAGATTGGTGAAATGCTCATACACCGCTACTCTCGAAAAGCAACAAAATAGCCATATTACAGATTGGTGATATACTCATACACCGCTACTCTCCAAATGCAACAATCATATTACAGATTGGTGAAATGTTCTATACATCGCTAATCTTGGAATGCAACAAAAGGGTCATATTACAGATTAGTGAAATGTTTACTACGCCACTAGTTGTAGAACGGGTTGATGAAATGCTCATTAAATACACTGGTACGAGTACACTCGAAATGTAACAAAATAATTCTAATACAGGTAAAATTGGTAAAATGTTCATAAGTACACCGTTACACTAGGACATGAACTCCGTGTCTAATCGTTTCCGTAATTTGAGATATATGTTGATAATGAATGAACATATTTATAGCGTCATTAAGTGTGTTTTCTTATCTTATGACAATATGAAAAAGCGTGAGATTAAAAAACGAACGGTCTTCGGCCATTCTTTTGGATATTTTCCCGTCTTTATATAAATATGTATTACAAATATTTTCGGTATGAAAATGGAAGAGATTTTCCAACAGATGAAAAGGTACTAAGATTGTATTTTTAGATCATCGAATTGTGATTTACAGTGCTTAATTTATCAATTTTCACAATATTGTATAAATTCATAATTGAAAATTGATATGTACTGAATTAAATAAACTACAAAAAGATTTTGGTAAATCTACAACCTAATAATACAACTATTTTGACAAAATATTTGAGAATAAACATGAAAATATCAATCATATAATGTTCACAGACAAAACGAAACCGATACTACTATAAACAATAACCAAAGTAAAGCGAGAACCCTACCTAGAACACGAATTGACTACGGAGAATAATATTAAAAAATACAGCCAACCAAATACACATTGTGTACAATTAATTAAATTATCAAATTACAGACGAGGAAATATGATACAATATTTAACCCCATCTTAAGACTATTAATTAGGAATAACCCCCTCATTCGACCTCCAAAACGGATCACCCTACCCCCTTCGGAGAGGGAGGATTTTTTCAATTTATCAGTTAATGAACTGCCAACGAGTTCTTTGAATTAAAGCGCGGCGATCAAGTTCCTCGAATATTAATCGAGATAGATATTAAAAAAAACACCCTTCGTCGAGAGAAAAAAAATAACAATCTTTGTATTTGTGGATTGTACTACATGTTTATACTATACAACCTGTCAGACATACTCGTATTATCATGAGGCAATTTATTCTTAACAACCAGCAAGATGTAAAAGCAGACTGGGACTCCATTTTTAAATACAATAAACATACATTAAAAGGCATCAATGCTTCCATGGTGATATTTAAAAAATAATGCTATTGTGAATATCATTCACATCGAATTAATTGTTTTAACTGACAAAAAAAACATTGAATAAGAAAACATTTGATATTGGTCCAACTTTGCAATTTTTTTAATGGTAAAATAATGTTCTAACTAAAGTCACCACTCCTGCTACATTACCATTTATAATTATTTGTGAAAAAAGTGCGATTTTCGTTAGATTTGAAGTTGACATGTAAGACCCTTTATTGATTTATTGATTCAGAAGTCACAAAAAACATTTTTTTACCTCTATGAATCTGAGAAATCTCTTAAAACGATTTAAACTGTATTTCGGAACTACTTTGAATGTTTTTATTCGTTATGATTATTCTAACACAACTTTACACGAACACATTTAATTATTTAACACTTTTCATGATAAATACAACTGGCGATTTAACACGAAGTTATAAAACAAAATGTTTTCACGGTGTGAAATAAAAATACGATATAAAGCAAGCTTGTGAACTTTTTATGCAAAATACTTTTATAAATTCGCCAAAAATACATTTAATTGAATTACTTTAGTGAACGAGTGAGTCGAATAAACCAGTTACGTGATAATGTGTAAGACACGCTATTTTGACCCTCCCACTTGGGCGAGTATCAAATTGACCTTTCCGAAGAAATAACAAGATAAACGAGAAAATATAATCTGCCACGAAGATACTGGTTCAGAGTGAGTCGAAAATAGAGACACATCGCAGAGCGATAAATGAAATATAAATGAAAAGGATAACAAAAAGACGAGAGAGAAAATCAAAGAGGATTGAAAATATACAGAGAATGTCAACAAATGAAAGAGATGTATGTCAAATGTATCTCAAGTAGATATATAGGAGTATAATGGAGGTCAACTTCGTCTAAATATTTGCTAAAAAGTAAGTATATAAACTGACATTAAAACATGGCAAAAGACATGGCGTCCAAATGATTAATGGATCGGGATGAATGACATTTGGAAAAGAATACAAAAAAATCTTATTCCATTCCCAACATTCCCGTTACTGCGAGATATAAGAATAAGGCAAAAAAAACGCGTCCCTTATACGTCTTCTAAATAAATTCGTATCCTTAGATAATTTATTTTTTTTAATATAGAGAAACTATTACTCCAAATGTACGACAGTAAAAAAAACTATATTTCTGCTACTGAGTTCCCGACTCAGGGCCTTTACCTTTCCAGGAAGTTGTTTTAACCTTATAAAGATAGAGAAAGCCCTGTCGACACTTCTCAACATCCAAATTGTTCTGGTTAAAGCTCTGGTTTTCACCATAACAGTATAGGGAGACTATTCATTTGCAATATTTTTCATTTCTTATCACTCCAAATATAAGTGGTTTCCAAACTATGCATTCTTTCTGATACCGGAATATAGTGAGATTACTGGCAAAAATTTATGGTTTTAATACCGATTTTAAAATTTTACGTGTCCATTTCACAGTTCAGTCTTACTTCGTGTTTTTACAAAGTCTTATCAAATTTTTATTTTATCAAAACTATGAAATAGGTTCGAAATTATTATAATTATGAATGTTATTGTTTTGATGCATTAAAAATAAAATGTTTTATTCTAGTTCATACAAAATCACTTTAGTGCATCCAACACTCGTCGGCATTTTTCGTTCTGCAACATTGACCATTCAATGATGATTGTATAAGGCTAATTGACTACTTCAAATATACCATAGTTAAAGAAATTGGCAACATGATAGTAATAATGAAATGACAATTTATACAGCATCGCTTAGAGAGCAGACTCTCCTCAAGGGCAAAATATTTCCGATATGTAAAAATACGAATGCTGCTCGCGCTAAGAACCTCGAGTTGCTCCCAGTTGCTGCCAGCCAGTAAACGTAATTGTAGATTTCAGTCGGCAATGAAAAAACTTTGAACCGCCATTTTGAAAGTTGTCAAAATGTAGGTAAAAATTAAACCCCTACGCAGGCGGTTAAGTGAGATTGACCCCTTTAACCCTGACAAGGTATTGTGCCTCTTATAATTTATACCTATGATTTTCAACCTTTTCTGAGTCAGGAAACATTAAACTGCCAACGTTAAATATTACAAATACTATTTTTGTAAATACAAAGTCAAATTAAAAATATTGCCTTAACCAACATCGGGTTTCTTCATATTAATTTGTAATGTATTGCACTACACTTTCGTTGTACAATATATAATATAGCCTGGTTTATGTGCAATCTCTTCTAACCACACAGTAATAATACACGAAAGCCAAGTCTGGAAACCTTTTTTTGAACTGGGCTCTAACGAAAATGGTACTTGCAGTCCCCGGGTTGGAAAACATGCATTTCACCAACTAGGCCAAACAGTTAATTTATATGGGTACAGTCCAGTCAACAGGAAGACTTCCGTCTACTTTCGTGTCCGGAAACAAAATGTACATAAAAATGTAAAACTACACATGCGTATAGTCATTGCATGTACAGTTTTATATTCATATACACCGATTTATCTTTCCATCGTCTTGTCCCTCATGTCTAAGGATGGCGGCAGCCGCCGATGACCCTTTTAATGGTCTCCTTCCACCTGGATCTATCCCAGGCCGATCGGAGAGCATCCGATATTGAAGATCCCATCGCCGCAGTTTTGATCAGGTCACTCCACCTGGTTGGGGATCCTCGAGATCTCGTTCCTTCGACGCTTCTAACGACCACAAGTATCTCCAGGCTATTCGGCTCTCTTGTCATGATGCGGCCGAAATACTGCAGGACACGTCGCATATACAATGACGAGAGGCGATCCTTTATTTTGAGTTTGGCTAAGCTGGACACATTTGTTCTCATGGCTGTTCATGGTATCGGAAGCATTCTGCACCAACACCACATTTCTAAGGCATCGATCCGTCATCTTTCCGATTGTAACCGATTTATACCGGAATGATAAAATATGGAAGTTTACAATCATACTTCAAGTCGAGAAATTCTTCGATTTCTCGGAACATTATGTCAAGTTTTCAGAATACTAATCTTCCACGGAACACAGATTCAGAAGCATGGACATATACGGTTGCAATTAGGGCTAAACGAATTCGGGTAAATTCCACCAAGAGGTCAACACACGTCAAACCATTTCATTAAAGTTTTGTAATTATCATTAGTTTTTTTTAACGTTGGAATGGCGTGATGAACAATACTAAGTGTGCGCCACTAACTAACGAGTGCACCGCCTACTCTCATTTGCCGGGACGTGGCCAGCGGAGGGTTGAAACAAAACAGGAATTAAAAGCACCGATTGTTTCCAATGCTTCTTTTATAAGTGCGTATTGCTGAGAATCAAGCCACGGATTTAAAAGGCTCCAAATGACATATTAAGTGTTATTAATAATTGAAGTTAGATACACCAGACACACACTCAAATGCTCTCTTTTACGTTTGAGCTACCAAATTATATCACGATAAGATCTACTAAATTACATCAAGTCCTTCGTTTGATGTAATAAGAACTACCAAATCATATAAAACCCTTCGTTTGATGTAATAAAAATTACCAAATTTAATAAAGCCCTTCGTTTGATGTAATAAGACCTACCAAATTATATAAAACCCTTCGTTTGATGTAATAAAAGTTACCAAATTGTAAAGCCCTTCGTTTGATGTAATAAAAGCTACCAAATTATATAAAGCTCTTCGTTTGATGTAATAAGAGCTACCAAATTATATAAAACCCTTCGTTTGATGTAATAAAAGTTACCAAATTTTATGAAGCCCTTCGTTGGAAGTACAATATAATAATAAGAGCTACCAAATTATAGAAAGCCCTTAGTTTGGTGTAATAAGAACTACCAAATTAAAATTTATCAAGTAATTTCGGTCAAAATATCGTAAACATCGCTCACAAGAGGGAGAAAACTTAGTTCGCAATAATACGCGAAATCATTTTAGCATTAAAATTATTACGAATCCCATAGAAAAAAATGGACTTGTCCATTACTAATAACTGACACATAGCCATTAAAATTGTTGCATAACAAATTTGTTGTAATTTTTTTTAAATTCGAAAAATAACAAGCTTGTGTATAAAAACTGATTGAATAACGGTTGGAGACTGAATGTGACGCAATACGTGTATTTCATTGATTAAACAACAATCGAGAGCAAGTATTTTTGAAAACCTGCAATTTCATTTATTTTTTTTAAGAATAGATATGACCGAAGTCATAGTTATCCTAAAGCCCACGAATACAAGGAATAATACGTGTCATTCGAGGCAAGTAGCACAGCGCGGGGTTCGAACCGGCGACCTTCCGCACGAAGTCCAGTGTGTTACCACGCAGCCATGCATGCACCTCTTACACATAAAAAAGCTTAAAATTAACGTGTGCTCAATAAAATCAGTTTGTACAATTTAGAGTGAATTTTTTATATTGCCTCATAAGTATATTTTTTTGACATAACATTCATGTGTATTTTCAGAACTTTATTTGTTTGGCTCTATCATAAAATTAACTATCCAAAAATTGCCCAACGTCTTGGAAAGGATTGTAATTAATATCAACATATTACGGGTACTGCGATTTTATTGCGTATAGCCTAATCTTGACACGAAGTATTTTTTTCATTGAAAATGTAGAAAAACGGAGGAAGCCGCAGAAACGACATCGAGATGAACTTTAGAAACTAAATATACTATACATATATCAATTAAGGCAACTAATAAAAATGTGTAGCATGAATATATTCACTCGATTTTTACATTGCTCAAAACTCAAAAGAGCAGTGACGATATCAGTAAAAATATACATGTTCATAAAAAAATCAAATTAACCACAATAAGAAAAAACAAACTAAAGTTCATGAAAACTACTTTATTACCATTAATAAAATCATTTCCCTCCTAATTTCATAATGATACGAAAGGGGCGAAACAAAAACTTGTTAACAATTCCGTATGAGCGTTAGGATTGTTAGATTTAGCTAAGGAAGCGCTTTAACTTTATAATTCAGTACGTAGAAAAGGAAATCTAAGACAACTAGAACCATCTGTGAGCGAAACCAGAAAATATTACGTTTAGAACTTAGAAAGTAAGTTCTTCTGCAATTTAAGGAAAAATATTTGATGGAAAATTCGCCATCTATGTATGGACTTTGTAACTTATTTCAAGTGTCGTGAATGCTTTAGCCAAGTTCCAAACCAATATTCGAGAACTATTTTGAGTTTATTTCGACAGATGGCGATTTATAACAAAAACTTGGGAGATGTCATAATTTGGGGAAAAAATATTTTACATTCAAACATTGTAAAAATTAAAATATTGAGCATTAAAAGAAAGAATATCATAAAAGTGAGTAATTTTATATTTAATAGAGATAACACATATTTACTTTATTTCTGTGAATTTAATTTTTATTTTTTAAAGAAAGAAGGAAAAATGTCAGATCTTATATTATGAATTTCATTTTTATTTTTAAAATGAGAAGGAAAAATGTCAGATATAACACATTATATTTGATTCTTAGCAATTGTGGACTTACGTAGTAATTAGCTTTTGTTAATCTATTCCATCAAATAGACTGCAACAATTATTGCACACACTATCAAAGAAAAAATAAAAAACAAACTATCAAAGAAACAGATTGGGAAACCAAAATACAGAAGCAATGGATATTTTCAATATTTCTATGATACATTCAAACTTAATCTGATAAACACACTCCATATTTCTAATTTAAATTGCCAATTTTACAACAAAACCTTTTTTTCAATTCTTAACCTATGTAGTCTTTTTCTGGTATTTTCTTCTTCGGTGTTTTTTTTTCAATACAATAATACACACATAGTCGTTTTTTTATACTAAATTATCTATTATATTTTTAGTATTTTTACAAATAACGTTTTGTATTCCTTAATTGTAAGATAAGCTATATTAAAATTTTCTGTATCCTTTATTTAATACTTCTTGGTTGTATGATATATGTTAATATTATTCAAAAGCCCCATGGGTGGTGTACCAAAAATAAAAATATGAAAATAAATCTCACTGAATCGAGAAATTTATTTCAAAATTTTGGTTTAATAAAAAAATATTCTTCACAAAGTTGTTTGTTTTGAATTAGATTCAATTCATATCTTATTCTCACATTATCAGAAACAAAATATCTGATTTGATAACAGAAAACACAAATGATAAAAAGTTTGTTGTGACAGCAATATATTTATAAGACTTACAATAAAAACCAGATACTTATTGAAACCATGGGCATCATTTTAAAATATTGCCACTTAAGAAATTTTAAAAAAATGTACACTGAGAAAACATCAAAAGCTTTGCTTTTTTAATATATTCTGAACACATTTTCTCTTTAAGGTCCTTTTAACCACCACATTAAAATCGTATGAAAAAAAGGTTTGCAGTGTTGCATATTTTTTAAATATAAAACTGCTACTTACGTTTATAGATGCTGACCAACTGACTTTGATGGGTCAACGCGGGAAGAGAAAAGAAGTCTATGCGTCAGTCTGAAACAATGTTTAGATATGATTAGGCATATTAGATTAGGCATCATAATAATGAAAGAAAAAACATTAATTTTGGTGGAATTAACAAATCTATGAATCTTTTTTTTAAACCCATTCAACAGATGGAATTGTGCAATAATAGTTTTTTTTTGTTTTTATAAACAAAATAGTTTTTTTTATAGTACATAAATTGTACATAAAACATTAATTAGTACATGGCATGGATTACAAATTCTAAGCTAGGTTTTGTTTGTGCTCCCTGATGATGAGGTGAAAACCTGGAAACCGGTAAAGTTATACCGTTACATAAAATGGAATAAACAGTGTTTGATAAAACAAAAATATAATGTATTTTAACCTCCACAATGTTAATGCATTAACTATAAATAATATATAAATATGAACTATTTTTGTTTTAATATGAAACTTATCAAAGTACAAATGTTATAGCTTAATATTTAGTTTCAATCTGTTTGAATTTCTGAATTGTATTAAATTATATCTTGAGGTGGAACATTCTGTTTGTATTTCAAATTTATAACGATTTTTACACAAGACAAGAGACACAGTCATGAGAGAAAAAGCAATCGTATGTAGAATGGGTCCAAAGTATGTAGCATTAAAGGAAAGATAAGCCCTTCGTCACTTCTATGACAATGACATCTATTTGTATGTACAACATAAAAAATGAGGATCCTCATTGAGCGATACTAGTAAATGGCAATATGTTATTGGGCTAGTATTGAATATACTTTTTGACTATTTTTTTTATTTATTATTAAGAGTCACTAAGAATTATCAGCTATGAAGCTTTCAACAAATACTCATAATATAATTTGTAGCAACAAAATCATACCTTCAATTTTTTGTTTTTTATAGCAATATTTTTTTTATTCATAATGTAGGCAGATTGTAGTAATACATCATCTATTTCATTATTTACATTACAAACATTTATTTGATTATTGTATGATTGATACATTTCACTCGTTGGTATTGTAAAAAATATTTTGCAACTGATTCTTTGCAGACATTAATGATTTATTTATGAAAAAAAATATCAAAATGTTTATTGCTTTATACAAAACAAGTGAGTCAATCATTAGTCTTTTCATGCACTGTATTTATGAATAATAAACTTGAATTGAAAATCAAGACATCAAGCAAAATATTATTTCATATTCGAATATAAAGTCTAGATTATGAACAAATGTTAATTAAGAAATCTTCAAATACGTTCAGGCAAACAACACTTGGATATAAACATTCAAAATGCATGTATCGCACATATTATCAACTAAAACATCTTTAAATGTCAAGTATAAATACCAGGGCTGTGGAGTCGGAGTCGGAGTTGGAGTCGGAGTCGCGGTGTTTGGGCCGGAGTCGGAGTCGGAGTAGGAGTCGTAAAAAACGAGCGACTCCGACTAATTTTTCGTTAAAATTTAAAATACATTTTTTTTTAATTATTATAATGAATGTGTATTGTGCACGAATATTAAACTTGCAGGCGCAAGTCGCGCCGATATGGTGAATCACCGAGATCCATTTAATGCATAAAGTCTACGGAAATGTGTTTGTCTCCTTCTTTCTCACGTCAAAAGAAAATTCTGTTGGCTGGGATCTATGTTAACCCCATGGTTCGATCCATATTGACGGAAGAACAAATAAATAGAGCGAAAAACGCTCTGTTTGAATTAATCGTTCGTATGAAAGGCCTTCGACTAGAAAAAGAGACGACAGCAGGCAGCGTACACGAAGTATCATCATCTTCATCCGACACCGCTGAATCTGAAGACGATTTTGAAAAATATCTCAATGAACAAGATAAACTAAAACGTCCTCGTTTGAATCACAGTCCCAATATAGATGAAGGAGACTCTATTTCAAAATTTAAAATTGAATTTTATGATGCATTGAAAATAATGGAAAATGCATTGAAATAATGCATTGAAAATAATTGAAATGGCAATACAGCGGTATCTAGAAATCGTCAAAGATTCAGCATTGATCGTTACAGCATTACCGCCAACCCAAGTATCCGTAGAGCGGTTATTTTCCGCTCTTAAAATTCTCAATTCAGATTTGAGAGCCTCTACGAATACAGATTTAATAGAAGCAATGTTGTTTTTAAGAATAAATTCTAATAAATAATTATTATGTTGTTTATAGTTAAGGCATTAACGTTGTGGAGGTTTAAAGACATTGTAATTTATTTTTAACAAACACTGTTTATTCCACTTTTTTTATGACGGTATAACCCTACCGGTTTCAAGGCTTTCACCTCATCTTCAGGGGAGCGTAAACTCGCTCCCCTGAAGATGAGGTGAAAGCCTTGAAACCGGTAGGGTTATACCGTCATAAAAAAAGTGGAATAAACAGTGTTTGTTAAAAATAAATTACAAAATAATTATTAAAGTTTGATCTTGTTTTATTTTTATCCCTATAACATGAAAAAAATGGCTATATGCAAAGGTAGGAAACAACCTGCTAAAATTGAGCTTTTTTGAGTCGGAGTTGTAGAGTGGGAGTTGTGGAGTCGGAGTCGTGGAGTCAGAGTTGTGGAGTCGGAGTCGTATTGTTGGTAAATATAGGAATCGGAGTCGGAGTCGTGTTTTTTTTTAAGCGACTCCACAGCCCTGATAAATACACATATTAAATGTAAATCGTAGTTTTGAACTGATATCCAAAGTAACATTTTGCAAGTAGAATCATTACTGAAAATCTCTCATGACCGCAAATGTCAATCACATGAAGTATATGGAGATAAAAACACAATTTGATACTTGCTTTGTTACAATTAGGTCAGAGTTTAGAGGTTGTGAGATAAATATATTTAATTGCTTGCTTTCTTTAATTTACTGTCTCATAAAAACAAGTAAATAAACATTTAAAGCTGATTTCTTAAATATTTCATTGTAAAAAAAATTATTGGATGGAATCTTGAGGAAAACATATCGTCGTTGTTAAGAAAAGTCATTAATTACCATTATTGCTCAAAATGAGATTTTTCATTATTTGAATAAAAAAAAACAAATCTCTATCATTCTTAAAGTAAAAAACGGCATTATTTAAGCCAATAGCGAAGTTAGGCTACTAAAAAAATCATTAAATATAAAAATTGATTGTTTGTTTGTATGGAAAAAGTCATTATATTACTTGATGAGTTCTTCCTTACTAATGATATGCATGAAGTTGCAATTAATGAATTGTGCGAGATAGATGTTGACAGTGTGTTTGTCATGCAGTTTACTTTTTAAGTGGTTTTGTTATTGGGAGTACAAATTAGTTCGGTCCGTTTCCAAAAGATGGCTCTGGCTGTTATGAATGGTTCATAGTGACAGCCGATTTTGGCGGTTTCAGAGAGATTAGACACCTGCCAATAATATTCAGTTTATATCGCTTTGAGTTTCATGCAGAAACCTTGTTTTGTACAGTGTTGAAAATGTCGAATTTTGTTTTAACCAAGCAGCATTTGCGGGAGGTTTTAATTTTCTGCTTTAATTGGAAGAAAAGTGCAGCTGAAGCCCATCGAATGCTTGTCGAAGTTTATGGTGACGCTACTCCAACTGATAAATCATATAGGGAATGGTTTCGATGTTTCAAGGATGGAGATTTCAGCGTCGAAGACAAGCCTCGCTCTGGACAGCCAAAAAAATTCGAGGACAAAGAATTAGAGGCATTACTCGAAGAAGATCAGAGTCAAATGCAAGAGAAGCTTCCAGAATCATTGGGAGTGACTCAACAAGCCGTTTCTGTATGATTGAGAGCCATGGGAATGATTCAAAAACAAGGAAATTGGGTGCCTTATGAACTGAAACCGAGAGACGTTGAAAGGCGATTTTTCACTTGCGAGCAGCTGATTGAAAGGCAACAAAGAGAAGGTTTTTTGCATCAGATTGTAACTGGAGATGAGAAGTGGATATTCTACGACAACCCTAAGAAGAAAAAATACTACGCTAAGCCCGGTCAATCGTTGCCATCGACCTCAACATCAACACCAAAACCGAACATACATGGTTCGAAGATCATGCTCTATATCTGGTGGGACCAAAGGGGTGTTGTTTACTATGAGGTGCTGAAACCTGGCGATTCCATTACGGGCGATCGGTATCGGCTACAATTAATTCGTTTAAGCCGTGCATTGCGAGAAAAACGGCCGGAATACGAGCAAAGACATGATAAAGTTATTCTTCTTCATGACAACGCTCGGCCTCATGTCGCAAAAGTCGTAAAAAATATTTGGAAACGCTCAAATGGGATGTTTTACCGCACCCACCGTATTCCCCAGACATTGCTCCTTCTGATTACTGGTTGTTCCGAACGATGCAGCACGATTTGGCAGGTCATCGGTTCACTTCTTTTGTAGAAACTGAAAATTGGCTCCAAACTTGGATCGCCTCAAAAGACGAGTAATTTTTTCGAGATGGAATTCGAAAATTGCCTGAGAGATGGGAAAAAGTAGTAGCCAGCGATGGACAATACTTTAATTGATCTGTTCATTCATTTTGTTTAGAAATAAATGCATTTTTGAAAACAAAAAAACGGACCAAACTAATTTGTACACCCAATAAGTTTTGGTGATTTTAATAAACTTTTTTTTTAGAAAAAGACAGTGTGTGATTGGTAAGCATTGAAATTTTCATAAATTTATGTTCATTTTAAAATAAATTATGTTTTTTTAACTAGACATTGAATATAATCTCAAAATATAATGAAATTATTTTTTTACAAGAAACTGTCACTGGATATTAATTAATGGGTTCGTTCAGATATTATTCAAAATGGATAACACCTTTAACATGAATTCGGAAAAGTAGCATCGTGCAATAGAAGCATTGTTAGCCGAAGAAAGTGATCATGAATATTTTGATGACACGATCGGTGATCCGGATTACATGCCCGATCCAACGAATGTGGAATCCATAAACGAATCAACATTAGAAGAAAATGTTGTTG
The DNA here is from genome assembly GCA_949825065.1 of Odontocerum albicorne. Lineage (NCBI taxonomy): Eukaryota > Metazoa > Arthropoda > Insecta > Trichoptera > Odontoceridae > Odontocerum > Odontocerum albicorne. Next base: position 30,801,053 of record OX463845.1, on the reverse strand, counting down.
AGGAGAATATTGTTAACACTGATCCTGTACAAGAACATCAAAATGAGGCATGCAGTTCATCTCGAGTCGCTGACTATTTTGAAAATGTACGACTTATGTATATAAGAAATTTTCCGAGAAAAATAATTCAAAACGCATTTCTCAATCAACTTACAGAAACTATTTCTGCAACAATTATAATTATTCCTTTTTTAAACCTAAAAAGGACTCATGTTCTGTCTGCATCAAGTATAAAACAATTAGTGATAAAAATGAGGAAACCGTTCAAATGTACCACAACCATTTATATCGAAGAAATTAATCGAATACAGCAAAAGAAACAGACAAAAAAGAGTGCAAGATCTAAAATTCAGAACTTTTGACAAGCAGAGTGTGCTTCAAATACCGTGCTCAGATGCTAGTCCTATGTAGTATGCAAGAAAGTTATGCGTTTATAACTTAGCAATTTATGAAAGAGGGAGTGGAGATGCACACTGTTTCATATGGAATGAGTTACATGGCATGCGAGGTTGTAGTGAAATTGGTACAATTCTTTTGAAATGGATAGTCATTGCCCAGAGATGTAAAAGAATTGTGTCTTTTTTCTGATACGTGCTCTGGGCAAAATAAAAATCAGCAAGTTGCTGCAGTTTTACTCTGGGCTGTAACCTTCACTTATGTAGAGGTTATCGAACAATTTTTTATAGAATCCGGCCATTCACACATGGAATGCGATAGCATGCACTACAATATTGAAAAAGAAAAGAAGAATAAAGATGTCTTTGGTATGAATGGCTGGATTCAAATTTTAAAAAACGCCAGAAAAACCCGCAGACAGGATTTCAAAAATCCATATAAAGTAAATGAGCTGCCCTATTGCAATTTTTAAAACCTCCAGGATTTGTCTTCCAAGTTAATAAAAAAAGAACAATTGATGAGGAAGATGAAAAAGTCAATTGGTTAAAGATAAAATGTCTGAAATATGAAAAAGTGAATCCAAAACAAATTTCATACAAATATGAGCATAACATAACATAACGGTGCATATAACAAATAATCGTAACCGGCCAAAGAAGACCACATAGCACAGCAGCTGATATGGGCAAAACTCTTCTTGTCAAATTGTATGGCAAAATGTTGCCAATCGCAAATGCAAAAAAGAAGGATTTGTTAAAATTGTGTTCATCAGAAGTGGTACCGGAAGAATTTCATAGCTGGTACGCATCTCTACCAGGTGATAATAAAGAAACTATTAGTGATTCATCCAGCGATTGTGGTGACTAAACATTGTATTTATAAAAAATTACTTATTATTTTACATCATACTATTTTCTTTTATAAAGTTGTTCAATTTTATGCTTAATTTTACTGTGTAGAACCCACAAAACCTGTCGAGAAAAATTAAAATTAACTGTACAAAATCATTAAGTGATCTTTCTCACACATTTCATTTGTACACATTTCATCTGTATTCATCTCACACATTTCATCTGTAAGGAAAAAATCATTAAGTGCTAAAACTTCTTTTTCTAGATCTTTCCAGTATCTAAACAGTTTTTTTCTATACATAAACATGTAGTTATATTTACCTTGTTTGATTTATTGTAGCCAATACAATAAAGTTTTTCTCCATAAAGTCTAAAATGCAATTAATGACTTTTTAATTATCGAAGATTGAAAATACAAATGTGTTTCTTTTTACAATAAATAAATTACTTGAATTCTTGTTTATTATTAGGTTTCATTTTCTTTCTGAAAACTGGGCAGGAAAAATGCCATGTGATGTAAAATCTATGCAAATGTTTTGATAATATGACAAATATATACGTAATATGACAAATATGTTTTAAATTGTACAACCAACAAACATAATTTTTTTCATAATTTGGTAGAGCGCTCTTTCAAAGCCATTAGAATCACCTCAAGAGTGCTTCCTAAAATAGTTCAACCTATTAAAGAAAATAAGGAAAATTGAGACTCCAATATAACTAACTACAGCGTCATCTGTATTCTTAAATTTAGAAATAAAACGGTCTAAGAGTAAAACCAGTCCGGAAGAATACACCAGAAAAAGCACCAAAGATGCCTGCTTGCTTAGCATGAATGCTAACTGTTACACCACGGCTGATGACGAAATTAAATATTATCTAATCTACATTTGAAGCAAATATATTTCTAAATCCTTTTATAAGCAAAATCAGTTGTAGAACTATTAATCGAATTCTCCCCACCCAGATTGAATTGATTGGGTAATGCTGCATTGATTCATGATCATATTAATCATTTTTGTGACAAGTTATTTTTATTTCATACGCATTTAAAATTCTTGATTCGAGTATTATTCTTTTTTAATAGTAGATAAAAGATTGTACATTGTAATAAAATAATTCCTTTTTGTCTAAAAGGTTGGTGGACAGTGATGCGGCTATATGCTTCCAGTGACTTGTATTCTCTACTCAAAGTACATAATCTTGAATCGTATAACAAGTTCCTTTATCTAATAATTATCAATCATCAATCAATTACAAATCAATACAATCTATTCTTTGGCTTCTTAATAGTAACTCCGGAAAGATCAGCTCCGAAAATTCCATTCAATATTCGATCTGTAGTCATCTTACTTATATAATCAAACCACTTCAAGTAAGATTATTAGGGGTCTGTGATTAAGCCTGTCCTCTTTAATGTTATAATTCTGGTTATTTCGAACAAATTGTCACATGGCAATAAATCCACCAGGTTGTTCTGTACACACCGAATATGTAATACAACAATAGAATATAAATTATCCGAATAGATATATTGTAGTTTGTATGATTCATTCCTCCTGTATTGAGTAAGAATGTAAATACTTTGCAAAGTAGAAAATATTTTATCCATACAATAACTTTGTCAATCGACGATTTTAATTATTTTTGACTAATCATAAGACAATTGTTTTTGTTCCTTTATCATTTTCATCAGATTAAAAAGGATTTTGAGTTCATTTCAGTTTGGTTTTCCATATCTTATAATATAATTTTGATCCCCTTGATACGATGTTCATATAAGCGATGTTGAAAGAGTGCAAAATAAACATTTGAGATTTATTTACTTGAAATTGGGTATTGCTATAATTGATATTAATTATTACTATTTCGAACAAACATTGAATTTATTACCTCTGAGCAAAAGAACAACATTATCTGATTTACTTTAATTTACCATGAATTCTCAATTATCCTAAATTGTTTAGCATTTTCAATATTTGAATTCTTTCAATGCAAACTAATTATAGGGATATTTTCTATTATAAACAAAGTACCTCTAATTACTAACAAATTCTCTTATAAAAAGAATTAATCTTTCGGTAAATCAATTTCTGAGATTTGCGATACATTTTCCCATAAGTTAACCCTTTCTAATCTGTTGGTGACAATATTTTGACATGGTGAATTCTTTTGTAACTCTGTTGGTGACTATAGGTCACCATAATGTACATTTGTATTGTTTACCCTTAAAAAAGGTCTAGGTACCTATTAGAGCAGGTATAAACACTCTTTATCAGTTTTGCAAGGTCATTGCTACCATTCCATTGTTCAATTTCAAACTAATTGAGAGTGAAGATGAGTTTATTTTCAGTATGTATGGTGACAAAAAAAATGAAACTGTTAGAAACAAATGATAATCAGAGTTCTAGTGGGTAATTTGTAACAGAGAAACCAGCCGTGGTACTGAACTACACGAAATCTATGGGTGGAGTGGACCGTGCAGACCAATATGCATCCACATACTGCTTCCTTAGAAAATCTTTGAAGTGCTGGAGAAAACTTTTTTTCTGGGGGATGGAATTGTGTTCAATTAATGCTTACATCATATATAAAACTATAAAATAAAAAAATAATGAAAACCTTTGAGTCACTTGAAATTTATAAAACGTTTTGCGGTAAGGATCGAAGAGGGACTGTGTGGTGTGCTCACAAAGGAACAAAAAAGGGCAAAGACACGAAACATATGAGTACTGTGACACATCCTGGAAAACCTAGGATGCATTTGGGAGATTGTTTTTTCAGATATCATACTATGAACAATTATAAAATTTAAAAATATTTATATATTGTTGTTATTTTGCCTAAATAAATTAATTTATACATATATCTAATCATTTGAATGTCCATTTGCATGATACCTTTTTTTATTTTATTTTTAAATAAATTCTGTCTAAAATCTACCATTTTTGTATGAAATTGCAAAAAAGTACAGTCGAGTTACAGGTATGTCATACAAAAAAAATCGGAGTTGAAAGGGTTAAGCTATAAATTCGTATTAATATCAAACTGGTATGGTGAAGTGCAGGAATCAACTAGAAATGGTCCCGTATTGTGCGATCAACTGCATTTTATTTTTGTCATCATTTTGAATTGGGTACATTTGTATTATTTTAAATGTTTTGTATTGATGTGTCTTTTAATTTGGTTTTGTTGAATTTTTATACATCTATTTTTATTTTAAGTAAGTGAGTTAAGTTTTAGTACCAGGTCTGTAAATATGAAACCAGATTTTTTTATAGAAAATACACATTTATTGTACGAAAATGGTAAAAAATATTTTATTCAAAATATTGCCCATCGCTAGCTACACATTTTTCCCATCTCTCTGGCAATTTGTGGGTGCCACGCCAAAAAAACTGTTGCTCTTTTTAGGTAAACCAATCATCGAGCCATTTTTGTTAGAAGTGAAGCGCTGCTCAGCAAGTGCGTGTCCTATCGATGCAAATAAGTAGTAATCGGATGGAGCCAAGTCTGGTGAGTAAGCCGCATGCGAAAGTATTTGCCAACTAAACGCGCCAATCGTTTCCTTGACCGGTTTTGGTGTGTGCGATGGTGCATTATCACGAAGCAAAATCACTTTGTGTTGCCTCTTTTGATATTCTGGTCATTTTTCACGCAATGCTTGGTTCAAATCTATCATTTGTTGTCGGTAGCGTTCAGTATTAATGGTTTCGCCAGGTTTTAGCAGCTCATAATAGATAACACCCTTCTGATCCCACCAAACACACAGAGCATTGTCTTCCGTCCATAGCGATTTGGCCTTGGAGTCGATGTCGCTAGTTTGCTTGGAGTTACCCATGATCTTTTATGCTTAGGATTCTCGAAATATATCCATTTTTCATCGCCAGTCATAATTCTATGGAGAAATTATTTTCTTTTGTACTCGTACCTGGCGAGCAGCATTTCGGAAGTGGTTTTTCAGTTTTCATGCTGTCTTTCATTCAGTTCATGTGGAACCCATTTTCCCACCTTCTGGATCTTTTCCATGGCTTTCAAACGTATGGAGACGGCTTCTCGTGTCACATTTAATTGATCCGCGAGTTGTTGTTGCGTTTGAGCGTCATCCTCATCCAACAATGCTTGCAATTCGGCGACTTCAAACCTTCTCGGTGGTCTTCCACATTCTTTGTTTGTTATGTCAAAATCGCCACTTTCGAATTTTTTAAACCACTCAAAGCATTCTGATTTACCAAGAGCATGCTCACTGTAAGCTTCGACAAGCATTCGATGCGATTCTGCAGGAGTTTTCTTCCAATAGTAAGAGAAAATCAATGATGTCCGCGAATCATAGTTTTGAGGCACAAAAACAGACATGTTCAACGCTATGAAAACATACGTAGTTGTATTAAACTTGTATTGTTGTGAGTCAAAAGTCTTTGATAAATGTAAACACAAGAAAAAGGTGCCAATGATGCGGTTTGACAGTCACTACATTGACAACCAGAGCCATCTATGAGCAAATTCCGGTTTCATATTTACAGACCTGGTATATGGAGAGTGAAGATGAATTGCAGTTTGATAAGTAAATTGCATGAGAAATACAAAAAGAAAGATTTGAGAATGAATGTTGCAAAATCCCAAGAAATAGTGTGTGAAACTTGTAAAAGGAAAAGTAAATGTGACAAATTGGTGAATGATGAAAGAATAGAGCAAGTTTAGGAATTCCGCTATTTGGGTAGTATATTCACAGATGATGGAAGAGTTAAGATGGATATTTAATGACATTTAACAATGGTAAACAAATTCAAAGGAGCACTTAAACATAATCGTATATATTTGAACCAGACAGTATGAAAATCTGTTAAGATGATAGTCCACAATACTATTTTGGTTCCAACTTTGATGTATAGGAGCGAAATGGGAGGTTTGATGTATGTGGATGTGGAAAAAGATTGAGATGAGCCAAATAAATGCCGTAGAAAAGCGTGCATTGAGAAAAATACATGGAGTGACAATCTGAGACAGAATATGGAATTAAGTGATACGGGATGAACGTGAACTTAAGGCTGATGGGTTAAATAAGATGAAGAAGAGTACGTTGGGATGGTTTGGGCATGTGGAACGAATGTATGAAGAAAGACTAACAAAACAAATATATAATGCAAATGTTAGTAGAACCCGTGTGAGAGTATAGGTATAACGAAAAGTCCTTAGTTGGGGCCGGGACTGATCAGGAGAAACAAAACACATCTATCGAGGAGTTAAAATACGTGCTGTTAAAACCTTAATATATAACAACCTTAGTATGTCACAAAAACATGGATATTAAAAGTCAGAAAAAGATCAAGAATAGACTGTTTCGAATTTGGTACTGAGTGTTTGACGGACACAACGGCGAACACATGCCTCTATTTTGGAAGAGCTTACTAGTTGCATTATTCAGTCATATTTTGCGCAACAACGGCATGGAGACTCATAGTCGTTGGCAATGAGGAAAGTCGAAGAAGCAGTCATAATACACACGCGCTGGAGTAACCAAGTGAAGCCTTTGCAACAGACTCTTCGGATAGTGGAATGCCGAAGGACTGGAGAAGACTTTATGCAACCTATAGCAATCTCAGTGTGGATCACGTTCCTCAGTATTGAAGTCATGAAGAAAGAAGACTTATTAGCAACCGCTTCACCCCTTGCCAGGGATGACCCCTCACGTGATTATTGAAGCCTGCCTAGAGGCTCAGTCAATCTTGGGAATATTGTTGATCATCCTTCTCCCTGGGAAGACAACCATTAAATTTTTTTCCTAGAATCAGGGCGCTCTTCGGCTCTCGTGGGTGTACCCAAACTATTGGACTACCCAATTTCTCTCTGGCCATCGGAGCTTTAATGGCAAACTCTTTCGCTTCAATCTTATCTCGTCACCCTGTTGTAATTTTGTAGTCATCTGGATCAGTTCGCAGATCACATTCTGTGGTACTGCAATGATAATAGAGTTAAAAAATTTCAAAGGGAACTCCACTTAGTCTTACATACATTCATTTTTGGACTGATTGGCTACTCCGATATAGTGATGTCAAAGGATAGTTTTGCTGCATTCGAAATTTTCTGTGAAAATACTGGCAGCTTACTAGGCTATTTGTACTCCAGGCCTTAAGTCACTTCATAAGTATATTTATTGTGCTGTGAGTCATTTTTCTTCTCCCTTGATGTCAGACATTAAGTTTGTCGTCGCTACTGTTCTTTTCAGACTCAGATGTGTCGCCACCAAAGAAGGAGTTTCTTTAGATAGTTCATTTTTCATCATTATGTGACGCCGAGCTGATAGAAAAAAATAAAGAAGATTTCCATCGTCTAGTGAAAATTGCACTGCATGGGAAATTATTTTATCCCCTATAACAGCATGAATGGTGGTGGAATCGAACTTAACTGTTCAGTGCTGAATGAATAAAAATGCAAACTCAATAGGTAGTCATTGAATGTCTAAACAATCAATGCAGACAAACTTATATGATGGCTTCATACATTCATTGCTGAATGAATAAAAATGCAAACTCAATAGGTTTTCATTGAATGACTATGCAAATAAGCTTACATAATGGCTTCACACGTTCAGTACTGAATGAATAAAAATGCAAACTAAATAGGTTGTCATTGAATGACTGCAACCAATGCAAAGAAGCTTATATGATGGGTTCACATGTTGAGCGTTGAATGATTAAAAATGCTATCTGTAGGTTGCAGGTTGTCATTGAATAACTATGCAATCAATACAGACAGACTTATATGATAACTCTTACCCTTTTACTATTTTGAAATAATAAAATACACACATTTTTTTAGCACCGCCATAATTTTAAAAGAAATTCTTCTGCAGTCAATGTGTTAATACAGCTTTGATTCAAGCAGTTCTTTAAAGAAAACTGCTGAAGGGACTTCAAAGATCATTATGCAAATATAATGTTATTAGTAAACACTATTTATAAGTCTTGATGCAGTCAATTGGGAGAGAAAGGGTATCAAGTAGCCAATGTGTGCTTTAAAATTATAAATATATATGAAATTACTAGTATATGTTCCATGACTTGCCTTTAAAAAAAGACTTACAGTTATTTGTAAATATTGTTTTAAAATATAATTTTGTAATAATAAATATAAAACCAATTAACCTCTTTAGTTCCTTGACACAAATCAATATTAATAGAGTGAATGGTACCATGACTGAATGGTTAATATTTCGAATGGGGTAAAGCAAGGCTTCAATATTTATATCGATTAATGTATGAAAGAACTACAAGGGTCAATTGGTGGCATACAAATGTCAAATGGGGACATACGTGATAACTGTATACAGATGACATGGTAGTGTTGGCGGAGAGTAAAGGTGAATTGCAGTTTGATAAGTGAATTGTATGAGAAATACAAAAAGAAAGAATGTTGAATGTTGCGAAATCCCAAGGAATAGTATATGAAACTTGTAAAAGGAAAAGTAAATGCGACAAATTGGTGAATAATGAAAGAAGAGCAAGTTTAGGATTTCCGTTATCTGGGTAGTATATTCACAGATGATGCAAGAGTTAAGATGGATATTTAATGACATTTAACAATAAGAAACAAATTCTAATAAGACGAATATCGAATGGTGTGTAACAATAGGAAACAAATTCAATAGGGCACTTAAACATATTCGTATGTACTTGAACTGAACAATATTAAAATCTGCTAAGATGATAGTCCACAATATTATTTTGGTGCAAACAAATGTATGGGAGCAAAATGAGAGTTTTGATGTATGTGGATGTGGAAAAAGACTGAGAGGAGCCAAATAAATGCTGTAGAAATACATTTATTGAGAAGAATACATGGAGTGACAATCTATGAAAATATGTGACAAATAAATGACGAAGGATGAATGTGAACTTAAAGCTGATGTGTTAAATAAGATGAAGAAGAACATGATATGGTTTGGGAATGTGGAGCGAATGAAGGAAGAAAAACTAACAAAACATAGTGCAAATGTTAGTAGAAGGCGTGTGATATTCTGAAAGCAGGAAATGTAGAAAATAAGACTAATGGTAGAAGTTGTATGAGAAGGTTTATGGATATAGAAGAGGCTAAGGATGTGTGGCAAGAAAGGAAAGTGTGACGATCTGTCCTCTCTGCCTACCCTGACTGGGTAATGGCGTGATGGTGTATAAATATGTCTAAATAATATAAGAAAAGTAAACTTTTATCAGTACAATCAAAATAGTATGAAATGACATGATAAAGAATAGTATCGGTCCTAATGCGATACATAATGCCATTTTCAATCATAATTGATGAGTAGATATATTTCAATTGTGTTAAAAACAAAAATGAATAGCTCTCTCATAATAAAGGTTAGTTATATTATCAATGAGTTTGATTTGACAGACATTTATTTAAAATAAAACTTTTTAAACTTAGTTTTTATTTTAATAGCATGCATTTAAATACATGAAAATCCACACATTGAGACAGTGTCTGCATATAAATTCAAAACACTGAAATATGGTTACTTTTTTTATTAAAAGTTGTATTTATATTACCAAAAGAGCTTTCTAAATAGTTCGCTGTCAAAATTATACAAGTTGACATTCAGAGATTAAGCATTTCTAGCCGAATTTTTGTTGATATTTTGAATCTTAGTTAACTTCTTTTCCATACAAAAGAAATCAGTTATTCTAGAAACTTATATATTTGAGATTTAAAATAAAAAATATCAACGAAAAAGTTGAAAACATGAATGATGTTTTAACTTGTTACAGTTATGGAAGTGTCGATAATCTAGTTTATTTCTTTTTTTAGCAAATTTTTTATTGTTTTTTTTGTGAATTGATAATTTATTTTATTTAAAAATTTACAATTTTACTTAAATCTGGGAAAACAGGCATTGTCAAAATGAGTTTCAATATACTTGCTTACCTAATAGACAAATGTACACAAAACCAGCAAAAATATTTCTAATTACAGCACAAAAAAACATTTCGATTTATGATAAAACTTAAAAACACAAAACACGTCTTATCAACGATTTTCAGTCTTATTTATTACCACTCCCGTAACACTACACACAAAATATTTATTGACATAAACACAAACCATCTGGCGGCCATATGCAATTTATGCCGCTGTCGGTAAAACAGTTCTCGGCTTACAGAAATAGCAATTCGAGTGGCGGAAAATGGAACTAACGTCCACCCAAAACTACTATGTATATCGCTTAATTTATTAAAAGTTCTTCACTGCATTTTCAAAAGAATAATAACAATAATTGCTTTGCTAACTAATTTAAAAATTTTTGCACAAAATTAATCGGTTTTAAGATTTTTTCTTGTTTTCACATACATGTTTATTATTTTCGAGTTTCGCTGGTTTTGATTAGATAGCTTATAGGGCTTGAACATTAATATTATGTTTTTTAGAATACAGAAAACTCATTAAGTGTTATCGTAGCTTGTAAAAATATTATCTAAACAGATTTTTCACCGTTTTATTTCATCGCTACTATTTCGTATAAGGTCGAATAGTCATATTTTCGACCATGGTGATTATTTCAAATATTCTTCGTATATTCTACATATTTCCATGAAGTGTCTTTATTTATTATGTCTCATATTCTGTTTACAAATAGACACTGCTTTAATTATTCGTCTTCCATTACTTCTCGCCGCAACTAGAGTTTCCGTATTCTTATTAAATGTATTTTTCTTTAGCGAATTTGCATTATACATCAACCGTGTATCTTCCGATTCTGTCCATGGTCGATTTTTATCTTCATCCTCTCGTTTATTCTCATGTTACCAAACGTCACCTTTTTCCTTATATTATAGTAGTTTTTACACTGCATAATACTTCTTAGTGTTTTCAGTGAAGCGCTTAATTCTTTTAACGACACTCCTCTGATTTTATAGTTTCGCCAATCTTTCTATTAATTTTGAATTCTAGTTAGCTTTTCAATTCTTCCGCTTCTTTTACGAATACCAGTTTATCACATGGGGCAAGTTTCTTAGTTTTAGAGGCCCATCTTGAAATATAATGACCTCTTTAGCCTGGTTGATAAATCGGTTGACCTCCATTCCGGAGTTTAGGATTCGAATTATGATGAAACACAAAAAGAGATATGATTCTAGTTTCGTTTTTACTTGAAGTCTTTTTGAAATATTTTTAGTTAGTTGGGAGAAATTGTTTTAAGTTAATAACCCCGCCCGCAAGTTTGAATCTAATATAAACACAACAGAAACGCAAGATATATGTAGGTATATCTTATTTTATTTATTCCAACACTTATTTGTACAATAAACAAGGTCTATAGCCAAAGGATAATCTCTTCCAACAAACCATAAAAAACGTTTAACATTTTTTTCCAGTATTTGGTTAAAGATTTACATTAGTGCATTATACAAAGAAAATAAAATTGTAAAACAAAAGAAAACAGGAATAATTTCACAATTTTAATGTAACAAATATAAAAATTTCATCAGCGGCGGAGTTAGGAGGGAAGATGAAGGATAGTGAGAGAACCAGGAAACACGCTACGAGTACGCCACTGAAGAGAAATATAATGCTTTTGAGTTGCTGTTTGAAACACGCATCAGCGAGTCTTGTTTTAGTTGGCAGGTAATTCCAGAGCCTAACGCTGTGAACAGTCAAGACACCTAACATTGTTATACAAGTATGTTTCTAAATCTCTGAAGCACTCGGTTATCCCTTATTTATTTTTTAGTTTGGCAACTGGTCACACTACAGATATCATTGACCTCTAGTTTCTCCACTCTTTTATATGTACGTCAGCGAACGAACCCCGTTTCATCCGGTGCAGAGGCGATGCTAGATTTTAGCGCTCTTGGCAATGTTTTTATTTGACGCTCATTTTCTAAAATCCGTAAACTATAATAAACGAAATAAAGCAACTACGACTCAACATTTTTTTGTTCGGGTTTCGAGAATTTAATTAAAAAGTTAAACATGTAGGTATTTAGGATTTACCAATTTGCATTTTTGAAAAAGAATTACAAAGAAGCCGCTCGAACCAAGAGGACAATGCAATAAAAATTAGATAGAAAGCCAAAAAAGTCGTACATGTTTTAAACAATAAACCGTTCTATTGCACTGGGTTCGCGCGTGTACAAAGCTGACTAACAAATTTGTTACTTTGTAGTTTATGGCTAGTAAAATACTATTTACATAATGCACATTATGTATACATAGTTTTTTTGTCATTTGTGCTTAGTAGATTTTGTTTGTGTGAATTTCAATAAACGCGTTTTTTCAATATTGTCAAATTATTGGAATTCAGAACCTAAACGATACTGATTGCGTAAACGGCGCCCTCGTGTTAACATCACCCCTGGCGAGTGTCCAGATGCCAGCACGATGTCTGGGTGTATGTCGGGATATGTGTGGGGTAAATCGGTCTATGACCAAGTTAAAACCAAGGATAACAGAATTTCCAGATAATTAATTTATATACGAATACACTTGAAACGATTGACAAATTCATATAATGCATGAAAATCCATACATTGAGACAGTGTTTCAAAATCATCAATAAAAACATACATATAATGTAAATGCATTTATTTTGAGCTTGAAAATTGTAAAACTTGATAATCTTCCGTTGATTTTTAGTGAATGTTTAATTTTATTTCAACATTTTTAATTTGTCAATAATAGTGGGTTCGAATCTCGAATTGAGTGCTTTTGAGGAATGTCTGTTCTCTAAATGGCGTTATATAAATTGTCGTTATATTGTTATTATAATTAATAATAAATCTTACAATTCATTCATACATTGTTTTGTAATATCTGTTATAGTTTTAGGCAACGTATCGGGTTTTATGTGCATCAACCACAATTTCACTTCAATTTACTTAACATTTACATCCCTCTAGGAAATAACACTTATATAACAATTGTACAATCACGCTTAAAATCAATAAGATGGTTTTCGATATCAACCTATAAATAAAGACAGACAGACATAGCGCAATTTTGATTAGAGGAAAGATTAAGCTACTTTTAATATAAGTGTTTTATTGATTCCCATGAAATAATTTACCATTGGGTTGTCCAGATCAGCTTCGTATTTCTCGGATAAATGTTGTAAATGGTGATACGACACTCGAAAATGGTATCCGCTCTTCGAGTGTCGTATCACCATTAACGACATTCCTCCGACAAAGGCTGATAACGGCTAAGGCTAAGTTCAGATGGTCGCGCGTGAACGCGCGTTGCACAAATCGCTGGAATACGCGCGTAAAAAGATTCATAATGCTCACATACAATTCTTTATATAGTCGCGCGACTTCGCGCGTCGTTTCGTCGCGCGGCCATATAAACAATTTTATATGAGCATTATGAATATTTTACGCGCGTATTCCAGTGATTTGTGTAACGCGCGTTCACGCGCGACCATCTGAACTTAGCCTTAGTCAATACTTTGATCGAGAATAATCAGCGTTCCACGACACGGGAGATTGTCGAGATAGCGAAAATATCGAAAACCACCGTCAACGAACATTTGGTGCAATTTTGCGTTTAGTGCGTTTCAACTTACCGGACAACCTGTTACATTAAATGTTTATGTTTTAAAATCCAAAATGTTTATTTAAATAATTTAAAAAAAAGAAGTAGTTAAATTGCTGGAACATTGGAAAGCTTGGAATATTGTTTCGTTGCATTTATATGCATTCGCTAGACCATTATGCAGAAACAAAGAATAAATACCTTTATAATCATCTGAAAGGATTTCCTATTTTCTGTGTTCTTGTTAAATTCTACCGCAGTGAACGGAGAAACACCTGTTTCTTTTCTTCTAAAACCGTTAAGTAATTGGATTTATCTTAAGCCAAAGAAGGAACTTACATTAAACGATTAAGTATATGAACATTTTAATGCTTTATTCTTCTTTGTTGCGCTTATAATATTTTTTTCCTTTCTATCTATTTTGTAAAAATGTCACACTATTACATAACATATATTACACTATTAGAAAAAAAAAAACAATAAAAAATATAAATACAATTCCAAGTAAAGTGCCTCATCCTCGTTGGAAAATCTCGTATTATTAATGTTTATGCATATCCTAGGGGTGATGCATATTTTTTTTATTTTGCATATCCTCGAGGTGATAAAATGTAATATTTCGAAACATTTGAAAAACTAATACCTGCTACGATAACCATCCAAATAATATTGACTATGACGGTAGTAACAAATATTATTAAATATTCTCTAATATTATACCACTATAAACGTTGTATAAATAGCGCTGTTTTGTGACCGAAGTCAATTTATTCATGCATGATAAAATATGATAAACTCAGTGAAACTGGAGTAGGTTGATGAGTTTTGTTATTTGGGCAGTAACATATTATGGGCGATTACATTACATATTATGGGCGAGTTGAAAGGGACATTGAGAGAAGGGTAGCGACAGGAAACAAGGTAAACGGAATACTTTTATTGCAAATACAATCTGGCGTGCTTATTGCCAGGCGGCAATCTCTTCCAAACAAACAGACAAAAGTAAAGGAAGCAAGTTACGTGGTCGCATAAATCATTTAAATGACTATCCATCCCCACGAAATCCATAAACATATACGTGAGCACATGCCCACGAACCCCACAAAGACGGACAGTCACCCGAACATTATTTTTCATATAAAGTGAGGTATCATCAATCAAAAGGAAAGGAAGGGATGGTGGAGACGAAAGGAAAATAAAAATCAGGAATGAAACCCGTTATTTTTTACCGACTAGAAATTAAGAGGTTTTTCAGTCGCTTCTTAAAGCATGCCAAGGACGGAGCGAGTCTTATATTGGTTTGTAACTGATTCCAGAGTCTCACTGCATAGACAGGAAAGGGACGACGTAAAGAAAGAGGAGCGGTGAACTGAAAAAGCCAATAAACAATCTCTGTATCTCTGATACAACAACCGCGCAATATCAACAATAGCAAAAATGACGATTCATAAAAGTATTTTACTGTCAACCTTTACATATGGAAATGAAACGTAAACTTGGCAAAATAAGTATTAAGTAATATAATGCTGTGGAGAAGCGTATACTAAGGAAAATTTATGGAGTGTCAATGTATGAAAGAAAGTGGTATGAAGACATCACAAATGTAAGTATGGATAAAATTAATGTTATACGTAAGATGAAGAAATAAGTTTTAAGATGGTTTGGACATGTGGAGAGAATGAATGAATAAGCGCGTATACAAGTCAGAAGTACAAGATGTGCATAGAAGAGGTAGACCGAGAAAAACGTGATTGAATCAAATAGACCAGATTTTGAAAGAAGGTAAAATGAGATGTTTGAATAATAGAAGGTTGTTAATGACAAGATTTATGAATGGAGGAGGCGAAAATAATGTGCTTATATATTAAAAGTTTTGAGGTCTGTTATCTCTGTCTACCCTACAAAGGACACGGCTTGATGATATGTATGTATGATAAAATATAAACATATTAAAAAAATACTATATTCTTAAACATGGACTTAGCAATAAGATAGTTGACGATGACTGAGACGATAAGAAGTCTATCGGTTACCAACAAGGAGGTGCAAGTCTTCAAAATATTTGGAATCATTACTTATTGGTATTATATGGTAAGAGACTTGAATTGACACGATATATAGTTTTTTTGCCATGCAGTTTACCCTCATATAGTTTAAAGCATTACCTAGTTTATCTTATGCTAGTGTAAAATAATTTTTGTATGTTTGCCGGGTTGAGTAGGTTTAAATTATGTCCGACGTTTCGAAGATGCTGCAGCTTTCATCTTTAGGGTGATGTCAAAAATCATTATCGAATATGATATAATCTTCGAAAATATTTAGTTCGCCTTAGTTTACGCGGCTTTAGCGAGTAGCGTTTGGAAGATTATCTGTACTTTAAATGATTTCTATAATTATTGTTTTCAGAATGGCATACTTTAACCACTCGTTTAGTTAAGTATAATCGTTTTTATTCGTATAATTTTTCATAAAATAAAATCAACGTGAATTCAGAAATTTCATTACTCTAATTTCAAAAGCAGTAACAACTCATTTGACAAAAAAGTGGAGGAAGTAGATTGTGATTCGTTCGACGATAATAACGTTTATATGTAAAAAGGATAAAAAAACACAAAACAAATTTATTTAGTTACATTTTAAATAGCCAATTTGAATACCTTAATCCTTTTAGATGCGAAAACATAAAGTCATTGAACATGCAAATTATTTCTAAAAAAATATTCTATTCTAACTAAGTAATTTTATATTTCCCTAATTGTTTTAAAACATAAAATTCTGGTTAGATCTCTGTCCATATAAACGTCCAAATTGGTGTAATTTCGGAAAGGTATTTTTATTATATTACACAGTTGTGTATTTGTGCCCACCTTGATGTATGAAAGTGAAGCCTCAACGAATGAAAGCAGAATAAATGCAGTAAAAATGCGTGATTGACGAAGAATATTTGTTAAAAAATGTACGATAAAGTAAGCAATGACCGGATTAGAGGTAACAGTTTGTTAGAGTCGGTTATTTTATGTAGAATCAAGATCTAGATATGGATTGGACATATTGAAAGAATTTGCTCTAAAAATACTTACAAAACGAATAGATATACTCGTATTATATGGAATGAATAGCGAGCGAGGCAAAGGTAGGCCGAGGAAAGTATGGAAAGATATAACATATATGAAAGGTTAGAAACAGAAGATCATGTATAAGTGTTGATGAGGCAAAGACTGTTTGTATGGATATGAAGGTGTGGAAAATGTAATATCCGCCAACACCAAAAGCGATATGGCATGGTGATATATATATATATATATATATAT
>OX463845.1:30627770-30783770 GCA_949825065.1 Odontocerum albicorne | reverse complement strand
TATATATATATTATATATATATATATATATATATATATATATATATATATATATATATATATATATATATATATAGTATATATATATATATATATATATATATATATATATATATATATATATATATATATATATATATATATATATATATATATATATATATATATATATATATATATATATATTATATATATATATATATATATATATATATATATATATATATATATATATATATATATATATATATATATATATATATATATATATATTATATATATATATATATATATATATATATATATATATATATATATATATATATATATATATATATATATATATATATATATATATATATATATATATATATATATATATATATATATATATATATATATATATATATATATATATATATATATACTATATATATATATATATATATATATATATATATATATATATATATATATATATATATATATATATATATATAGATATATATATATATATATATATATATATATATATATATATATATATATATATATATATATATATATATATATATATATAGATATATATATATATATATATATATATATATATATATATATATATATATATATATATATATATATATATATATATATATATATATATATATATATATATATATATATATATATATATATATATATATATATATATATATATATATATATATATATATATATATATATATATATATATATATATATATATATATATATATATATATATATATATATATATATATATATATATTATATATATATATATATATATATATATATTATATATATATATATATATATATATATATATATATATATATATATATATATATATATATATATATATATATTATATATATATATATATATATATATATATATATATATATATATATATATATATATATATATATATATATATATATATTATATATATATATATATATATATATATATTATATATATATATATATATATATATATATATATATATATATATATATATATATTTATATATATATATATATATATATATATATATATATATATATATATATATATATTATATATATATATATATATATATATATATATATATATATATATATATATATATATATATATATATATATATATATATATATATATATGTGCGTGGCATATATATACGTGGAACATGAATATGAATTATGCGAATTTTAATCGAATCAATGCCGGGAAATAAAATAAATGGTTAATGTTTTAGGATTGATTTATTTCCAATATTTATAATAATTCCTAAAATATCTTGTAATGCAAATCATCAACCAAGATCAATGAAATATTTTGATACCATATATTTTTTTTCCATATTGAGACGTCTTCAATTCATCTCAGCGATTCAATTTTCAATTCCCGGATGAAATAAAATTTATTTCTGAAGAATATATCAGGTTAAAACGTTATTTTTTTCACTTTGATTGTTATTTTATTATTATAAGTTATCAATAGGATGTTCAGTTTTATCTTAATCTCTATTCAAGCTAAGTATTGGTCATGAATGAAAAAACATATTTTCTACACACTTGTATTTAATTATTTTCAACTTGGACGGTTTATACTTCTCAAAAACCAAAATTCGTCTGGTGAGAATTTTCAGTAGCACTCCGTCGAGTGGGAACATGGACGGACGCTGAGAAAAAAAGATAGAGATACTCGTATACTGGATGTTCTCGAGATGTGGTATTGGCGCCGAATGCTTTACATATCAAGGATTGCAAGGCGCACCAATCTGCCCATTCTTCAGATCTACAGTTCAAAGAAAGACTGCCAACGACATGTAAGAATAGAATATTGTCGTACTTCGGACACGTTCGAACAATGTTCCTTCGGAGAGGAGTAGTAGGTAGACCTTTAAGGTAACTTTCGTCTTCATAAAATAAATTGATTGTTTGGTATTATAACAATACTTTTACTGTTGATGGTCCTGTGGCGTAGAAAGGTCTACCTCTAAATGTTAGAGATGTAACTTTAGGAAGCACTTAAATACAACCGTTTTGGGAGGTCTTATCAAAATGTATGGTTGTATAAGAACACTTCATTAAGCCGAATATAATATTATCATATATCGGAAGATCGACAAAGTTTTTTTTTGTAGTTCGTCTTCCTTTGCTAAGTTTTCTGCGATTTTCTTATCAAATATGTTTTTATAGACATACACAAATGCGGGGAACTACATTATTCAATTACCGCAGCCACCAACTACCTATCTTTACACTCAACTTGTATTTTTTTTGTAAATCCGTCAATAATAGTGGGTTCGAATTTTCGAATCCCAAGTTAGAGCACCCTCGAAGAGAGGGCTCTCTAAACGGCGTTTTATATATTATTATTTTGTTATTATTATTAAAAACTGGTAGTTACTGAAAGAGTTAAGGGGCGCTAAGCAAGAGAACGGGCTTCAGGAAGATGGATAGACCAAATCAAAAAGATTCTCATTGAGTGCTCCACTCATCATGACCTAGAACCGGGAGGATTGGAGGCGAATCGCACTCTTACTTCCTGATTCATCAAGGAACCACGACGACGCTCATTGATGAGAAACACGACTTAGAAGAAGACACTTTGATAATATGTAATAAAATCTGGCAATTTATTTCAACCATTTAAAAACATTCAAACAAATATTGTTAAATATTAAGAGATCTTTTATCCTCAACATTCAGTAATCCTATTTTAAAGTAGACGTTTTATTATGTCACATTATATTTTAAACTTTTTTCATTCCTCTAAAATACTATGTTTTTCTCGATGGTTTTATTCTGTTTTCAGCCAACTGATTTCCATCTTGGATTATATGGTTTTCAAAGGATTCGTTAATTCACATCCTCTATTTTGACACGTTATGTTACTCAATTGTATTTTTGATGGATTCAATTCCATTGATCGATTGTTTAAAAAATAAACTATTATGTTGTGGTCGACAATGACCGTAGTTGAAAGAATTTATATTAGCGCGAAAATTACTCGAGATTAATGGATCGTGTCCAGCCAGGTCCGCCCTAATCAATAGGCAAGTAAGGTAAAACCATAGGACTGCACTTTCAAGGGGTGGCAAATGTAAGATTAACGTGAACGAAAAATAAAATCAGAAATACTTTTTTATGTTATATAAAATTGAAAACTCTTGCTACGTAAGTTTATTATAGACAAGATACCGTATGTTGCCTGTAAATTTGAACTGAAAATGCCACATGGCCAAGCTCATTTCATCAATAATATTTTGTGTATCATTATCATATTGTATTTTTGTTCTTAACATATTGTTATTGTTAATAACATTATAACCATCACGTCAATTTCTTACTGGGGTTATTAGAAAAGGTCGAGCACTGCACTCTTATATCCTGCGATATTTAAGAAGGTACATATTGTATTCAGGTAGTTGATATGTAGGTAGTCAAGATTGCTTGAATTGTCTTTCGTGATTATTATGTTTTTTAACGCGAGTGGATGAGTAAGTATGCTTATAATAGAATATATGAAATCTCATTTTATCGTAAGTTTACAGTTTAGAACATTTTAATATTTAAATCGGCAAATATGCGAGGGGCATCTTCTAGCTTGCCTAAGGGTGGGCAAAATGTCTAGGGGCGGCCCTGTGTCTAGCAGCCATAAATCTCGAATTTTGCTAAATATAAAAATAAGGTACGTTACAGAACTGTTTAAATTATTGATAGTTATAGTGATTTATCTACAAATAACCATTTTTTTTTCAATCTATGTAGATTTACTCGTATAGTAGCGTATGTAGATTTCTTTACATTTTCTCCTTCGATATAAGATAATTTGACCACTGGTTTGCAGTAGATTGAAGAGCAATTCAATAATACGGAACTGAAGAGAAATTTTGAATTCCCTGATAGCTGAGCGAGACTAAAAGAAATTTCTGCGTCACTTTATTGCAAGGAATATGGATTTTACCCATGGTTCTATACCACATTTAAATGGGTATGATTGAATATTACTCCTTAAATGTTTGAAGGATCATTGCATCTGTTTTGCGTATACAAAATGTGTTAACATAATAAATAGCAAACCTCTGTCGATTAAATTTTTTTGGTTAAATGTACCTGACAATTATTGAACGGAATAAATAGCGAACCCCTGTTGATAAACAATTTCTTTGTTAAATGTACCTGACAATTATTTACACCTTCGTGAATTACGATTGTTTTTGGTGCCATATTCATGAACTATGTTAAGCTATTATGAATGTCACCACTCGTACACATAATTACCTAATTAAATAAATTTTCCATTATTAATGTCTTTCAAATCTTAGTAGATAAATTAAAGGCTGAGAACCTTAATAAACTTTATAGGCATATATGAGTCCCTTTACATGGAAACATGAATGTACTCATTCATATAATTATTATACAATATTAAGATATTTTTTTTTGCTTTTTCTTGAACTTTGCATTTTATTTGATGTTATTGGATTACACCTTTTTTTTTTTTTTTTTTTATTAAACAAGTAAATTACTATACAAACATTTGTCAAGGCTATACCTATATACAAATTTATTACTTAACTAATCTTAATTATGTGTTATAATTTATGAACTTATTTAAACTTATTTTCCTACATATCATTTTATTTTATTTATTCAATCTTACACTGGCGGTCACTGAAATGCACTCAGCTAAATTTTTCAACTAATTCCTTAAAATCTCTCAAAGTTTTGCAGCTGTGTCTATTTCGGTATTTTTTTCTAATAAAACAAGTTTACCTGCATATATAACCAAAAAATAGATTTATTTTGTTCAGTAGATACGCAGGTACAACAGGATTACATCATTTTACCGATATTTTCAAAAAAATTACACGATTTGAAGATTAAGTTTAAAATAAGGCACGATATTTATTTTCATTAGGTTTTTTATCAAATGTAAAGTAAAATAAATAATTCTCAACACGGTAAATTTACTTGTATGTATAAATATGATAACATTGATATTACGTTTAAAAATCAAAATAAGATTTATTCTAACACCAAGGGTAAGTAAGCGAAAAAAAAGTTTAATTTTACATCATCAGCACTCCATATAATGTACTTATCTGACTTGAAGCAAACTTAATGGCTTTTGCTAGAATTCCTCGGAAACCCAAAGCTCTGGTATAGTTGTTTAAAGGGATATCACGATAATATCTTCTCGAAATGCCGGCTACTTATAATAAGCCTTTAGATGCGGTGCAAATCCTGTATATGCCAAAGGACAAAACCTCTTTAGCGAACATTTTATAACCACCACTATAGTTGATAGTGTTATATGTAGTCACATATATCCATCCTAAATACATTTAATATGATAGCTTTAATCATTCAAAATGCCGAACATTTATGTTAACCACGTAACAATTCTGAAAACATCTTTGCCACATAAAGCCAAATAAATAGATTAATGAATATTCCGAACGAAAACTTAAGGGAGTTGAGTTGAAACTACGTCGAAAATATTATGTTTACAAATATGGATTCAGATAAACAGGGATGAATTGACTTATTGATATATAAATATTACATTTATTTTAATTTCTGTTTTGATTAAAAATAAATTCAGATCCAAATTAATTTTAATTATAATTTGGCGTTAATTTTTGTCCGCTTTTGAATGAAAATTCTTCACTTGATTTCGAGATCCTTTCCATTTGATATACTCGTAAATCTTAAGTACTCGTAAAACTTTTTTATTTTTAGTTTCGAAGGATTCTATTAGCACGAGTATATTATAGATACACACGTTTTGTTGTCCAATGTAAAAAAAACACGTATACGCTACATATTTTAGTAGACCAGCTCTTTTATTATTTTTTCTTTGCATTTTTTTTTTGGAAGACTAGTGTGTCAAAACTCGCATGATTTGATTTAGATTTTAAAGTTTGAAAATGCTGGGTAATAGGAAAACTTTATTTTCGTTTAAAAAAACAGAGCTCACATTTTCAATGAGAAAGAAACTCTTAAATATATAGTCTAGCTACATAATTTAACGTTTAATTTATTATGATTTCCTAAAGCTCAGAATTAAAAATTGCTTACTATATATGTTACAATTTCAAAAGGTCCGATTACAAATTCGCATTTTATCCCACGCGTTATAATGAATTAATACATTTTAAACACACCTGTGAAACTCCTGACACAATTATTCAAAATATTAAAACGGTATCTCACACGTTTTAATTAAAGTTCAAATTTTCCAAAATATGTCATAAATAAGCTAGTCCGTGGGCAATGTTGCGGTCAGTTCGCCTCTGCAAGTAAGTGGCGGGTTGGAGTTAATATTAATATTGTATTCGAAACCATGGGTTTCATTAAATCCAGAATATAACGCGCGGATCGGAATTCCCTAACGTTCCGATTCCAAAGCCGTTATCGGTTTTTCCTTGACATAATCAAATTTCAATTTTAACCTTAATAGCTACATCAAACCTATTGCGTTTGCCAATCGGCAGCTCAAAATGTTACCATACTAATTTGGAATATTTTAATACACTAGATTTGCTTATAGATACAATATCGTATTTTGAATTTGCATAATAAACTCGTCTAACTTTCAGAATACAGGATGATACCCAGGTGATACGATATATTGAAGGAGGTGATAATCACCCTAACCTAGTCTGTTAGTTAGTTTACTTCTCGAGGGTATCGGGTTCCATTTCTAATAGTACCAGGCAATATCATATCAATTATCATTATTTCTTTGGGTTTTTTGTAACGATAAGTACTAAAATTTAGCTCTTATAATTGTCCAATCAAACGATAAGTACTAAAATTCAGCTCTTATAATTGTCCAATCAAACCTAGGCGCAGGTAGAGTCGCCATCCCAAGAGGTTTTGTCGTAAAACTTAGGTTAATTTTATTTTTTTAAATATTCTTAAATCTCAGTTGAGATTTGAGAATAAACCTTTTGCTTGTATTTGTCTCTCTATTTCCTTCCTGAATATGTCTGATTAATTGTTAGACCCCCCTTTATGAATATGTCCCATTAATTACCAGTCACCCAGAAAACCACAAAAGATCAATGAAATTATCTGTATTTCAAAAGAAAACGTAATATTTAATCTTTATTTTCTATTGTTTAATAAATAAATTACTTTTTAACAGCGTATTCTCACAAATAATGCAATAAAACTTGGCATAATAATGCAATAAAACAAACTATTTTAAAATCTAGCGCTCATAAAATTAACAACTAAATATCGAGAACGTTTGATTTCATCGTGGATCACAAAATAAATTTGTGTTAAGTTAGATCAGCCTGAAATTCTGACGTACCAAAATAAAGAAAATAAATGCGACGGAAATGAGAGTGTTGCCTAAAATTTTAAAGAAGTTGCAGTGCTTAAAATGAAGAAAGGAGCATTAAATAATTTTGCTATGGGTACGTAGAAAAAACGAATGACGATATACTCACAAAACTAATCCAGACAATTACTATAAAGGTACGAGAAGTTTGGAAATACCTAGAAAAACATGGCATGAATAAATATAATATATCAAATTCTGAAAGAAGAAAGAATGAAAGCCTTTATAAATGGATAGTATATAAAAGCCTTTATAAATAGACAGTCGATCGGAGCGTGGTTGTTATTGCGACAGGAGTTTGAATGCTTGTTGGGCTTACATGAGGAATGACTTGTAGCAAAAGTTTGTGTGAGCTCTTGAGTGTAGTGTTTTTTATTGTTGTTTTATGATTATGTGCGGTATATTGTGGGATAAACGTTTTGTTCTGTCTGGAGTGATAAAGTGTGAGGGGTTTGATTCGCGTGATGTATTCATATGAGTGTTACTGTTTATCAGGTTGATGAGAATGTGCAACGGGGTTTTATATAATAAAAAATTGAAAAGAAGTATCGATTTATTTTTTCATGCTATGTGTCCGCAGTGAGATATAGACAAAAACCTAGTTTACTGGGGGCACGATAAATAAAAGGCAACAAACCCAGATCCATTCAAACTAAATTACCTGTTGTTTTTTCGCAAATTATGTACATTTCTTGTCATGTGTAAAATAAATAAAATAATATGCAATGTGTATGGACGTATCAGAAGCCAAATATGTGTACCAGGATTGAACGAAGTTGAGATCTCTTATCTCTGTTGTACCCAAATATATGTATGGCGTCATGGTGATGATTGTCCTGTAATTGCTTAAATAAATTTACGTAAATTGTAATTAAAATGAAATGTCAAATAATATATTTTTTTCTATTAAATATATCCTGGAAGAATGAAAGGCCAATTTTTAAGAAGGCGACTCGAAAGGACCTCTGACGATGATGATTTTGTTAACGAGTATTAAGTAAAAATTCAATATTTTTTACAGGAATCTTATGTAAGGCAGAACGAAATATATATTTTTTTAAAACACTTGATATTTCAGTCGCCCGGTTAAGAGATCTTTATATAAGTTTAATTGCAGCCTTCAACAAGCAAATGGTTTGCTTACATAAACATTCGTTTCATATTCGTTAAGTGAGGGAGGGAGGGAGGAGAAATTAAAAATAAAACAAGGCAACCGTAATTAAGGTTGAGGGTGTTAGCGATGTAATAAAGTCATTTATCAGGAAATAAAAAGAAGTGAACGGCTTTACAGGTGATAAGATCTTTATTTAACCTACTGTTTCATTCTTGGCTGAATAATTTTGTGTTAAATACTTTAATACATAATATTTTATTATAAGTCAATTGAAAATTCGAAGTAATGTGAAGGAACATTGAGTAAATATTATGTTCATGTTTTGCTCTTCGTTTATGGAAATTTCAGTAAAGATTGTTTGTTGGTGGTATAAATTAAAAAAAAACATAATAGAAAGAGTATGTTAATTAATACTTAAATAGCAAAACTATCAAGGAGGTATAATGGAAAAAACCAAAACAAGTAAAATAATACTTTTATACAAATTCTTAATCATTACAAAATTGTTAATTATAACATACATACGTATCATCACGCCGTGTCCCTTGTGAGGCAGAGAGAACAGATATTCAAACTTTTTCTTCGAGCACACAACTTTCACCTCCTCTACATTCATATATCTCGGCATGCACAAACTTATTTCAAGATCTGTTCTATTTGATCCAGCCACCTTTTGCTCGCTCTATCCCTTCCACGAATACCTTGCACTTCTGACCTGTGTACTCGTTTATTCGTTCTTTCGTCATAAATTCATTCCACATGTCCAAATCATCTTAAAGCTCTTTTTATTATTTTACTTGTAACATCCGTGCATTCATTTCTGATGTCTTTATTTCGCCTTCATTCATACATTAACATTCGAGATTTTATCCTAGTGCGCACATCTCCATAATCTTAACCTTACTTTTAACTAAAGTTTCACTTCCATAGTAGTGTGTTGGAGTCCATCTTCCCATATGGAAGTTAAACTTGAACTTAAACTTTGCAGAAGATTAATGCAGTAGAGATGCATGCAGTAAGGGAAAAATGTGGAATGTCAATGTATAAAATAAGCTGGAATGAAGTAATCAGAAATTAATATGCGAATAAAAAGGATGTTCTAAGTAAGATAAGGAAAGGAGCGTTAAGATGGTTTGGACATGTAAAGATACTGAATGATGAAATAATGACTAATCGAGTATATACGTGTCTATCAGATGTACAATATGTGCGTGAAAGAGGTAGACCGAGTAAAACGTGACTGAATCAAGTGAACCAGATTTTGATAGAATATAAAGTAAGAAGTGTGAATAATAGAAGATTGTGCATGACGAGATGTATGAATGTATTAGATTAACCCTATCTCTTTTTTATTGATTTTTGTTGCTTAAATTACGATATGTAGGTATCGATTTATTCCTAATAAAAAAAACAATGAGAAATGCGCAATTCACATCAAACATTATTTCCAAATAGTGACAGAAAATTGTATTGTGATGTGAAATAAAATATCTGTCACATCGTCCGCCATTTTGAAAAGAATTACAAAAAAATCAGTATGTCAGATTTAAGGGAAAGTTTTTGATTGCTAGTGTGCCTTTAATAAACCATTAAAATGGTACACTCTTATATGATATTATTTCTCTTTGATATCTTATATTTCCCAAAAGGCTGAAAAATATTGGATTTTTGTGATAAATGCTTCTCCAAAGGGTTTCTGAAAATTGAATCTACCCACAGACATCCACTCAACCTGTCCGACTGGTACTTATTTAGCTTCGGGCAAAGGAAATAAACACAGTTACAAATTACGAACTAAGCCTTATGAGAAAAAAAACTGTTATTAACGGTAAACCTTCCTGGAACTCGTTTTGTATCAGTGATCAATATTTGTTGTCGTCTGGTCCATGAATAACAAATTAACCTATATATGCAAAATTATCCAGCCCATAGTATTATTTTTTTGATTGTTTATAATATCCTAAATACCAACATACGAGTGCATTAATACTGTATATGATAAAATATCAACCCGGTTATATTAATATTTCATGGTTAAATAATTTTGTTCCAAACAAATCAATATAAAGAAGTTATATGACTCTATCTCAAAACTGATGAAATGTGAATTGGGTCCTTGTGTACAATTATGTCCAAATACCATTCATGTGTATACAAAAAGAACCCAACCCATTTTTTTTGTTTATTTTAAAATATCATAAATGCATCCATTAATTAATATTTGTTTGTGTAAAAATATCACATCAGCTCAATGAGTAGTTCATGGTCAAATAATGTCTTATTTTTTTTGTTTCATGCAAGTCAATATAAAACAGTTAAATAATTCAATAGATTATTCAAAACATGTGTGAATTGGGTAACTTTTGTATAAAGTCTAAATGACGTTCACCACAGGAAAATCATTTAAACTTTTACGTGCTAAAAAGGAAAAAAATATTTTACTTAATTTGTTCACGTTTAAATAAAAAAAAATTTTGATACGAGTAATATGCTTATACACCTTAGAAAAGGTTATTGTTTATATTTCATTGATATATCCACTAAATATAATTGTATTTATTGCATTACTGAATTAAACCACCCAATGAGTGTAATTTGTTATTCAAAACTTCAGAAATTTATTTCAATCAGTACGAATCATATTTTTACTTCCAGTTCAGTTCGATACTCCCTCCGTCCACAATGGTTTGGGGGACAAAATAAGTCCTCATCCAACGCGATCTACACTAGATGATCGAAATATTTTTTTATGAGCGCGACGTCACATAGTGACAAATAAGGAACTGTCCAAAGAGACTCCTTCTCCGGTGGCGACACAACTGAGTGTGAAAAGAAGAGTGGTGACGACGGACTTATAGTCCGACATCATGGGAAAAGGAAAATTACTTAAATCGCATTTTTTTCTTGTAAAGTGGCTTAAGGCCTGGAGTTTAAACAGCCCAATAAGTTGCCAGTACTTTCACAGAAAATTTCAAATGCAATAAAACTATCCTTTGACGCCACTAGATCGGAATAGCCAATCGGTCCGAAGATGAACTGACGTAAGGCTCAGAACTGCAGTCAACTCTCACCCTGCGATCTCTGAAGTAGTCCTAAATTAACTGAAAAATGTCCCATGTAATATTGAGAAGCTTTAATTTATTTAATACCATATTTACACATGGTATCCGATCCGCTGGTTTATGCAGTTTATAACGGAAGTGCTATATACCACTTAAAATTACTGTCTTATTTGGAATGTTATCTTTAAATTGAATAATTCCAATACTCCATCAATACTCGGAATTTCGAGTTCAAGAAATAAAAATATTGGTTCGAAAAAATATCTCTTGGTAAATAAATCATCGTATTGCTTGTTTACGTCTGGTCATGCACGATGAAACTTACCGATTTAGCATCGTTTTTAGTTCAAATACGAAATATTTTCGAAAAAAATACCGCTGGTGGCGAAATAGAAAATATTTATTCAGGTATCCTTAAAAGTTTACTTAAGCATTAGATGAATGTAAGATAGGATATTTCCGCGAGGTTTTTCTCATACTAAAGTTTTGGGCCGAATTCCGAGATTAATTATTTGGAAACAAAATTATTAGTTTTTGGTTTTTACAGATTCTTTAAAAATGAAGTATGATAAATAGATTTATAGTGATGTTCAGCATTATACACAACCTTAGATGAAAATATTTTCATTATAGGAGAATTTATTACTGTTCACCATATCCATATAATTTATGAAAAGATATTGAAGAGTGAAGCCACGAGGCAACAAATTGGCTCCGGCCCCATGCATTTAAAAACCACTGCAACGGAGTTGTTATTTGCAGTTCGTCGTCGAACGTATTCACAATACGACAGTATACTGAAAGATAAACATGACATTGTTGAACTGAAGATGACTAGAACAATTTGATTTGTTTACAGATTTTTTTAAATTTTTGGTAACCATCGGAAAATATACCCGAAACCTCCGGATGGAGGATATGCATCATACCAACTAAATCACGAATATAGTCGTTGGACAGGCCAGAAGGAATAATGTATATATTATATATCTATATCCAACAGCAGCATTTTCGCATTATTTACATAATTTTCTTCAATTTCTTATTCTTTTTATATTTCTATGTATCAGAATTTCACTGACTTTCGCCACCAAAGTTAATCGAATTCTCCTTGGCCAACCATTTCATTAGACCTTTTAGATTGTATTAATTAATTCTTACTATTGGTTCAAACCATTTTAATATTCATACCTTAACTCTTTTCTAACAGTAATCTCTATTCTATGTATGTTATTAATTTGCCTTTTTTTTTCAAATTTTACAGTATGTATGTATAATATTTTAGCAGAGATATTTTGGGCATGTAGAACAAATTAATAAATATACAGCGCAACTGTGAGAGGAAGGCGTGGTAGATGAAAATCAAGGAAAGTATAATCTAGTCAGAATTGTATTTTGAAAGAAGATACTTGAAATCGTAGTAGTTGTATGATGAGGTGTATGGATACATAAAAATACAAATATGTGTGAAAGTCGAAGTAACATAGATAAAGACCAACGAAAGAATAGTCGGATAAAGTTAATGGTATTTGGGACGAAGGAAATTTAAAAGACAGAGAATTGTAAGAGTTCTATGAATGATGTATGGATATAGAAGAAGCGAAAGATGTGTGTCGCAATAGGAAATTTTTGCACTCTCCCCTCTCTGCCAACCCAATAGGGAGACGGCGGAATACGTATGTTTAAACTAGCATCCAGCTACAATTTTATTTTACATTTGATCCAGGTTCAACCCATTTATCTATTTATCTATATAAATAAAAATGTAAATGTTCGTATATTAAAAATCTCTAATCTCCGAAAGCTCTTCACCGATTGCTTTGAAATTTTGACAAAAGGTTACATTCATATACGAGTATGTTTATATATATTTTTTTATATACGGTTGCATATAAAAAAGTTTATAAAACATACGAAATAACGGGAGCGCCCCCTGCAGTGACACACACAAACTAAACAATTCTCATTGACAGTTATGTCACATTGCATTTTTGACGTTTCGGAATTAATATTAAATAATTAAATATTAAATAATAAATATTATATATCTACGAGTATATAAATAAAAATGTAAATGTTCGTTAATTAAAAACCTCCAATCTCTGAAAGTTCTTCACATATTGCTTTGAAATTTTTACAGTTTCATTTTGATTTTGAATATTAAATAGTAAATATTAAATAATTAAATATTAACTAATTAAATAATTAAATGTTTAATAATAAATATTAAATATTAAATTTTCAAATACGTTTATTGAAAAATAGCGCCATCTGCTTGGACGTAAAAGTATAATTAATTTGTATACGCCATTTTCTACTGTGGCGTCGTAGTAATAGCTGTGCTATTTCAATTCGGTATTTTTAAGCTGTTTTTTATTATTTTTCAGTACAATTAGCAGTGAATTTGAACTGTATCGATTGATTTTCATTTGAATTCATGGTATGTATCTGTGTATGTTTTATACATTTGAATTATTAAAAGTTTCACGTGTTCCATGCAACTAACTTTTGACAAATGTCAAATTTGATTTTAAGAAGCTGCCACATTTTTGCTAATTTGTAACAAGATGTATTAATTTGTCATTATTATTAGTTTTTTGTAATGTATTTTTTTGTTGGTTTTTTGTAATAACTTGCTATTTATTAGAATCCAGCCTTATATTAAAGTCGATAAAATAATTAAAATTACTGAACGTCATTACAAGGTTGTATTGGGGCAAATTTGTCAACTGTCATAGGACGCATCCTATAGTTTCCGAAATATAATAACATTATTCAGAAACATCAAACCGAATATGTGATTAATTTGATCCCTTCCTTCCAGAGACGCCAAGAAATGTACTGAGGGAATCCAGCAAGCCAAATAGAAGAACAACTGTGATGATGCGAAAGATAAATCAATTGTTAGTAAATCATTTTTTTTACTCTTA
Organism: Odontocerum albicorne; assembly: GCA_949825065.1. NCBI lineage: Eukaryota > Metazoa > Arthropoda > Insecta > Trichoptera > Odontoceridae > Odontocerum > Odontocerum albicorne. The sequence continues at coordinate 30,769,249 of OX463845.1, read as the reverse complement.
GGTCCTTCCGATATTCATAGTTCGCCCTTAACACTAAACACTAAATCTTAAACATTTCTGCTGAAGTATTGGGTTGTCCAAAAAGTTCATTCGCTTTTCAGGTAGAAATAAAAACAAATTACTTTATTTAGATTATCAACTTATTTAGGCTATCATGGGAGTCACGATGCTCCGTCATGAGCTACACGACAGAATGAAGAAACAATATTTAATTCTGCCATTTATAATTCCATATCCGCCGAACCTTTTGTCGTTTTGAGCAAATATATCTTGTGGTAACTTTTGCAGTCGTCCAGGTAATCGATTTTTCCCCTTGAGGCATTTCTGTAAAGAGCGGAACAAATCAAATGTTCCATTTGAGAAATACAGCGGCTAAGTCAAAACTTCACCCATGCTATAACAATTTTTTACGGTTCACCAAAGAAACATGCAGTCTAGCGTTATCCTGATGGAAAATTATCCCCTTTGTGTTCACTAATTAGGGGCATTTTGAATCGAGTACTGTTTTCAATTTGTCAGGCATTACATCACAGCACGTGTTTTCAGACAGAAGCTGAAATGGATTTCATTGTAAAGCATGAAGTGTTTGGGTCTGTGCGCTGCTGGATGTACTCAGTGGGATGGCAAAAGAGAGGATTGCCACATGCACATATACTAATCTGGCTCTATAACAAAATCACTTCAAACGAAATCCACGATGTAATATGCACTAAAATACCCGATGCCGACGTCGATAAGGATTTGCATGAATTTGTGACGAAAAATATGGTACGTGGACCTTGCGGTACACTGAATCCAAATTCACCATGCATGATAGACGGAAAATTCTATAAGCGATATCCTGGAGCATTGGTATCCAACACAATTACAGGAAACGATGGATATCCTTTATACAGAAGAAGATCAACAGAAGATGGTGGTAAATTAGCAACCATACAAATGCGAAACGGTGACATCGAAGTAGACAACCGTTGGGTTGTTCCATATTCGCCTTTGCTATCAAAAACATATAAATCGCACATAAACTTGGAATACTGTAACTCCGTTAAATCGATCAAATACATTTGTAAGTACGTGAATAAAGGCAGCGACATGGCAGTTTTTGGCGTGCAACCAGAAAGAAGTGATAGGAATGCGGTCATATACGAGTATATCGATGAAATTGTACAGTATCAGGCTGGAAGATACATAAGCAGCAATTAAGCTGTATGGCGAATTCTTTCATTTCCCATACATGAACGAAGTCCAGCTGTTGTTCACTTAGCAGTACATCTATAAAATGGACAACGCGTTTATTTCACAGCTGCAAATGTGCAACAAATAGCCCTGAATCCAACGGTTACAACGTTAACTGCTTTCTTCACGTTATGTCAAAATGACGCGTTTGTGAAAACACTGCTGTATTTGGAAGTGCCTACGTATTACACATGGAATGCGAGTGGAAAATTATTTGAACGACGCAAACGAGGAGAGCAAGTCGATGGACAACCTGGCATATTCAAAGCAACTATGATAGGCAGACTGTACACCGTGCATCCCAATCAAGATGAATACTTCTTTCTCCGCATGCTGTTGGTAAATGTGCCCGGTCCAACGTCTTTCCAGCAATTGAGAGTTGTCAACGGCGTTACACATGCCACTTTCCGCAGTGCATGTCAAGCTCTGGATTTATTGGAGAACGACCGACACTGGGATGTATGCATTAATGACGCGTGCAACACGTCACATCCAAATCAAATTCGTGCATTATTTGCAATCATATTGACCACCTGCTCTCCTTCATGTCCAACAGAGTTATGGAGAAATATAAATCGCACATAGCTGAAGATATATTACGTCAAATACGCGAGGAAAATTCAAATATGAACATGGATTTCTCAGCAGAAATCTACAACGAAGCGTTGGTAATGATTGAAGATTTGTGCTTAGAAATCGCGAACAAAGTTCTCAATCAATTGGGAATGCCATCACCGAAACGATCTGCTGCTGCTTTGTTCGATGTAGAATTGCGTCGTGAACAAAATTACAACACGGGTGATCTTTTGTCATGTGTGCAATCAAATATTCCTAAGCTAACGCTTGAACAAAAATGCATTTACGATCAGATAATGCAAAATTTAATATTTAATATTTATTATTAAATATTTAATTGTCGAAATCAAGATGAAAATAAATCTAAATCTATATTGCGTGTGTTGCCGTTACGTGACGTCTAAAGAAGAATTGGTTGAAAAAGTATTTTCCAATATTCAAATCAATTATAAGAATCACGATTGGCTGAGTGAACGAGCTATTCTTGCCGCCAAGAACAAAGACGTCTACGAACTTAACAATATTATTCAGTTCCTTTTTTAATGTTTCGCAATTTTATATGTTTTTGTTCTAACTTTCTTTCTTCTTTTTCAGTGCAATCGATCTGCTTTAGTTCTTCAAAATATCGAGGAAGCAGCAGAGCGACGTGTAGCCAGACTTGAAGATGCACGGTTGCGAGCACGGCGATTGCGTTCTGCAGCTTCAGAACTGCTTCGTTCTCAACAGAATGAATGCGACAGGCTGATAGTGGCTGAAAGACACCACAAATATTGTATACCCACAAGCATTGTGAAATTAAACATATTAGAAACGTGTGCTTTCTCTTTTCTTTATTTTCCATTTAACCAGACTGAGCCACAGCAACGCGTGGCCGGGTACAGCTAGTATCAAATAAAATGGATTACAAAAAGAATCACATTATAAAGTCTAAAAATAAAGATCATGAAGAAAACGACTAATAATGCCTTCCTGTGAAGTGGCTTACTTTTACTTACACAGTTTATTAAGAAGCTCAACCTTCTTTATTTACCGAGCTATGGAAGATATTGGAAACGGAAAATTTGTTCAATAAGATCATTCCGTGTTCGAGTGGTGACTCTTTAAAAAGCTCACTACGCGAATATGACGCAGATAACAATCTTAAACAACATCGTACCGATGTTTAAACAATGCTATGAAAAAGATAAAAATAAGCCTTGCAATCGACTCTTATCTTTCCAGAATCTACAATCAAACTGGAAAATGAAAAACTGAATCGAAGATCTATGATTTGTCTATTTTTTGTGCGTTTTATATATCTGCGATTAATTGCTTGATGTAATTAATTTTTTTTTTTTTTCGTTACAAAAAGAGTTTTTCACTTCGAAAAAGTATTCTGTTGTATATTTCGCACATATAGCTTGAAGAACTTTGAAAAGAAAATGTGCGTCATTTATAAATAACTTTTTCAATACAACTTGACTGGTACAAATATTTTACGCAAGTCAAATCTATTGAATTTTTATTTTATCCGTTTGGAGAGATGAAAACTTTTTGCCGAATGATAAAGTACAAACATTCACGTGTCTCTACGCTCTAATGTAGGCTTTTATCTAAGTTTCTCTCGGTGAAGTTCTCTATTCAAAATGTTCGACATAGCTACGGATAGGCTTGCCATATGATATCCAACAGTTAGAATTTTGTTTTTTTTTCGTTTTTCAACTACCATAGAGTATGTTTTTTTTATATTTTTAATCTACCATATGATATCCAACAGTCAGATTTTTTTTTTACGTTTTTAATGTACCGTTTGATATCCACCGTTAGATTTTGTGTTTTTTTTTACATTTTTAATCTACCATATGATATCCAACAGTCGTAATTCTGTTTTTTTATATTTTTAAACTACCATATTACATCCAATAATTAAAAAATTGTGTCATTTAACAAAATTCCTACTCGATCTTATATAAAATATATCTAATTTAAAAAAGAGGGAGAAAATATCCTTTTCTTAGTGTAGCTGAATATACGAGACAGACGTACACATTTACCATCTCGCCATGTTCCTTTTAGAGTAGGCAGAAATGACAGATCTGCACAACTTTATATTCATGCACACATATTTCACCTCGTCCACATCCATATATCTTATTATATAAACTCTCCTTTTTCTTATTCTTCTCTTCCCTAGTTAAAATTTCTTCAAACAGCTCCTTCCACTACATTCTAAGTCTACATCTTTCCCGCTCTCCATTCATTCCAGACAAATATATATAAGTATTTCATAGCTCTTTCTATCAACGTGTCAAACCATCTCAATATCCTTTTTATTATTGTACTTATAATTTCTATCTCTGATAAATAATAATTCTGTATTCAATAATTTCTTATTATATCCAACATTGTAACATCAGGTTTTGTACTATGTAGAAGACGCGCATTTTTAGCGCATTTATTCCGCTCTTATCACTTCCTTTCAAAGCCCCAGGCTTCACTTCCATACATAAACACTCCAGTACTCGCAGGCGTATTTTTGTTTACATATTCAACACAATAAAATAACCAAAGACACTCCCTTGTTCAGTGCCTTTCTTTGACATTCCATAATAACGATTAATCAGCAACGGACCAAACCGCTCATGGTATGCGAATGTGTAACAAATTAAGTGGACAACGTTAGGTGGACCACCATTGTAATTCACGCAAGCACTGGCGTGTATATTAATTTACACATGAAATGTTTTCGAAATGTCCATTTATGCATATTTTGTTTAAATTGGTGTTGTATGTTGGATACACTTGAAAAGCTGATTCAAGTTAATCTGTTACTTAAAAAAAAGTTATCATAAATAATTTTATGTTTAATTAGCTTTAGTTTTTGCTGTTTAGACTTTTAAAGGTTATTTATTTTATATAATGGTCGATAGACAATTTGAGCAGATTTTTATATGACTTCAAGAAGTAGTATCTGATTAAAAGCCTATAGATGGGTTTAATGATAACACCGTCACTGAAGATGTGTTAGAAACCATTCATTACAATGTGGAGACTGAGCAAGATGTTTGTACTTTAGACACAACCGTTAAATCAAACATAACTAAATAAAAAAATATACATAAGTATTTACGAGAATAATTCGCACAAAGAAACTAAATAAATTGAGATGCGGACTATAGTATTTTGGGTATACTGATTCTAACTGGTTTCCTAAATTCTGCCCGGCAAAATATACTTGACACGTGGTTTATGAAATCAGACACTATTTATCCAACTGTAGCCAGACCTCGTTTTCAATATGTGATGAGACATCTTCGGTTTAATAATGAGAATCATAGACTAGAACGTTAGCAAACTGATCATCTTGCGGCCATAAAGAAAATCTTTTGATTTATTTGTAAAGGTTGTCAAATCAACTGTATTTACCAAACCAACTATATTTGCTAAAGTACCTATTCGACATCGCTTTCTCCATAACAAGTCCTTAGAACTGATGTAATCGAAAATATCCAGAATAAGCTTAAATTTTATTTCCCGGCAACTGAAAATGCGTGGATGTGAATTGTTAGTCTTCGAAAAACCACTTACAAAACTACTCCCAAAGAAGTCAGTAATGGGTCATTGTCATTCTTGTGGAAAAGTACAAAATAAGTCCACGTGAAAAACATACGAAAACTGTCACTCTATTTGTTCATCACATATGGTGTCAGTTTACCTGAATGAATGAATAAAAAAATAAATTAAAATAGTTTTCACTCTTATTAAAAATGACCCATTTTATGCCTATTAATTTTTCAACGTATATTTTTGTAAAACTGTTTCATTTTTAACATTCATTTGTAATGTAACATGAAAAAGAAAACAATAATTGTATTACAAAGATCTATATATAATTGTTAAAATGGATTTCAATAGTAATCCGCACGAGTTAATTATTTCTCTGACGATAAGACTTTAATTTACTGATCATTTACAGAATGGGAAGTTGAGGTGACGACAGTGCAACTCCATTTTTATTGTGGCAGTTTCTCATTAGCAGATTTCTACGTTATATGAAGAATTACTTTCACCCGCAAGTGGGTTCTAGCACCACTAACAAAATATTACTTTGATTTTCACTGTCTTTTTATGGCAAGGCATTTGACGTAACATTTCATCGATTATATTGTATAAAAAAATAATTTTCTGTTTAAAAAGTCCTACTTTAAAAAAATGTTCTTAAATCATATTTTTCCATATTATGGTAACCCTACGCACAAGAATCGACGAAAAGGACGTTTACGTAAATATGGAAGTGTGAAAGTAGAAAAATATTTTTATGGTTTTCCCACAAATAATACGGTAATGTGATGAAATACTGAACAAAGTGTATTTTCTGATTTTGTACATTGGTGTACTATATTTAAATGTTTATAAACCTTCTACTTTACCTAAAATTATTCGGTTTATGATCTCAACTCATGAAGATGCGTAGGGTCGATAAGCAAATTATATTCTTCTTTAAAAAAACGTCCGTTACTCTCCTAATATTCATGAATACATTCATATGGCCTAAATGGTATAATAGCTGTCTTCCAGTTCTGAGGATTGCCGGTTCAATTTCAGTTTATACCTATTTTTGAAATGGTATCAGTCTGGTTTTCACTTCTGGTATCTTTAAAATCTCTCAGATTGGTTTTAAAATATTATCTCATGGCAATAACCTCGCAAAGTTAAGAGTGATACAGAACAATTATTTCATTGTAATTTGTTTTGTCAGACACTGTTTAATATACTTCTTGTAACGGTATAACCCTACCGGTTTCAAGGTTTTCACCTAATCATAATGATACCACAAAGAGTCTTGTTTGAGACACGGCGTAAGTACCGTCAAATTTTACACGGCGCTTCCAGAATGACTCTGAATAAAGAAAAATTGTCAACACTAGAGTTTCATCTCATCAAGAGCATTATCCTTATACATCAGATGTGAATAAGAAATAAATGAATTAATTATGAAGTTCTACTCAGAATTATCATAAGAGAAGCTGACACAGAAGTGCTTCTGGATAGAAAAGTATGGAGACGCTTACTGCCTATCATGCAAGGGACTCGGCGTTATGTATTTATTTTACTTTCCAAGTCCTTTGCGAAATACAGGTTTACTTAATTCGTAGAATGCACAAATATATCAACCAGTTAAAAAAACAAAGTAATTAAACCTGTATAACATAATTTAAAAAATATAAATATTTGATAAAAATTTAAATAAATATATTTATGAACAACGTTAAATTAAAACATAGCATCTATAATAAGAGTGGAGTTGACCAGATTAGCTGTAATGCTTGCAATGCAGTATACATAGGTATTTTCTTTTTTATTCCTTTTTTTAAGAATAGATATGACCGAAGTCATATGTATCCTTATACCCTCGAACTCTGTGTCGTTCAAGGGGAGTAGCACATCGCGGGGTTACTTTTACGGGAATTAAAGACACATTAGAGCAATAAAAAACAATATTTCTCGCTCAGTTCGCTGAACACCTAATTACACATGATCAGTTGTTTTCGGACCCAATAAAAACAATAATATTACACATATCAAACACATATTACACAATAAAAAGCCTAGAAAGCATTGAAATACATTAAGGAAACAAACATATCATAAATAAGCAATTAAAATTATCCTATATTATTTATACATAGGTAAGACATTAACATTGTGGAAGTTTAAAGACATTGTAATTTATTTTGTCAAACACTGTTAATTCCACTTTATGTAACGGTATAACCCTACCGGTTTCAAGGTTTTCACCTCATCATCAGGGGAGCACAAACAAGATTGTATTCCCAGAATCTCGCAGCCGCTCGCTGAAGCTGCCTCCTACCTCCCTCCACTCACAATCCCCAACACGAATGTTTATCATTAGAAGTGTGCGTGTCGGTACCAGTTCGAACATAATCCAGTCTTGTTTATGCTCCCTTGGTAATGAGGGCTTTGATAAAAACAAATGACAATGTCTTGAAACCTCCACAATGTTAAAGCCTTAACCATAAATAACAATATTAGATAAAATCCAAAGACAATCAAGTACAAGGTTAATATTATTTTAGTATGATATTTTTATCATAATTAGAATTACATCCCTGTTGGATATTAGGGTAGGAAGAAGGAACCGCTATTCATCAGATGACGGTCTGGAATACAACTTGACTTACACCCATCATATTTTTTACTTGGCTTACACCCATCATAAATTTAAGTATTATAAGGTAAGTTATTATTACCAAAATAACAATTAAATATATTATTGTGGACTCGAACAAGGGATGCGCTTTATTCAAAGAAAATAACTACTATTTTAGGATAGACCATGACTAAATTTACCCGATCGGTATGTGGTAGTCGGTCCACTTAAGTAGTGGTATATGATACCTATACTGGTCCGAAGCACCTGTGCATCGCAATAGCCTATTAAAGCAATTAATCACATTATCCATTCATAGCCGTCCGATGAGCCATTGTATATAGCCGACTAATCTGCTTTACATGCTTCCAATGATCTCCATTCATGATGCTAGTCTCGATCTATAATACACATTAATACATTTACTGCCAACATCTTTAACAATATAAATGATCAAAATTACCCTAGAAGTAAAAAAATTTAAATTTTAACAATATAATGTATTTTTAGTATGAATAAATATTAGATTAAAATTTTAATAAACGTTAGTTTCGTAGGTCACACTATGTCGTATACAATTTTAATAAACATTAGTTTCATAGGTAACACTATGTCGTATACAATTTTAATAAACATTAGTTTCATAGGTCACACTATGTCGACGACTAACAGCCAATATCGTTATACGAGTAAAACTTGTTAATCTAGATTGGTTTTCTCAGTGTCTTGTACAGCGTATAGATTGAATTTAGCCGCATAAAATATGAATCGAAGTAAATTAGTCTCCTTCATGAATTTAGATGGATAACATATATAGAATGATATTCTGCATTTTCTGATTTGGCTTAGAAACATGAATATAGACAGATGAAAATACGTAGATTGGTCTTCTCCATTTTGTTGCATGACGAAGAGATATGGATTTAGACAGATGAAATATGTAAATTGGTATTATTTGTTTTGTTGTATGGCGTCGAGACATGAATTTAGACAGATGAAAGATGTACATTGGTCCTCAACACTTTCTTGTATGGCATATATACATGAATTTAGACGGATTCATTATGTAGATTAATCTTGTCCATTTTCTTGTTTGACGCAGATACACGAATTAAGATGGATGAAAATACGTAGATTGGTCTTTGTCATTTTTTTCTGTATAGCGTCAAGACGGATAATAGGTATGTGTAGATGTTTTCATGTATGGCGTAGAAACATGAATTTAGACATATGAATGTTTGGTCCTCGCCCTTTTCTTGTATGGCGTAGATACCTGAGTTTAGATGAAATATGGAAATTAGTCTTTTCCGTTTTCTTGTATAGCGCTGGGACATAAATTTAGCTTTTAACATGCGGTGCTGACTCATTTACTACATATTAATGTATGATAACGATGCGCACTAATGCTTCTATAGTTTTGATGGAGTTGCAATAAGAAAGACAACTCTTTGGTATATGTGTGGTACGTACAATGTGCGAGTATATCTATGAATACATTGCTAGGAGGTAACCTTATGGTTAGCAGATGTCAGTGGTGACGAATAACCGGTGTAGAAATACTAACTGAATTGTGTGATATCTAAAGGGGTTTAGCCATCAAACTTTCACTAGACTTTTAAATATTCATATTGCTATGTTGTTTATAGTTAAGGCATTAACGTTGTGGAGGTTTAAAGACATTGTAATTTATTTTTAACAAACACTGTTTATTCCACTTTTTTGTGACGGTATAACCCTACCGGTTTCAAGGCTTTCATCTCATCTTCAGGGGAGCGCAAACAAGTCTTGTTTGCGCTCCCCTGAAGATGAGGTGAAAGCCTTGAAACCGGTAGGGTTATACCGTCACAAAAAAGTGGAATAAACAGTGTTTGTTAAAAATAAATTACAAATATTTATATTGCTTCATGTAGCCCCCTATGGAAGAAGATTTTACTCAATAAAGAAATATCACATAAATATCACATTATTTTTAGACATAAACAGGAAAATTCGGTTCTCTATAAATCATAAATACTCCTGATTAATATTATCTGAATATTTTTTGTGATAAATAACCATCTAATTGGAAGCGTTTTAAACCCTTGCGACAGGTGAAATCATTTGCATAGCTAATTTTGTAATTCTGTATATATATATCTGCTGAATATAAAAGCAAATGGAAATTACTTAATCAAATTTTCTAATGGGTACCTTGATGTAATATAATTCGATTAATACTCATGTGTAACCAAGATCAAAGTTCTCAGTTACGAAATGTGGACCATTGAGCATTAAAACTGATTACCTTTGAAAATTATTTAAATAAAACTTCCCTGCCAAGCTGTGTTAAAGTAATTAAGAATTGAATATAATCAAAAAGTGGATGTAAGAACGCATTTAAACTATTTATTTTTACTTAAAGTTTTGAACTCCATGTTGTAATATTTTATTTGTACCATAAACAGGCATAAAAAACTTCATTCAAATAACGTAGCTTGTTTCGCAATGGTATGTACAATAGAAAGTTATTTATTTATACAGGAGTTACCTATACCTAAAAACCTTTTAAATTAATGATTTTGTCATTCATTTCCATCAAATATTATTTTTTCTACGTGTTTCTAATAGGAGCAAATAGAGATTACCATATCATTTACATCAATCATGTTTTTCTCAGAGTACGTGGTTCTGATGTTTGGACAACTAACATGTGTTACGAGTCCCGATTAGTCCTACAATCACATAAAATGCTACTTTCAGTCAAGAAACCCAATTTTAACACGTTCAATTTGCACCTAGTCACTCTTCCTTGAGTCTATTCATGGCTGTCTAAGTTTAACGATGCAGTTGGTCTACTGGTGCCATCTTTTCCGAGAGCTCTATACAGTCGTCTGGTGTTTTTTTTCTTTCCACTTCAAAAACGCGCTGTATCCGGATGAATAATCGGTTATTGCGCTATCTTCATGAAACTATTCCTGTATTTCAATCTCAATATGCTGACCGGCAACCATATAGAGGTGTCTTGGATTCTGGACTGGTTTTGTTATTTTTAAGTCAGCGGCAATACTTCTACGGAAGTTAAATATCACGAGGGAAGGGGGTTCGTTTGGAATATTGTAAGGCTCCTGGACACCTGAAAGTTATTTTAGACCGTACCCTATCTATCTTGTTATTGCATTGCATACAACCTTGTGTTGCTAGCACATCTGTAAATAAATACTTATTATAATTTCAAGCTTAACGTTATTGAACTCTTAAAAAAAATTGTTCGATTTAACACGCAAGATTTTTTTGTTGGAATAAATAAATAGTTTTTATAATTTCACGCTTAACATAATGAATTCTAAAAAGAATTTTCGGTTTAACCCACAATATTTAACACACTTGATAGAACAAATTAATAGTTATTATAATTTCACGTTTAATCTAATGAATTCTAAATTTTTTTTTTGGATTTAACAGAATAATATTTGGCCAAAACGATTAAAAACTGGATAAAACCGATCATACTATACATTCATAAAAGTTACGGAAAAAAGTCATCAACTTTGAGAATAAAGCGTGATGTATTTTCACTTATTGTTTTTGCACAATTTTTACAAAACCATTTCAGACCGTTTCTGAACTAAATATTTCATATGACATAATACTAATTTTGTGTATTTTAATTTAACAAAAATCTTCCCGTATAAAATAATTCATTAACCAAACAATATATTAATTGTAATTTATTAATCAAACAATGTTTTTTTTTTGTTAAACCATCCTTTAAGTAATCTGAGACCACGGATCTCCGTTTGTACACATTTCTCATTTCTGCCACGTCCATACACGTTGTCATTCATACTATCCTGTGGAAAGGGTATTTCATACTCGATCTTTCAAAATTTGATTAATATATGTGTATTAGTGCCACGTTTTAATAGGTCTTCCTAAATTTATTGTTCCTTCTATACTATAAGTATATATGATTTTTGTAAATCTTGTATCATTCATTCTTTTTATGTGACCAAATCATCATCATGTTATATGATCGTTTCTTCATCTTAAGCACTACATTTTCTTTCAATCTGCATTAATCCTAATGTCTTTTTTCTTATTCTGTCATATACTGTTTTTCCAAAGATTCATTCCTGCCACATTTATCTCACGTTTATCACTTTTAAATTGAAAAACTACATCACTGAACATAAGCATACCTAAACATTCATTTTTGCCGCATTTCTTGCATTTTTAAACTTGAAAATTACATCACTCAACATAAACATAGTTAAACGTTAACTCCTATCGCAGTTATCTCACTTTTAAACATGAAAAATTACATCACTGAACATAAGCATAAATATTCATTTCTGCCGCATTTATCTCACTCTCATCATTTTTAAACTTGATAAATTACATCACTGAACATAATCATAATTAAACATTAATTTCTGTCGCAATTATCTCACTTTCATCACTTCTAAACTAGAAAAACTTCAAAAGCTGAGAATAAGCATCCTAAAAAAATCATTTCTGCCGCATTTGTCTCACTTTTAAACTTGAAAAATTACATCACTGAACATAAGCATAGTTAAACATTAATTTCTGTCATATTTTCTCACTTTCATCATTTTTAAACTTGATAAATTACATCACTGAGTGTAATCATAATTAAACATTAATTTCTGTCGCAATTATCTCACTTTCACCTCTTTTAAACTTGAAAAATTGAACTTAATCACTAATTTCTGCCGCATTTATCTCACTTTTAAACATGAAAAAATACATAATTGAATTATTAATATAATTTCACGCCTAGCGTATAACTCGCATATACTCGTAATTGCAAAGTGGACGATTCACTATGCTGTCTGCTGCTACTCTTTTTTCGATACCGTACCTTCGCATACCACACTATAAAACATAGCTTCTCTATTTCGATACCGTACCTTCGCATACCACACTATAAAACATAGCTTCTCTATTTTGAACATAAATTTAAATGAGAATCTTTTTTATTCGTTTTATGTATCAATTGGCTAAATACCAGTAATATTAGATAGTCTAGATTACAAAAATATATGAAGTTAAAATAATTTGACCTGGAATCGTTTGTTCCGTAAATCGTTTTTCACTTAAAAAAATTATTTACCCAGAAATTCCAACTAATAAACTTACAACGGAAACCATTTTATATAGATTTGAAACGTATCCATTGTCTTCTCATAACCTACTTGTATTTTTGCGGGTTTCGTATTATACACGACAATGTCTCTCAAACTTTTAAAAAATAATAACTATTGAAAACAAAATAAATATATTGATAAAACGACATGTCATTGAATATTGCTAATAAAAAATACTTACTTCATCTATAATTATTTTATCGGAGCTTGCATATTATTAATTTTATATTTTATACAGATTTAAACCAATTACATCCAACAAAATGTACAATATAAAAAAAATGTAGGCAGGTAAAAGTTTAAATATATTGGCAATAGGAGCAATGATTACTCACGATTTTTTGTGAAGTCTTCAGTTATGTCTACTTAGATTATTGAGGATCTCAATCCTTAATCTATTCATTGAGATATGGAAGATATATACCAAAAACAATCTGAGTTCACGATGATGTAAAAAATATCAGGAACATTGAACAAAAGTTTATCAGTCAATAACGGGTTTCTTATTTTGCTTATTGTTGACGATTTTGAAACCTAAGAAATAAAAAAAAACAATTCTTGTACTGAAATATAAATATTTGCGTAAACAATCATAAACAAAAAGATTTTAAAATACACAGAACTCAAAATAATCTTTCTTTCGTTTTCTAGTGATTTTTTTTTTAAATTTTCATAAATTCCGTTCAATATGTAATAAAAATAATTTGTAAGAAATATAAATGGTAGAATTTGATTGAAAATATAATATATAGTATGAAAACATTCAAAATTTTGACATCATTTAGAAGTTCTCCAAATGCACATTTACTATATTAAATATATATTTATTTATGTAACACTTCCATGCAAATATATCCTGTTGATTTATTGCTTAAAAGCAATTTCTTTCAATTAACCTACTTTTGTTTCATAATAATTATAAATATATTTAACATAGTGCACGTAAACAACATTTGAAAAAAGCTAATTAAAATAAAATACATGTCTCAAGGCAAAACAGGGATTTGGATTGGAATTATTTGGGGATTAAGGAAAAGAAACATTTTGAGATAATACTGCCTCTTTAGTTTATTCCTAAATATGGATAAGGATATAGTACATCTGATTGAGTCAGGAAGATCGTTTTCAAGTCGAGAGCGAGCCAGAAATATCGTGAAACGCAAAAGAAGATGTGTAGAATGAGGTGTGGCGCGTTGATTAACAAGGATTCTTCTTTGGTCAGATCAGAACAGTCCATGCTTAGAATGGAAATTGAATTTTTCACGCACATACCGAGAACAGCTTAGATTGTTCAGCACTCCAAAAAGGGTTGAAAAATCCAAAACAGTTTTCAGTATTACAAAGAATAACATTGGATAACTATTCAAGTCCGTAGATAATTTTAAGAGTAAGATTTATTAATATAAGTCTCATCAGTTAGGTATGGGCCGAGCTCTGTGGAGATCAATCTACCTTTACTAACGCACCATATAGGAAAGTTCTCATTCAAAAGCTTCCTGAAACAATGCGGTCACATGCTGCACCATTTTACTTAAAACATATATCTGATAATGTTAGTTCGGGAGTTAATAAATTCTACATTTCTAAATATTTCTCACCAATAATAAAAAATCCTCCATTCAGTCAATGTGATTAATGTTAAGGTCCATGAACCAATAACGCTTGAATTTTTAGTTGTGATTATATATTGTAAATAACTTACTCTAATGTATGTATGTACATGTACGCAACTAACATCAATAACATTAATGTTGTTTTTTTACAGTTTTATCGTGTATCGAACGGAAGTTATGCCAATTTAAATCTGTAGAAGGACTTTATAATAATCCTGTGTGATAATTTTATCGAACCACATAATTAACAGAAATTATAAGGCCTACTAAATATTTTGAGCATTATTTATCTAATTAATTATTGATATTACGCTTCCGAATAGCCTATGATATACTACTATAGTTTCCAACATTAAACGCAATACTATAATACGCAATAGTATAACATAAAATAACAAGTTTCTCAAATACAATATATACGTTCTCGAATGTAAAATAAATAACTCTTCTTCTTCTTGATGTAGGTAGATCATGGACCTTGTAGATTGGGACCATGGACTGGTAAATTGGGAAAATCATTTTTGGAAGACAGAGCGCCAGCTGTCCATTCACCGTTTATGAACCGTCTTGTGGAGACCTCGTGTGCCGCTATGTTATTTAAGGCATTTAGACTATGCCAATCCTATTCACTTTACTTGGTCACCGTCGGTCAGTACCGCCTTATCTTTCTGCTATATCTGACGACATTCTCATTTTTGCAGATCTGTCGATTTCATAACTCGACGTCAATATTTAAAAAAAATAATGATTGACTTCCATTAGATATTCATGTTAATTGTTTATAAATATGCTTGACAGTTTTATTTTATCTCCTATCAATACTTATTACACTTCCTCACTATTTCAGCCCTTTACTCATGTCTAATCCAATTTGCCACCAACCGACATTATTTTTGTAATTAAGTGAACGAGAATAGCTGACCTTTGATAAACCTCATATCAAACAAAAAGGTATTTTATCGGAGAGGGTTTCGGATTTGATCGATATGAAACCTTCGCCAGATGAATTCACGCTTGGGCCCAGCATTATACAATCAATAATATCCACATTTACCCATTTTTATTCATACCTGTCACCTGCAGACATTTTTATCATACAAGGTTAATAAATTTTATAATTCGACAAAAACTGACTGACGATAAACCCCACATCAAACGGAAAGATGCACCATAGGAATAATATATGCCTCGGGTTTAATCTCACCTGGCGAATTCAATCGCGAGCCCGGTAGTCCTCATGTGTCCCATTCTAGCCATTCTCCCAGCTTATTGAATCCGTCAAAATAATATTTTTATCATACAGGGTTCACTGGTTCTTATAATTCGAGAACAGCTGACCTATGATAAACCTCATTCCAAACCAAAGTGTGTTCCATTGGAGCGGGTCTCGGGTTTGATCGATATTAAACCCTCACCTGGCGGATTCACGCGCGGGCCCAGCAATCTCCTATCAATACTACTCACTCTTCCCTACCCCACTGTTCTGTCTCTCGCACTCTAGTCGAATCAAATATTCCGTCACCGCCGAGTCAATGAGGGGACGATTCTTTTCACGCCCGTCTTGCCCTTATCCTCATAAGGGGTGGGTTTGGATACGTTTTATTATGGGGTAAGTGAGTTATGAACACCAGGTAGTTAGATGGGATGGAATGAAATCAATACCTTTATGTTGTTCATTTCTAATACAATATTTCCTTGTATTTTTTTTAACATTTTTACGTATATGATTTTATATGGATACAGATTTATGTGACAATATTATCAGATATTTGAGGAAATTCAAAATTCATTAGTAAAATATTATGTGGAATATTTTTTCAATCATATAATATGGTGAAAAATCCATTTTTAAAGAAGGTGGCAAATTTTCAAGTTCCATGACTTATTTTAGTGAAATAACAAAAAAATGTAACGAACAAAAAAAATTACAAAAATAAAATTTCTAGACTCCATTCTATTTACAATGCAGTTAGGTATAAAAACAGCAGTTATAAATATTGTCAGATTAGTCCGCCTTTAAAAAGTCTACATTGACTCAAGTGTCGCGAACTTACGCGTCTTTGTATTCTGGACCCTGAGAGGGCATGTTTTAATTGTACTCGTATCTTTCGAATATGTGTTTGAAAGATATTGTTCAGGGAGGAGTAGAATTTTAAGGCAAATTTCGTATTCGTCTGATAATTCGATTGTTGCTAATATATACAATAGGACGGGGTATTATGATAGAGCTTTTGCTTAACCATTGCTAGTTATGTGGCGTGGAAAGGTCTGCCTCTTAGTTTAAGAGATATGTTATAGATGGCGAGTGAAGCTTTAGGAAGCACTTGAAGACAACCTTTTTTGAGAGGTCTCATCAAAATTCATGATTTTAAATTTACACTACACACGTACATTACACTATACCTAAAACCGAATGTGTGTCAAAGGTTTCTTTATAGTGTGTCTTCACTTTGTAAGTTTTCTGCCGTTTTTTTTCTGAACATTCACAGTTTCGGGTAAGTACCTGATATAATGGACGGAGTCACTGTGTTCCCATACTGACATTTAATTTTTTTTAATCTATCAATACTAGTAGGTTCAATCCAGAGCTAGAGCGCCCTTGAGGAGAGTCTGCTCACTAAATGATGCCATATAATTTGTCATTATTATTATTCCTCGAATGAAATCTTTACGACTCGAAATTGTTTATAAATTTCTATGTCGATATATAATTTATAAAAAATCATATCTTTTTCGTAAAATACTTTACCATATTTAGATACAATAAAAATATTCAATAATATTCCTTTTTATTCCCATAAATAAGATTTTGTATATTTATTCAAAGAAAAGCATATTATACTCGTATTTTAATGAATTAATTGACAATAATTTTTAATGGTCAAGGCGTATAAAACATTCGCAGTATTTTAAGTTCAATTTACGAAACCACCCTAATAACTATTCTAAATAAACCAAACACTACAAATAATGTAAGCAATTGAGGTCGTGTTAAAGTCCTTATATTTCCGTAAATCAGGGCCGTGGAGCATTTTGAATGTATTTGTGCTTGGCCAAAGGGGAATTTAAGAAGTGGGTTAAGTTATTTTTTAAATAAAACTTATTTAAAATCAATATACTTTAAAAACTCACAAGTTATATTTGTACATTAAATTACCATTGTGAGATGACATTGCCATCGGTCATCATTGGTGGCATCAAGTAAAAGATACCAAACTTTATAAAATGAATTGAATTTCAATGGAAATCGAACTCGTGATCCACGGGCTGGAAGACAGACGTTATGAATAAACGAATGTGGCCTAGTTAGAAAGCAACATAAACCCCTTCTTACAATTTTCCGTCTATCTTGGATTTGGCTTATCAGTATAAGCTTTAGGATTTAATGTTAAACATACATACCATTACGCCATCTCCCTATCGGGGTAGGCAAGTATGATAGAGCGCTAGACTTTCTTATCTCGAAGCACATCCTTCGCTTCTTCCACGTCTATATACCTTATTATACAGCTTCTATGATTTATCTGACTTTCTACGTTATTTTTCTTTCAGAATATTATTTATTTGATCCAACTATGTTTTCCTTGATCTTCATCTCTTATAAATTCTACTCACGTCTGCACTATAAGTCTGATCTTCATTCATTTGTTCCACATGTCCAAACCATCTCAGCGTGCTCTATTTCATCTTACGTAACAGACTAGCCTTATGTTCACATTCATCCTTTATCACTAAATTTCGTATTCTGTAACGCATTGTTATTCTGTGTATTCTTGTTGATGCACGCATTTATTCGGCTCTTGTCAGTATTTTTCCACATCCACGTTTCACTCCCATACATCAAAGTTTGCACCAAAATACTATTGTGAACTATCATTATTATATATGTCATATCAATGTTGATGGAATTGTTACGTGGTTAGATATTCTGTATTTAATAACGTGGAAAGCGTAAGCTGTGTATATAATATGTAAATATTTTAGCCGAGCACTTAAGTATTTAGGTAAGATAAATGAAATTTGTTATTAAAGAATAAGACCACTCTGTCACTGACCTTGTCTAGTGAAGAGGTTCTCTCTATAAATAAAATGGTTAGTTTGACTTTGTATTGAATAACTTATCAATTCCCCTTTCCATTCAATCATAAATCAATTGTGTATAATAAAGTAAAAATAAATCAATGTATTATAACATATTTATTAATGCATCCATTTCAAAAGCTATACTATTCCTTACGCCGTTCTCCTCAATTACCGACATTTTCAAGTTGCTGAGTATTTTTAACAAAGTATGTATTTAAGATAAAATCTCGAATTTCATCCATTAACCAATCGATCGCTCTTTAAATATGCTAGGGGTATAATTATTTTCTTATTTTACAGGGGCTCCTTGAACTCTAAAAAGGTTAAAAGTTAAAATCGAGTACTTGTTCGATAAAATCGAGTATTTATCCTAAACCCAATAAAAATCAGAAGTATTGAAGTTTGACCATCCTTATTCCTTACACATTTATCCATAATTTGACAGGTTAACATTCACACGATAAATTTTTTTTTAATTGTGAAATATCGTGTTACGTATATTATCTTTTTAAAAACTACTTATTTTTTAAACCCCCATAAAAAGCGTTTTTTATTTGCTTTTAAATTAGCAACAAAAGCTTGAATTTTACATTGTAAAACATATTAAATTATTTTTGAAAGAGAGTAAAATTGGTATCCGGTAGATTGTAATCGATAAATCACTCAGGTAACAGTATACTTTGTGTGATAGAGCTTTATTGTAAGTCAAATAAAAGGGTTTCCGAAATCTTGGAAATATTATCTTTCAATTCGGTTTTGAGATTTACATAAGAATATTTAAGTTTACATTTGTATTCATTTACCCAGCCGTACTACTCCCAATGATCGAAACATTTCTTATTTATTTATATATTGGCTAAAAGTTTCGAGATCCACTTGATTTTAGTAAGGCCCGTACTCTTGAGAACATTCCGATGGTAAAGAGATCAAAGTTCCAAGACGATCGGCAGGTTGAATCTGCTGCATCTTTTTGTTAGGCATGATTTTTTACATAGCGTTATAAAAATATAGTAAGCAGCACATAAGAAACTAAAAGACAAACATTCGGATATGATGTCTAAGAGTAAAACCAGTACAGAAATCAATTCATCAGGAATTGAACCTGGGACGCCCGCTTTCTTATCGTGAATGCTAACTGTTAGTCCACCATCTTGAACGCATATATAAATCAAACATAAACTAACAATACTTAAAGAAAGTTGGTACTGAGGAGACTCCAAGCTGTAACCTCTAGGTCGAAAGACAAGTTGCTTGTAAATTAGACCACGGAAATAGTCAGAGATTCTTTAAGATTACGAGTATTAATGAGTTTTAATAATATAAATAATGTTCGAACAACTAGAATAATTTTCTTACCACTTTTTTATATATTTTGAGATGTAATATTTTAAAACTATACATTTTTTAACAAATTTCGTCAGCTCTCTTCGTATCTCAAACCAACACTTTCGCCTTCACTCAGTTCAGTCCCAGCCTCTTGTCATACAAGCGTTCCATCTGTTTCTTCTAACTCATGAGATAATCTCCTGGTATGTCTCTCACAAGGTCATGTGAGCTGATCTTTAAAATGTTGTAGTAAATTATCGTTTCTAGCATATCTTTGATATGCCCAAATCACTCGAAATGAGATATATTTATTTTCGTAAAAGAAAGTGCCATATACAGGTTTACGCAGTTTTGTGGTCATCTTACTCTTTCTTGATTAACTTCTTAAATACGAGTATATCCCCTTAAATACGAGTATATCCCCTTAAATACGAGTATATCCCCTTAAATACGAGTATATCCCCTTAAATACGAGTATATCCCCTTAAATACGAGTATATCCCCTTAAATACGAGTATATCCCCTTAAATACGAGTATATCCCCTTAAATACGAGTATATCCCCTGAAAATCTAAAATTATACTATTAAAACTCTTACTACTTAAGAATTGATGTAATGCGCTAAGGATTGACTCACTTAAGGTCTGACAACTTATCAAAATAAAAATAATTTATACCAAAGCAATTGAATAGTAATTAATAATCGATATGCAACATGTACAATAAATAAATACAACTTACGGGCTTATTGCTTTAATTTAGTGTTTTCTCACAAATCTCGACGTACGCTTTATGATTTTTTATTTATTATTTAACAGAAATTATTTTGCCATATTATATATCAACTTCCAGGTAATGCATACAAATAGTAAATCATATCAAGATACCTATGGTTGTCAATACTCGTATTAAAAAAAGTACGATATTCCTTTTTAATTATTTATATTTAATTGTTGGTTCTATCTTTGTTGTAAGGATTTTTGCTGGTGCCACATTAAATATATGACAAAATATATATTAGGGATATCCCATCAATGCTGTATGATAATAAATTATCTCGCTTCAATCCAAATTTGTAGTCAATATGTCTGAGGGTGCCCTATTTTCATTAAGTCTCTTTTCATTACTTTCTCGAATATATTTAAAAAAATAAAAACCATTGTTTTAAAATAAATTAAAAGTATTACAATAAACATTTGTTTTATATAAAATAACCCAAAAATATAAATCACCTTAATTTTATCACTAAGGTAATGAAAATTAAACTACCACAGTGCTTGTTTTCAAAATAATATCGTATCTTATACGATTTTTTCACTTATCCGCCTTCTGCATAACAAACGATAAGCGATAAAAAAATCAGTAGGCATATTATGTCTATTGGGATTCACATAAAATAATCCAACCTAAAAGAATTTTTTAGCAATCCATGCCTTCATTTACTGCATTGTAGTAATCCCCCATGACGTTAGACCTTAAGTTCGTCATCATTGATATTTTTTTCTTACAAAAAATGTTGACGCCGGAGGAGAGATCCCTTTGGATAGTTCCTTCTTCGCCACTACATGACTTCTCGGTCATAATATTGTAAATAAAGGCGATTCCGATCTTCTAGTGTTGATCACGCTGGAAGGGGACTAATTTGTCCTCCATAACAATTTAGGTGATGGTAAGATTGAACTGAAGTCGCTATCTTCAGTTAGAGACGAAAACGAAATCTCAAGAACGATCAGAATAAAAGCTTTTACAAAAATAACATAAAAATATAACCAAAGAATCAAGAATATTTTTAGCTTTCATTTTATCATACGCCTCGGTGAAAATACAGAGGTTTATCTCATCGCATAAATTCTTCTTGTTACGCATGTAAATCAAAAGAATCAGCCAAAATTCTTTAGTACATCATTTCATCTTGTGTCTCATTTAGGAAACTCATACTTCCCGCTATATTTTATCCTGTGTCTCATTTTGAATACTTATTCTTCCCACTGCCGCTGTATTTATTATTTCGTCTTACGTTACAAATTTTGTAAAATACTCTTCCTTTTTCAACGTTCCAGGCACCGAGTAACTCATTCCAAGGATAACACGTAAAGTGGTCATCAATTTATGTTGTAAAAGGCTGATAAAATAACGAAGTAAGATATATCAAACTAGCTCAACTACTCGGCGTTTGTTGAGGGGGGAAATACCTATTTAAACATAAAATTAATTTTTTTGAATTATTGACGTAATATGTTTTATTGTGAAACTTTCCCAAAAGATATCCTTTTTCAAATTTATCGTAAATAAATGTAACTTATGGGAATTAAAATTATTTCTGAAAAAAAAAATGGGATTAAATTTTTTAAACTATTCATGATAATCCATTATTGTGGTTGATGATGAATAATCAATTTTAAGAAAAAAGATAGAATTATGTTTCTAAAGGATACGTTACTAGGTTGTTAAATTAAAATTAAGTGATTGCGTAGATAAAGTTTCCATTCGTTTTTTTTACCAAAAGCCACATGATTTGAAATATCCATGATTGTAGTTGATGATGAGTGATTATTTTTAAAGAATACGATAAAAATATGTTTCTAAGAGATCGATAGCTGGGTCTTTAAATTTAAATTAACTTATTGCATTTTAAAGTTTGCAATTCGTTTTTTTTTTACCAAAAGTCACATGATATGAAATATTATATTGTTGATAAGAGTGAAACATACATCCTTGACAAATTGTAATCTATGATTAATAAACTACCAACATATGTGAAACTTAAGACGACAGTTTCGGCTTGTTGGACCCTCATCAAATGTAACTAAGGGCCTTACAAGCCGAAAATTCATCTTAAGTCAATAGTAACACTGGCTTATATTATTTCAATACTGTTGCATCAAACATAATATTTTACGTATATTAATGTATAAATTTGCTTCATACTTTTATTACAACATTTTTGTATTAGATCATTTTTTTGTAATTGCTATATAAAAGTTTTGTGCGTAATTTTAATAATATTTGTTTGAAATATATTTCATCAGTGTATGTACTAGAAACTAGATGGTTTTATTTTTATTACCAAACAAAATTATGATTTTCTTCCTGAATTAAATATGGTGTTTTCTTTTGTAATTTTTCTTCTATTTTGATAAAAAATGTGATTATATGATTGAATTTATTAAAATATGTACATCTAGTGTGTATTTTGTTTTACATAACAATCAAAACTTATTTATTTAAATATGTTATAAGATTTATGCATTGAAATAATTTTAATCATGAAATACTCCGTATGTAATAGCAATGCTTTTAATATTTATTTCATAAACCAAACTTGTTGAAACATGAAAAAAGTGTTTTATTACATGAATACGCAATTACTAAAAGACAAGACAAACAAATTATCCAAAATTATATATAGTATCCTTAGTATTGGGTAGATATTTTCACGAAGATAATTTAATGTTGAGACAAAATAGTTTTTAGTCGTATTTCACAGCAAAATTAGGCGTTAGTTTGCGTAATTTAATGGTTTCATACAAGCTAAAATATACGACGGAAGTCAAAGGATAAATTGAGTCATTAAATTAAATGTCAAAAATAAAACACCCTCACAGCGCTCACATGTATTTGTGACATCAATCATATTTTCAAATTAAAATCGCCGTCAAAACATTTTATTTTGAAATACCCTAAAGGCTAAATTTTGATATTTTTCACAACCCTCTCTCGTCTCTAAAGAATTTAATCAGACGGTTGGAGAGATACGTTTTATTTTTTATCAAAGGTTTTAAAAGTTGATTTTTATACTTGAAACAACACAATATTTTTATATATCATTTTTTATTTGATTTCACTTTGTGAAAAAATCGTTCTTATTTTCTTTTTTATTTTCCATTTAATCAACTACATCTTGGATTTACTAATGTAATTTGTTTTTTTTTTTGGTTAGTATGTTAAATTTTGTCAATTTTTTTTCTTTATGGTACACGAAAATACTGGTGCGCTCTTGAGCAAATAAAATCCAAATTTATTAAATAAATAGCAAATTTTTAATTCTCATAAATATTGTGCCCTAACATTTGTTAATCAAAAATATTAAAATTTTAATCAGCAGATCGCTTATATTATTTAATCGAAATTAGTATTAAAAAATCCTTTTTTTTTGCGAGTGCATAGTACAGAAGTTTCATATAAATCTGCACAAATATAAAATGGAAAAATGATTTCATTTTAAATTACTTGCGTAAGTCTCTATGTTTTGTAACTTTTTCACATACCCCAAACACATGCAATTGATTTTTTATTATTGTATTGTAATTACGGAAGCAGAAAGAGTTGATTGTATCAATTACATGTATTTTCCGCTGTATGATTTTCCAGTTTTACGGTTTTTTCTCTTAACATTGCCAACTGGCCGTTAATCAAAGTGTCGATAAATGAAAGCTCACTAACAAAAATCTACTTGAAATGCAAACCGTGATGAAATAGAAGCCGAAATGCTCGTCCGAACCTTTAATATTAAGGGGTCTATGCGACATTTCAAAATTTCTAAAAATAAAGATATTTTTTTTTAACAATACCTATAAATTTTGAGCGAATTAGTCACGATACTAGAGATTTAAAAAAAAATCAGAAGACACATAGGGGACCTGCTCTATGAATTTATATTTTGTAACGAAAATCTAAGACTGCTATTAATGATAACTTAAATTATATATTATTTATCGTTAAGGCAATTGTGGTGGTTTAAAGACATTGTAATTTGTTTTATCAAACACTGTTTATTCCACTTTGTCTAACGGTATAACTCTAGCGGTTCCAAGGCTTTTACCTCATTACCAGGAGAGTACAAAAAATCTTCTTTGTGCTCCCCTGATGATGAAGAGAAAGCCTTGACACCGGTATGGTTATACCGTTACAAAAAGTGGAATAAACAGTGTTTTATAAAACAAATTACAATCACTAAAATTATTGTAAAAAAGGAATGTTTCTTGCTCTTTTATAAGCTCTCAAAGGGTTTTGAAATAAAGAAGATAAGTATTTTAAATAAATATGTTTAGATAAATAAGTCTTTTATTTCGTTGTAATATTTTTAATTATAATTTCACTTAAAAATCGAAAT
Organism: Odontocerum albicorne; assembly: GCA_949825065.1. NCBI lineage: Eukaryota > Metazoa > Arthropoda > Insecta > Trichoptera > Odontoceridae > Odontocerum > Odontocerum albicorne. The sequence goes on along the minus strand of OX463845.1, from coordinate 30,744,004 downwards.
AAATTGTTTTTATAGAAAAAAACTACATGTACTCGTACATTTCTTTTTCATGTTGACAAATGACAAATCTGATTTTTGTGAAGGTTAGTTAAGCCTCTGAACTTATTTCTATGGAAAAATATTTCTCACTTTCCCCACTTTTAAATCGAAGGTAAGTAACAAATTAACTCTATTAATTTCCACCAGAACTAAATTGTGTTTGAGCTCTCCAATGATGTATATAACTGTAATATAAGTAATCGTTTAAAAAAAACAATAACAATTATTTGTTAACGAAAAATTAATTCTCATATTAGGAATGAACTGAAATAAATTAACATTAAATACAAAATGTTTCAATCATAACTAAGTAGTATTATTATTGAATGAGGAACAGGGTCGGAATTGGATAATTTAAATGACAGAGCTAATTAAGGGATAATACCGCACCTTAGAAAACTAAAAAATCCATTATTTTCCTACATTGATTCATTGGCTAAATGTTAATAAAGATTTCATTTGACAAATGACGTAAAAAACCATAGAAATCGTATGAACTGTATGTAGTGTATGGATTTAGAAGAGATGAAATACGTAGGAAAGTCTGGCGCTCTGTCCTTTCTACATACCCCGACGTATGTATGTGTGTATTTGACAAAACCACTTACGAAAAGTTTGCTTTGTAGAATTTATTTAAGTTTGTTTGAATGTTGTCTATATATTAATAGAATCTTATAAATATATCAGTTGTATTTTTTTAAGTACAACCCGAAAGAATGACTCCCGTAGCCAAGTTGGGTAAAATTTAGCTTGCGACTAAAGGGTTTCGAGTTTTTTCCGACAAACCCCAAAATAGGACCTCAGTATAATTGTTCTGATAAGAACTTTTACATCTTTCAAATTAGTTGGAAAGAAATTTCTTAAAGCAATTAGTAACTATCAGGCTTTATATAACGGAGGTGATTAATAACACGTACAAATATATAACACTTTTGAAAATCTGGTACGATCCTCCATCCGTTTTCTGATCGGAAGTTGATTATGGCGTGATCCTTCTTCTTTATCAAAGCATCTTTACCAGTATTTAATTTTTAATCATTGATCATGTAAAACTTCTCGCACAATCCACTGTAGCGCCTAATCCGGACACGCCGCCACAACACGATGAACCATAAATCACGGCGTCGCGCGTTTCCCTAACGAGAAACAGAATTGAAATATAATGATAAAGCCATGTGGAGTATAACGAGAAATCGATGGCCAGTCAGCCAAGTTTCGCTGTCACGTATATAAACACCGGATACCTCCATGCATATAGATAGTCAAAAAATATGTACCATGAAAGCCTGGTGAATTAATTTTTTAGTGTCTCGATAAGAGCTGTTATTGAAAAAGAGATTTTAAGTGCTGAAAACAATTACGTCTAGTCGATAGTGGAATAAAAATTTACTATTTAAAGTTAAATTTGCTAACAACTGAGATAAGAATTCGTTCATCAGTTGTTGTTAGCATAGTATTCTGAGTATTTATGTTTTCTATATTTGATAATAAAGGATATTATGAAATAACTGACGACGGCTTATTAATTTAACCATACATTATGACACAGACAAAAAACCATTAATGATTTATGTGCATGTATTCAGTTTCATTCATTTGCAGATATTCTGGATTGTGAGTTCCAAAAACAATTACGTCTAGTCGATAGTGGAATAAAAATTTACTTTTTAAAGTGGAATTTGCTAATTACTGAGATAAGAATTCGTTCATCAGTTGTTTTCGTTCGTTCGTTCGTTCGTTTCGTTCATAGTATTCTGAGTATTTATGTTTTCTGTATTTGATAATAAAGGATATTATGAAATAACTGACGACGACGACGAAAGAAATCGTTCATCAGTAATTCATTGTAAGCATAATATTCTGAATAATTATATTTTATATCAAAATACATTATGAAATGGCTAACGAAGGCGAATTTATTTAACCTTACACCATGACAAAGGCACACGCACACATACACAATTACGTCTAGTCGATAGTGGAATAAAAATTTAATTTTTAAAGTTAAATTTGCTAATAACTGAGATAAGAATTCATTCATCAGTAATCAATTGTAAGTTATTGTAAACTATTCTGTTGAATTATGTTTTCTTCATTTGATGTCAAAAGACATTATGAAATGACTAACGACAATTGATTTATTTAACCATACATCATAGCACGGAGACATAACCAAAAAAATGATTTATGTGCATGTATTCAGTTTTTGATTCTTGATTTGCAGATTACCTGAATTGTGAGGTTAAAATATGGGTTTGCTTCATTTGCGAAAGAGAAGTCAAATCGTTTCTCCACTTTGTAAGCAATGTTTCAGCACCTGTGACATAAAACCTACGTCTGCGTTGCGGTCATTTGAGAAACAATGAAAAGCTGACGCTTTTTCATTTGAAGATCTCCATTCGTAGATTTTTTTACAAATTAAGCAATAAAGTTCTTTTGGTATAAATATTTGTGATGGTTAAAGAACAGTTAAGATTTTTTTTCTAGTTTTGTGTTATTTAATTTATTCAATCAATATTCAGTAAAATATTTTTCAATTTTATTTCATTACAAACAGTACAATACATTACACAGTATTGTATTATGTTATTAATTGTTAATATTACTCCAAGTCTCTATATGTTGCACAAACTCAATCGCTGTATTAAATAACTTTATCAATGTAAATCAAATATTGTTATAATTATAAGCAATCAATTTCAATATGTCTAATCTATGTATCAATCTATTACATCGGGTAATTGAAAGCCGTATCAACTGAAATTATGTAATATTTCATTTTGCCCCTCTGATATTCAGGCGTAATAACAAACAAATTTTGGTAATTTTATTACATTTCAATCTAAAACAAAAAAGTATCGAAACTTTAAGTTTTATTTCCGAAATATAGAGAGTTAAAAATAATGATATGAAATTGTCTGTTGAAAACTAAACTTTTTTTTTCCAAGTCGTGACTTCAATGCTGAGAACGTGGCTCATTCTGAAATTGCTATAAATTGTGCATATTCTTCCCCAGTCCTCTTGGCATTCAAAAATACTAAGAGCCTGTGGCAAAGGCAGACTCTTCACTATTCACCTGGTCGCTCCAGTTCACAGATGACTATAGTTTTCTCCATGCTCTCCGTGCACAAAATATGACTGAAGGACTGAAGAATGTGGTTAGTGCATAATCTCGAAAATCGTTAAGTGGTGTTAAGTTCTTCCAAAATAGAGGCATTTGTTCCTCATTTCATCCATGAAACATCCTATAACAGTCTCCATCACCATATCTTGAAAGAGTATCCTAGTCTATCTATATTTTTTCCTCGAGAGAAGTGTCTGTTTCTCCAGATCAGTCTTAGTCTTTACATAGTACTCTTCATCCAACTATCTCCTCTTGATTTCACTTTCATATCCACTCCAATAAATAATATAAACCCAAGATAGACAAAATCATGGACGATCGCAAAATGTTATGGGTGCGTTTAAAAACGAATATACTATAAACACGAAAATACTTAAATTGACTTGACTAGACCAACACAGTGCTACATGGACAACGTGTTGACTCACCAGGTGAAACTGAGAAAAGGGATGGAAGGAAGCAAAAAGCCGACAAGAAAATGAGAAATAAAAAAAAATCATTCTAGAGTTTCAAGTTCTGCAAGAGTTCTAAGGCCATCAGAAGTAACTAAATTGACTTTAATTTTAGCATAAAATTCGGTTTTTTGTGAAAATTGAGAAATCGTTAACAATATTTTTTTATGCAAAGGATTTAGGAAACTGCGATAAAAAATTATAGATTTTTTAGAAATCGCGTTGAAAGTACTTAAATTCATAACCCAGAATAAATTTGTGAATGACAGATGTGGTCATTAATCGTGTAATAAAAAGTTTTTGGATATGATGTGGATAGGCCAGTGAAATTTTAATGTGGTTAAAATATTGTATGTAATCGTAAGTATGCATGTTTTAGTATGTAGTGATAAATTTTTTTATTTATTGTGAAGAAATTGTATGACGTTGCGGTTGTCTGTAACCGAAAAATTGTAGATTTATGTATTATAATCCACAGTACAGTCCGCCTTTCTATTCAAACGAAATTTTATTACAAATAATAACGAGAAAACACTACTTGGCCAAATTCATGTGTTACTTACATTTGGATCAAATTAGTTTTCAATCAAAATAATTTTGATATGTCATACTTAATCTTAGGCGTATACACATATCATCATTTGTTATTTAATCATGACAGACGATTGTTAACCAGATTGAAGACTTTCGTTTTCTAATTGGTAATATGCTGGTCTTCCACTCAGGAGTTTCAAATTCGAATCTCGAAACCCAAATTCCTGATAGTACGCAAAAAATTACGAAAAAAACATATCTCAGTCTGGTATCAAGTGCGGTAGTATTTCTAAAACGTGCGGTGATGAAATATGAGTTACTTGCACGCTTCAGTTGATCTTAACCCGAAGGGGATCGATGATAGGGGTGTCTCCCGGCCACGCTATTCAACATGTCCGCATCTTGATATCCCTCGACATATAATTTCGAATATGTTGGGGACATCGTAATGATCCGGTGACTCAAATGATAAATATACTCAATATTTGAGTAACCGGAGAGGATCGCTATCCACATCTAATCTTGACATTTCGTTAACAATAATACACCTTGTTGCGCTTATCTTACCTTCTTTCACCTTCAGAACCGGACACATTTGGTCTTACCCCTCTTTTCTGGGCTATCTGAAACATCTTACATAATCTTTTGATCTTTTGTAATTTATTACGTAATTTTGGCTTAATGTTCACCCTTTAATACACAAAGTGGTGTTCACCCTTTAATACACATTTTTGTATTTCAAAAGAAAACACCTTATTTAAGATAGTCTAATGAAGATAACGTACTTGGCTACAGAAAGTAAAATGAAGAATATATAAAACATATGTGAGATCTGTAATGAAATATGCTATTGAAACTAGAACAGATAGCACATAGAAATCAATTAATGTTAGTTAGATAATACTTGATTTAAAACGAGCAAAACGCATAGACCTGAAACAAATTACTTGAGAAAATGTGATTGCCTGTAATTACGAGCGCAATAATTAATAGGACAACTTGCTTCCATTTTCACTGGTTTTATCTGGAACATAATATATTATTCTATTCTAGCAACTAGTATTGATAACTACATTGAGAAGGACTTTACTGTCATTAACTTGAACATAAATTTCCTAACAATATATCTTCATACCAGCAATAACTTTTATTGTTCTCATCTTGACAGTAGTTATAAAGCCAAGATTTCCAGTTTGAATCAGGCCACAGTGTGAACATTGGTTACGGCCGTCATCTGCGAACAAGAAACTGTCCAATCCCAATGCTTCCAATAGTTCAGATACCACAAAATCTCCTATTCGAATGATTCGCATCGATTCTCCTAATGGAATTGGAGAGTATTTGGGACAGGGTCGTGGTTAATTTATTTACTTTTTAATTAATTGGGAGACCGTTCAGGAAGTCTTGTTGAATTTTTGATTCGATAAATTAATGGCTGTTGAAATTTCAGTTAACGAACAAAAGTTTAATATTAGGATTTGGTGACAGCAATAAAAAATAAAATATTTTTTAAAATGACCAATAGTGTACCAGACAGGTACAAAGACTGTAGAAATAAAATAGATCGTTGGTCGCCGCGTCGCGCTCGAAGAATCGACGTCGCGAATTCCGTTCCGAAGATTCAGCAGAAGAAGAAGAAGAAGAGCAGGGAGAGATTCCTCTCAGGCAGCTTGATGTAGGGTAGCGGGTCTCAAAGTAAAACACGGTAAAATCGGTATTTACTGAGAATATATTTCAATGAAGCGGTGAGAAGAAGTTGAGAAGTCAAGTGAGAAGTGCTTTACAAAATTTGGGTCCCTTGTATATTAATGGTCAGTCGGCCGTCAGCAGCGCCCATTGTCCGCGAAATACGACAACTTTCGGGGTCCGGGCCATGCTTACGCCGACTGAATCCGGACCTACTCCGATCGTACCGCTTCGCAAGTTACATAAATCCAATACGGTCGCGAGTACGATCGGAGTCAAACAGACATACATATTTAACACAAATTTACATACAACATATAGAATATTTGACATGTACAATTACAAATACAGATACAGGAACATTTGAATTATGAACATTTACGTGAACAAACACAGGAACATTAGCATATTACAGGTAGAAAATACAGGAACAAATGGATATTTCAATAATTATCATCGGACTATAACATAAAGGTCCAGCAATACAGATCTACACACGGTGTCTTTTTCATAGCACATACACACACACACGGGTGACGGCACACGTCCGATACACTCCCCCCGATGTTACCTCCATATAGTATCATCTTTGGAGTAACATCTCATGGTCGGCAAGGACGTGTGTCGTCACATCGCAGCGGCCAATCTCCTCCCGGCGTGGTCTCCCGGTCTCGCCCTCGAAATCACGCGTCTCTCGGTAAGGGCGCCAGCCGCGATCGTCGCCTTGTCTTCGCCGTGCATGTTGTACGCCAATTTCCTGGCAGGTGTGCAGATCTGTCTGCTTTGTGCGCAAGTCAGTCATTGACTCGCGCGATGTCCTGTGCTGGGGGAAGGTGAGGCGTGCATCCTCTGGATGCGATGCGCTCGGCCTCCGCGTATCCCTGGTCTAGTGGTGGGTCGTCTTGTCTTCCTCGCGCTCGGACGTCGAGCCAAGGCGTCCCGCCCCTCCGTCTCGTTCCAGGGAGGAGACTTTCGCCGCGCCGCAGAGCTCTTAGGTCAGCGCGAAAGGTTTCCTTTTGCGCAATCCCAATTAACCTGAGCTCCGCGGTTCGAAGCAAAGCCGTGGTCTGCGCGCCGTTGGTCCTGTGGTATCTAGGGCGGCGGCAGTTTGACACGCACCGTTTCATCCAGCTGGTGGCGCGTGTCAATATCGCGTTTGTAGCGCAAGTGACACCAATGTGTGACCCTTGCGCTCTCATTGTCGAGGGGGCGTGGTCCGGTTTCTGCCGCGACCTCTTTTCTCGGCGTCCTGGCTGGCGCGGTTTCACCACGACACCGCGCGGTGGGCATCGTCGCGCCGCCATTTCTCCCCCAGACGTCGCGCCTTCCCTCCGTATGGCGACGACGCCATCCGTCTTGGCGTGATGTGTCAGCTCGGGTCGCGTATCCTCGTCACGCGACGCCGCATCCTGGCACATCTCGGCGCGCCGCTCCATTCGCGGCGGCGCGTCGTTTTCTTCCCGCATTGCGCAATGCCGACTTGCGCCAATCATTCCAAGATTTGCGCAATCTCGGGTTGCACAATGTCTATTTGCGCAATTCTCGGCTTTATTTGCGCCATCTCGGGTTGCGCAAATCTTTCCTTGATTTGCGCTAACCTCGGACGCCTTGCTCTCCTTTGGCTCGGCGACGGCGTCCTCTCTCTCGGCGTGATGTGTCAGTCCGGGTCGCGCATTGACCTCGCGCTTCGCCGCATCCTGGCACATCTCGGCGCGCCGCTCCATTCGCGGCGACGCGTCGTTATCCTCCAGCATTGTGCAATGCCGACTTGCGCAAATCATTCCAAGATTTGCGCAATCTCGGGTCGCACAATGTCTATTTGCGCAAATCTTTGTTGTATTTGCGCAATCTCGGGTTGCGCAAATCTTTGCTTTATTTGCGCAAACCTCGGACGCCTCGCTCTTCTTTGGCTCGGCGACGGCGTCCTCTCTCTCGGCGTGATGTGTCAGTCCGGGTCGCGCATTGACCTCGCGCTTCGCCGCATCCTGGCACATCTCGGCGCGCCGCTCCATTCGCGGCGACGCGTCGTTATCCTCCAGCATTGTGCAATGCCGACTTGCGCAAATCATTCCAAGATTTGCGCAATCTCGGGTCGCACAATGTCTATTTGCGCAAATCTTTGTTGTATTTGCGCAATCTCGGGTTGCGCAAATCTTTGCTTTATTTGCGCAAACCTCGGACGCCTCGCTCTTCTTTGGCTTGGCGACGGCGTCCTCTCTCTCGGCGTGATGTGTCAGTCCGGGTCGCGCATTGACCTCGCGCTTCGCCGCATCCTGGCACATCTCGGCGCGCCGCTCCATTCGTGGTGACGCGTCGTTATCCTCCAGCATTGTGCAATGCCGACTTGCGCAATGTTGGTTTGCGCAAATCTTTCCAGAATTTGCGCAATCCTTCTCGGACGCCTCGCTCTCCTGTGGATCGGCGACGGCGTCCTTTCTCTCGGCTTGATGTGTCAGCTCGGGTCGCGTATTCTGGTCACGCGACGCCGCATCCTGGCACATCCGCCGATTCTTGGCGCGCCGCTTGTCTCGCGGCCACGCATTGTTTCGCTTTGCGTCACGCTGAGTTGCGCAAACCGACGAAAGGTTTGCGCAATGTTTCGTAGGCAGAGGCCGCGTCTTGGTCTCCTGCGCCCGGCATCCTGTGTCCGTTCGTGGCATTGAGAACGTCAGTGCTCCGTCAGCGCAGTTCCTCACGGTACTCTGTCCTTCCGTGGGCGGGTTCCTCCCTCCATGGGCGACCCGTCCAGGTTTCACAGCAGCAGAGCTGGGCGGGCAATTTTGCGCCGCCATTTTCTCGGACGTCTCGCTCTCATTTGGCTTGGCGAGGACGTCCTTCATCATGGCGTGATGTGTCGACGCGGATCGCGCATTGCGCTCCGCTGTATCCTGGCACATCCGCTGCTTCTCGGCGTGCCGCTCATCTCGCGGACACGTCCTGTGTTGGTTCGCGCCAATCCGCCCTTGACTCGCGCAATGTCGGTCGCGAGTCGCGGTGATCAGCGCGATCATCCGTGCAACCACTTCACAGGCTGGTGCTGTTAGGGTTCCCCTTTCCTGTGAAGATCGGATGAGCTCCGCAAACATCGCTGCCATCTGCACGTATGGATCCTGTGGCTGGCTCACCCAATCATCGGTGAGCCGCAGGGGATCAGCTGCCAGAGCATCAGGAACGCGTTCCTCCGATGGTCCACGGATGGCGTCATCCGTCGCAGCTTGCAGTTTCAGCTTTCTCGTCAAAGCGGCATTTTTCCGCTTTCTGTTGCGGAGCTTCCTCTCAAGCCTCCTGATCATGTCTTCCGACTCAGCTTGTGAGGACCCAACCCACTCATCGTCCGATGAGTCGCCGCTCTGGTCTCTCGCTTCCATTGCGGGAGTTTTGCCAGAACGAGGAGACGGCATGATGATGATGATGGTCCACGCTGGTCGCTTCTCAAGATGATGGTGATGCTGACGTATACTTCAGAAGGTGACGGTCCACAGCGGCTGATGATGACGATAGTCCACAGCGGCTGATGATGACTATAGTCCACAGCGGCTGATGATGACGATAGTCCACAGCGGCTGATGATGACGATAGTCCACAGCGGCTGATGATGACGATAGTCCACAGCGGCTGATGATGACGATAGTCCACAGCGGCTGATGACGATGGTCCACAGCAGCTGATGCCTCACTTCTGAAGATGACGATGATATCTGAATGATTATATCTTATATCCAAAAGATTTAATATCTTCAAACTTCAGAAGGTGGCGATTACGACGCTCTGCTTCTGAAGATGACGATGATATCTAAATGATTATATCCAAAGATATAATATCTTGAGAATTATGATCAAGATTCGCTTCTGCTGATGATTCTTGAGGTGACGCGGCCGATCCGCCGTCGAAGGACCACTTTGTACCAGACAGGTACAAAGACTGTAGAAATAAAATAGATCGTTGGTCGCCGCGTCGCGCTCGAAGAATCGACGTCGCGAATTCCGTTCCGAAGATTCAGCAGAAGAAGAAGAAGAAGAGCAGGGAGAGATTCCTCTCAGGCAGCTTGATGTAGGGTAGCGGGTCTCAAAGTAAAACACGGTAAAATCGGTATTTACTGAGAATATATTTCAATGAAGCGGTGAGAAGAAGTTGAGAAGTCAAGTGAGAAGTGCTTTACAAAATTTGGGTCCCTTGTATATTAATGGTCAGTCGGCCGTCAGCAGCGCCCATTGTCCGCGAAATACGACAACTTTCGGGGTCCGGGCCATGCTTACGCCGACTGAATCCGGACCTACTCCGATCGTACCGCTTCGCAAGTTACATAAATCCAATACGGTCGCGAGTACGATCGGAGTCAAACAGACATACATATTTAACACAAATTTACATACAACATATAGAATATTTGACATGTACAATTACAAATACAGATACAGGAACATTTGAATTATGAACATTTACGTGAACAAACACAGGAACATTAGCATATTACAGGTAGAAAATACAGGAACAAATGGATATTTCAATAATTATCATCGGACTATAACATAAAGGTCCAGCAATACAGATCTACACACGGTGTCTTTTTCATAGCACATACACACACACACGGGTGACGGCACACGTCGGATACAAATAGCTTTGAATTATGTCTAAATATTTAAATAGCAAAATCCTTTTATGTATTAAAAAATAACATAATTTAATGATTAAATAGTTTTGTTACATAAAATTTAAAAGATAATAATTTATAAAAGAAAACAAACCCATCTTTTTAATAGAAAATGTCAAGTTTCTTGACCAATTCTCTGTTTTCATAATTTTTTAAACTGAATATGTGTCAATTTTATTGCCTTGATATATTTTTAAAGTTATTTTTCTCTTTATAGTTAAGTTTTAATAATAATAACAAAATGACAATTTCTATAGCGCTGTTTAAAGAGCACACTATTCTGAAGGATGTCCTATTTCAGTCAGAGTCCACTCTTATGGAAAGATATAAAATATCTCAAAAAATTAAATAAGTTGAGTATAAGAATAAGAAGGTGGTAATTGCAGCTACTACATCAAGTACTTTTACGCAAATGTTTAAAAAAAATGGTAAGAAAACCACAGAAAACTTACCAAGGGAAGACGAACTACAATAAAAACTTTGTAGATCTTCCCATGTGTGACAGTAACACATTCGACTTTACATGTAATATGTTATAGTGTATGTGTGTAGTGTTCATATGCAATCATAAATTTTGACAAGACTTGCCAAAAAGACTTCAAGTTTTCAGTTTTCGAACGCTTCAGAGTAAATCCATTGAGGGGCATCTACTACTAAAACTCGATCATTGTAATTGGCCATATTTACGATAAACGGCTATTCCTTTTTATAAATCTTGCAACTGTTTAACTTAGAACCCATTTATCAAGACGGTATTATGATTGAAATGTTTATTTAGGAGACCCCATTTCACGTCGTGTCAACATTTTTAATTTGAGAACAAAAAATCTTATCTTGTCAAGAAAAAGTACGCAAAACTCCATTTCGGCTTGACCTTTTCTATTTTTAGGTAAATCTCGAAGGACCTATATAATTTATTGTGATATTTATAACAAATAATTGGGAAGAGGATTTTTTTCGTTTTTTTACTGCTTAAACCAAAAATAGAAGTACTCGTATACATTACAAATATATTATCTCGACTTAATCTCTTCGCCTCAAGATGTTTTTATAATAAAACGCACATTTGTAAATATGTTACCTTAAGATTTTTAGATTACTTTTTCCGCTAGGATTTTTTATATTCAAATACAATTTTTCCTTAAATAAATTTTAATTTAAATATATAATATAAATATAGAGAATAATACTGACTTTAGTCGTCTTATATTTAGTGTGCTTATATTTTGTACTTATAAAATATGTTTGAAATATTTTCTCTTCCGCATGTGGACAATATTCATAATATGGTTTTTAAATTATAGCTAATTAATTCATTTGTTGACTTTTTTATTACTATAAAATTTGTATTATTATTTTGTTTGTTTCGTTGTAATTTATTTTCTTGTTAATGTAAAAACCGTGCGGGCGTATATGTAATATACATGAAAAAAAAAATTGTGTATTATTCTGTTTTCGCTGTAAAGATTCCTTTTAGGAATTTTTCTTCTTCTCGTGATGGTAAATATGTATATAGAGTTCAATGTATTTAAAATTATGATAAATAAATGTTCAAATATCTTTGAGACATGCTTTTCAAAACGCCTCAAAAGCAAACCGATGTCGACAAATTTGCTGGCCAAAAATAAAAAGGTACAGAAATTATTAAGGAATCGTTAATTCAATCATAAGTGTGGTCCCACTTAACACATCCGAACTAGCGTTGCAGATATATTTAAGAGCGTGACCGAGAAACAACATTGTATTCGGCCACATACGAACTTTCGAGTTTTAGAACCACTGGAGTAGTTACGAAATTTGCAGGTCAACACCGTTTATGTTGACAATATTATTGAACGTGAAAATTAACCATTTTACACGTTTAGTGCACGCCAGTATTGTTACTAGACGATTTTTTTTAAATGAATTGAGCTTCCATTGAAAATTGAACCCGAAAACTCCGGAGGGGAAATCCATTATCTTACCATTTAGGACATGGAGGTCGAATTTTCAAACTGGTATCAAACTATCTAGAACCGAAATTAGTGAATTGAATCAATCTTTACCTTCTATCGTTTAGTGAATTGAGTGAAATTAGTGAATTGAGTCAATTACCTTCTATCGTTTAACACAATTGAAAACTTTAAATTGATAATTTAATTGTAAGTATAGTAGATACATAACATAAATATATGTACTTTAAAGATACTGCTACAACAAAATTAAACGTTTTCTCAAACATTCTATTTGACGTTGCTTTTATACAAATATTAAAACAAATCTTGTTGACAGTTATTAGGTTTGTAACCCACGTAGCTAATTTTAATCCATATATACCTATATAAAAATCTTATTCATTTTCTTGTGGTGCCATAACCTGTCTGAGCTTAGCTACCATCATGGCAATTCTTATCTTATTCATGGCAGCCTAGATCAACTCAGATGAACTATACCCAAACGACTCCCGCAAGGTCTTAAACCAAGAGATGCGGCGTCTTCCTCGGTCTTGTTTAAAATTTATTTTTCCCTGGGCGATCAGTTTTGCAATGAGCCCTTCATTATGAGACCGAGATCCCGTATATTGCGTTTTTTTTTTCAATTTTAATCATTTCAAAATTTGTGAAAGATCATCCAGAGAATCTTGAAGATACGATGAAATATTTTGATTCGAAAAAATACATTTATGTATAAAACATTTTACTTCACATTAAATGTAGGTGGCAGGTGAATGACAGGATAAAAACTGACATCATAATAGTCATCATCACCATCACGCCATTTCCTTATTGTGGTAAGCAGAGAGAGCATACCTTCTCATCATTCCATCCTGGCACACATTGTACAAGGGCTGAAAAACATCTGGAATCCTTGCTGCCGAGCTTGTACTCCTAATGGTGGGGCGTATATCGGCAGAGAGGGTGTTATGGGATGAGCCCAGATTTTTTGATAGCTTCTCTCTAAAGTGTATTTTCTTTTCAATTATCTTAACATATATGAGTAATAATGGAATGTATATACCACAGTTATCAATAAACAAATTTATTTTACATCTTTCGCTTCTGTCACGCTCATACACCTCGTTATGCATACTCTACAGCCTATTGTTTAGCCCAACCTTTTATTTAACACGTGCTTAGTAAAATAAGCGGATACAGAAAAAAAATCAATAATTAAAATATATATAAGTTAATAAAAAAAATACACGGTAGTAGGTGCGCGATAAAACATTTACTTTAAAGATATCAGCAGTAAGACGCGGAAAAATGAACTTGTCTTAACATAATTTTTTTTACACATGACAAGAAATATACATAATTTGCGAAAAAACAACAGGTAATTTAATTTGGACACACAATTTTAATGGATCTGGGTTTGTTGCCTTTCATTTGTCGTGTCCCCAGTAAACTAGGCTTTTAACTATATCTCACTGAGGACATATGGCATGAAAAAATTAATGGATACTTCTTTCGATACGTAAAGCATGAAAAAATAAATCGATAAGCGTTAATAATTGCATTTTCAAAACCATATAATTTTCACATTAATGCTACAGGATAACATTGATCAACCCGAAACTTTTTCAATCCATTCCGAAAGCAAAACTTTCATATCACGTGACATATGTTAAATTAATGTTCTTCGCTCTCCAAAGCTAATATTGCATTCAATGTACTCGTAGACGACTGCAAATTTTCAATATTGTCTTTCAGTCAGCTTGCTCGTAATCATTAAATTAAAATATGGCCTTCGTCAATGAAGTAATCATTTACGTGATTTACGTTTGTGAAAGAAATAACAAGATTTTTCTTTTTTTTCTTTTCATTAGAGCATTCAAATTCTTTAGCCATTTGTTTCATATTCGGTATTGATTGTATCATCCAAACCCGTTGGTTGTTTTACGAAACCCCTTAGCTGTTTCAGTCAAAAAATGATATTTGTACTAAATTTTATTTCGTTAAAGTCGAGTTTGTTAAACATACGAGTATATGTATTATTTTATATTCATGTGTGTATTATTTTTAATTCATTCGAATCAACTAAAAATCGTTCCTTGAGTATTCGGTATAATGAAATTTGACCTGTTTTTCTGGTTTTGATATTACTTTGGATATTTTATTATAAAGTTCCATAATTGCCGCAAAACATTTATATAATTTTCATGTAAAAAATAAACAATTATTATTTAAACCTTGAACTTTAGAAAAGACGTTTGTTTCACTTTGTGGAGTCATGTTTATACATTTTCAATACAATAAATAAATCACTTTTTTTATTTTGTATTCACCACTGTTTTAAAAAACATTGGTGAATACAAAATAAAAAAATTGGAGTTTCATTTATTTTATGAATTTTTTATTGGTTAATTAATATTAACTAAAAAATATGGCTTTGATGAGAGTACTATATCGTATATATAATATTTCTGCTTCAAATATGTATATAGTAATTGAACCATCATAAACGATTTTCTATAATTTTTCAACTAATTCGCAATCTTTAAAATAGTTTAACTCTTTATTTTTTACACCCCAGTTAATCTCAGCTAGGCAAAATGTAATCATAATATTAGTTCATCTTGTTATCTTGGAGTCATGATGCATAGCGTTTCTGGCAGCTGTTAAAGTAATAATGTTAAACCGTCTCGAATTATAAGTTCTGTTGGAGGGATTCAGTGCAGAACACACTCTCCTAATTAATGAAGACGTCTCATGGCGTCTAAAACGTTTGTTCACCCCTGGTCTAGACTGTCGAGCACCAGAATAGCCCTTCATCTGGGGGAATAAATCATTCACTAACCTCACCGCCATTCATTACTCTACCTACCTTTCATAATGAAAACGATATTTTCATATCCACTAACTCTCTTTTCTTTCGCTTTGCGAAAAATATGCCTAGGAGGGAAAGTTTTTTTACTGTGACAGAATAAAGGGGGAACCTCTGAGCAGTAAATTATGGACTCTCGGTGTGTTCTTGTCTAATTTTCTCCTCAGGGCTTCTTATCTTTCTATCTTTTTACACCTATATCTGTTTTTTCCCATCTTCTCGCGCTTATATCTTCTTCTTCCTATCTCGTTATGCCTATCCCCTTACACCTATCTGCTTACGCGATATGATGAATTGCTACCCAAAACGGGCAATTTGTACTCATAAAGGGAAAACTGGCTCCATCGATAATGTTAGCAGTTTGAAAGCACAAGGGTACGATTTTATGATCTTGGTAATATTTCAGGTGTCGCTTTTGTCCGTCTCAATTTTTCACAAATTTACGGTTCCCAAGGAACTAAAAATCAGATTCATAGATAACGTTCGTAAATCATAAAATATTCAAATAAAATTTTAGCATTATGAACGTTATTTATGTTTTAATAATCCGAGTACGGAGAATAATAAGCTAGTCTGCGTATAATAGATTTTTAAGATTTATTTACATTAAAATAGAGATATTCAAATCCAAATTTTTGGATGACTGTATCTTACAAAAAACCTATTTAAATTAAAAAACAAATATAAAGAGTTACGAAATATATCAAATAGCGTGTACCGATGGAAAACAAAGTCAATGAGGCACTAAAACATTTGTACTCAAACCAGACAGTTTAATCTGCCAAAATGATAGTCGACAACAGCTTTTTTGAACCAGCTTTGTTACAAAAAAGTGAAACTCGGAGCTAGAAAAAAACTTAAAAGAGCCGAATAAACACTGTAATACGTGCACTGACAAAAAAATATGGAATGACAATGTATAAGAGAATATGGGATGAAGTGATAAGGGATGTATGTGAACTTATGGTATTGTGTAAAATCGTGAAGAGCACTCTGAGATTATGAGATATGGATTCCAGTCTGGTTTTCACTTAGGGCCCATTAAAAACCATATTTTAGTTTGGTTGGAAGATATTGCCACATGGCAATAAGCTCGCCAGGTTTAAAAAAAACGTATTAATGGAATATACAGTGCAAATGTGAAAGTGTAGTTGGGTTAGGTGAGGTTAGATGTAAAAAGTCGGAGAAGTTGTATGTGTTGTATGAGAAGGTTTGGATGCAGAAGAGACGAAATATATGTATCATAATAGGAAAGTCTGGCGCGCTGTCCTCTCTGACTACCTCAAAATTTTCTACTTGTATTGAAAAGAGTGTCCGTAGTTTATGTAAAACCCCCAATGTTAGTGAATCAAGAGGTCCTTAACAACAAAGGCATCCCGGCTATTTAAAGTAATACAAACTTTGGAAAATATTTAAAGTACGAGGCGTATCCAGAAAGTAAGTGTACTGAGGCTCTCACGACCGGATGGATTTTATTTTCGACATGTTGGTTACACTTCCGTGTAGCCTGACCCTTCCCCTCCGCAACGAGACCAGCTCGAGGTCAGTACGTTGAGAAGTGTCGACGCGACAACACGTTTCGTGAAAAATGTAAATCCAATCTCCCGCCAGGTGCGAAATACGCGGCGTCATCCGTTATCTCGTTTGGAAAGGAAAACCTTCGGTTGAGGTTTATAATGAGGTGAAAACTGCATATGGTGATAAAGCTATGAATCGTACGAGTGTGTACAAGTGGTGTTGCGAGTTTAAAAACGGTCGTACGTCTGTGCATGATGATCAGAAGAGCGGAAGACCTTCAATTGTGACTGACGAAATTGTTTTGGGACTGTCAAGGCATAATTTTAATTGAATATATGCCTCAAGGGAAGACCATCAACTCTGCAAGATACTGTGAGACCCTAAAAAAATTGCGGAGAGCGATTCAGAACAAGAGGAGAGGCATGCTGACAAAGGGAGTCTGCCTGCTGCACGACAATGCCAGACCACGCACGGCCAACGCCACGAAGGAACTGCTCGCCTCGTTTAAATGGGATGTGCTGAACCATCCCGCGCATTCCCCTGACCTAGCACCTTCAGATTACTATCTCCTTACCTCCCTAAAGCTGCACATGGGTGGAAAAGGTTTTCAACCGACGAGGAGGTAAAGGAGGAGGTGGAGAAGTGGACGGAGGGTTTTTTTTTTTTTTTTTTTTATTATTACACATGACAAGAAATATACACAATTTGAGAAAAAACACAGGTAATTTGATTTGGACATATAATTTTAATGGATCTGGGTTTGTTGCCTTTCATTTGTCGTATCCCCAGTAAACTAGGCTTTTGCCTGTATCTCACTGAGGATATTTAGCATGAAAAAATAAATCGATACTTCTTTCCGATTTTTGATAACACAAAAAACCCCGTTGCACGCTCTCATCAACCTGACAAACAGTGACACTCAACTACAACTGGAAACATCCTGCGAAACTCAACTCCTCACACATTATCGCTCCAGAAAGACCAAAAATATTCATCCCACAATATACTGCACACAATCATAAGAATAAAAATCAGAACAAATTCAAAACAAAAAAAAGAAAAACACACAGAAACACAAACACAATAACAACCAAAATTAAAACAATAATAAGAGACCCACACTCACGAGCTCACATAAATCCTTTCCACTCGTCATTCATCCTGAAAGCCCAAGTACTCAAAATCCTGTCGCAATAACAACCACGCTCCGATCGACTGTCTAAATGGTTTTCCTACCTTTACTTTTATTGAAGTCGGCACGCCATTGTATGTAATGGGAGCCAAATAAGCATGTTGCCTTTGGGCAAAAGAGGTTTTAACTCTAGGGATGGTGAACATTTCATTAGTTGCCATGCGTGTCATGTGTGTCTGCTGAGTTTGCATCTTCCCCTCCTCTCGATGGTAGTGCCAGAGAATGGATTTGAGATGTAAATTGGCTATGTTCAGGACCTGATACTCTCTGAAAACTACTTGGTTGGCGGGAAACTACTTCGAGGAAGGCATCAAAAAGTTGATACCCCGCTTCACCACCTGCATTGAGAGGAATGGCGACTATGTCGAAAAATAGCTTACATATGTACTACGGTAACCACGTAATTTTTTTGTTTAAATAAAAAAAATTGTAACCTACAAAAATTCAGTACACTTACTTTCTGGACTTACCTAGTATTTTTCTTTCACTTTTGAAACAGTATAGTTCGTTAAATGAATATTTTTTTGGTAGTTTTGATGCTTAAAAATATATTACATTTAAATTTAAAAAGTTTGAAGCGAAATATCTTGTGGCTCATTAAAAATGATTAATTTCAGAAAATTATTTCACAGGCGACCCAAAAAATCTCATAAATATTGTGGTGATATTTTTTCTTAAAACAATTGCTTCTTTTTTCACTTGCGCGTGGTTGATTTTTTCAAAACTTGATTGAGGCATTGATTTTGTTTTTAAACTTGATCAAATAATTATCATTTCTTTTTGATAAAAAACACAAAAAACAAAGTAATTAAACAAAACATATCTGTGACCTGGGCTGTTAAATGCGTGACTTTCAACCCTAGAACTTCAGGTTTTATTCACGGTGGAACCCAAAAAATCGCCCCAGTCTAGTTTTCACAAAAGCCATATTTTATGTATTTCTGGTTGGTTAGGTGGAATTTTTATACGGTATATATATCATCATCATCACTGTCAACCAGGGTCGATCCACTTCTGGATGAAGGTCTCCCCAAGTTGACTCCAAGTAGTTCGGTTTTTTGCTCGTTGATGCCATGTGATGCTGCCATGCTTCCTGATTTCATCTATCCAGCGTACCTTCGGTCTTCTTCTAGGCCTCTTTATGCCTCTTGGGTACCATTGGATTATTTCGGATGTCTATCGGGAGTCTGACATTCTGGCCACGTGTCCTGCCCATTGCCACTTCATTCTTTTGCACACCTTTATAACCTCTTCTACCTTTGTTATATTGCGAATCCAGGTGTTTCGTTTACGGTCTCTTTTGGCATATCCCAACATGCATTTCTCCATGCCCCTTTGTGCGGTCTGGAGCTTTTGTGTGTTCTTTACTGTGAGCGTCACTGTCTCGCAGCCATACGTAAGTACTGGGAGAATAAATTCGTTGTAGACCTTTCGCTTTTGAAGATGTTGTTCAAACGTCCGAATGAGCTCCACGCTAGTTTTGTTCTTCGTGCTATTTCCTTCGATATGCCACCTACAAAGGAAATAAGTTGGCCCAGATACACATATTCCTGGACAAGTTCTAGTGGCTTTCCATCTACGTTTATTGGTTTTGGAGTAGGAAAGCTGTTCATCATATATTTGGTTTTTGATATACTATATTCATTTTTAAACCAACTTCTTTACTGACCTCTGCCAATTCTTGCAGTTGGTGCTGAAGATCATTCGGGTTTTGTGAGAATATAACGATATACGAGTATATATGGGTGTACGCAATCTCCAGCAGATGATTCCCACCAAGAAGCAGCACCACTCAATCGTCCAATTACAAGAAACCAGCACAGGGCTTTACATATAACACAAATTAACACAGGTTACCTACCGCTTTCTACGAGTGTCAATGGTGGGGCAACCCGGATGACGCATGGCAACATTTAAAATAACCGTTAAAATGTAATCAGTGTTAACATATTTTGTGAATGTCAACCACTAGAAATTGCTAATTCTCGAAAATGTCCAAACGTATTGGACGAAACGTCGAATTTAATAAAAATTCAACACGGGTAAACCGAAAAACTATTTTAATATGTTAAGTACCCGCGAAAACCTACAATTTAACATATATATAATAATTCCCAAAAAAGATACTCAATTACATTTAATGATACATTACTTGTAATTAGATTAACTTGCGATATTATTTACTTTATCTTGGTCAGTTTTAAGATCCACTTCTGAAATAACCCTAGAAGCGATATGTTCCGAACACTGAAGGTAGTGAACGTTTGGGGTGAAACGTAATAAATTCTAAGGACGTCATTTGCAGTTGTGGTCGTTATATATACGAGCTCGTACATCCGACCTACAGACACTCCTTTTACAGCAGTCAAACTAATTTCATTTATAAATCTGCGGCTTAATTCTAAAAGTAACAGCGACAGAAATCTAATTAAGAGCATGAAAGATTATGATATTAGATTGCAAAGTATGCAAACAAATTATTTACGTTGCTTACTTTGATCTTATTTTTCTCTCAGAAGGGGGGAACTTCACAAAAAGGACACATGTGAAATTAAATAACGAAATACACATTTCAAATTATTCAACTCTTAAAAAGGTTTTATATTTAACCTTTCAAGAGCTAAAAAAATTTATTCCCACAAATATGAAAGTAATTCAAATAAAAATAAATAAATGGACTACATTTTCCGTATTCTATTTCGCAAAAGATAAACAAAAAATAAATGTCCAATCATTTTATGTCTGAAATTCGAAATATTTTAAAAACAAAATTTTCATCGTAAACAAAAATAATTTAGATACTTTTTACGAGTACTGAATATTTCTGAAAAAAAAAAACGTTTTTATTCTATAATTGTAAGTAGATAAACAATATATACATAAAAAGAAATGTTTACTGTCATTTTAATGAAACAATTGGTATGGGTATGTTTTTTTAAATGCTTCTGAATAATATTTGTTCTCAGAATTATTTTGTACAATATTGTCAATAATCGATAAATCAGGACTATGTTAATGAATAGTTATTTTATATCGATGAACTCTTCAGTCAAATTGTTGACCGTGTTGATTGACTTACATAGACTTTAAAAACGACAATTAATTGATAAAAGCCTAAACTCGAGATGTATAATGCTAGAGAAGAAAAGGGTTTTTGAGTTCCACAATGTTAAACATGTTTATGGTAATCAATCTAATATATTATTGAATTTAGTTTTTAATTTTAACTGGCATAGCCTAAATGGATACTTCTTAAATGTGTAAAGGAATTGACTACTAGAGTACGGGCTATTCACTCAACTAAATTCACTTTAACAAATAAGTTATCTTGACTATGTTATAACCGACTTTCTTATTCAACCGATTCGATGGGGTATTAATATCTCTACTGAACTTCCAGTGAGGGTGATGATGACACATGGATGAATCGGACAAGGGCAATAATTTTCAAAAGGGACCGTAGCAGGGCGTATTGGTACATGCTCTTTGCAAGCGAATAGCTGTGTTTTTGTACGTTAATCTAGTGCTTATTTATAGCTCTATTTTATGGATCCAAAATAATGATATTGTCAATGTATTACATAGGTGGAAGTTATTTATATTTATGCAGTTGTATTTTTAAACAAAAATTGGGTTTAAATTACCATTTAAGATTTGATTATTTTAAATCCACTGTTATTCATTAATCCAATATTTATTTATCAATTACCATTACTTAATATATGAATCCACGCTATTTGAAAATAATAACAATACAATACAAAATGATCAATAGAAAAATAAGGAATGAGAAGTGAGCAAGTAGCGTTGTGGATGAAATTTGGTAATGAGTTTTACAGGCACGATAGCTAAGTTGGTAGAGATATTAGCTAGAAAGTAATAGGTGGTAAGTTCAAGTTCCAGCCGAGGCATGCTTTTTTATATATTTTTTTGACAATTCCTATTCTCTTTACCATTCACTCCTTTTCAGTATAAAAATATTAACATATATCATATACATGTTAATTAAACAAATATGCAGTGCAAATTTAAGTGGGAGGGGTAGTGGAGGGAGACCATCAAAAGTATGGATGAATAAATTATATTTTTAAAGAAGTAAACGTGAAAGTCAGAAAAATCGTAAGAGTTGTATGATAATATGTATGGATGTGGAAGGAGGGGTGGGGCGATGGATGTGTCGAATTTTAAAATATGGCGTTCTATCCTCTCTGTCTACTCCGCCAGGAAAATGGCATGATGGTAGGCATATAAATATTTATACAGATGTGATAAAAATACGCCCCGGTTGTGAAATTTTCATAAGTCTAGATTTGAGCTGAAAGTTTTAAACTGTGATTAAATGACGCAAAACATTCGGGACAGTAATCATTTTATTCAATCCATCCCTTTGGCGCCAATATTAAAACTAGTTTCAAGGAAAGTTTGTCCTTGGAAACTATTTTTATAAAATATCAATTTTGTGATTACCCTAAATAAGTTATAGTCACGTACATAGGTCGAACGATATAATAACCTTATTTTTGGTAAAAGGAAGTATTTTTTGCCCGGACCCACATATATTTAATAATCGCACGGATGACTAACCGACTGAGCCGGGTACTGGGCTGCTTGTTGCGGAATTAATCCCTACATTTCACAACATTTTCTAAAGAAGGCATCCTAACAGTATTTCATTCTGTGACAGTATCTATTCTAGCTCCATTACTCAATAATGTTTATTTTTTGAATGATTTATTTAGTACTGCTAGTAAAAATGTATTTCCATTTTAAGCAGAATATCAGCATATAAGGAATATTACAAAACACATTCTGTATTGAAAGCAAAAAAAGTGAATCATTAAAAACCCATGACTCAAAAATAAAAAAAAAAAGTTTTCATTTAAGACGAGTATTTCAAAAACGCTTTACTTGTTTAAACAGTTAAAATTGTGATATTAAGCCCGTCATTCAAATGTACATAGATGTTTTTATTTACAATATTTTACCGTGTACACGGAAAAAGATTAATAAAATCCGAATGAATGAAGTAGCAATGCGTGCTCTGAGAAGAATTCAAGGAATAACAATGTTTAACAGAATACGGAATGCAGTGATTAGGGCAAATGTAAACTTGAGGCTTATGTACTCGTATTAAGATAGATGAAGAATTGCACTCTGAGATCGTTGGAGTACGTAGAACTAACGAATGGAAAAAGACTGGCAAAACAAATATGCGAAAGTATGGTTGGATCAAAGGAGTAGCATTTTGAAAGAAGGAAATGTAAAAAATCAGAGAAGTTGTAAGAGTAGAAGAGGCAAAAGATCTGTATAGCGATAGGAACGCCGAAACGTACCCCGAAAGGGAAATGGTGTAATGGTAGTATGTATATTTTTCATATGGCAATCTCTTTCAACTAACTAGAAATATGTTAAAGAGGACTGAAGTAAAAATGAGGTGATACCTTTTTTAAAAAAAAATAGGTACCAACCGGAAATGAACCCGCCTTCGGGTTTCTATACCAACTAGACTACGGAAGTTGGTTATAAATCTAGAAAAAATGATTTCTTAAACGAATAACTAAAAATAATAAGTTCATGAATTATAAATGGCATCAAGAATCTCTAAATTCTTAAGATCATAATTTTTATGAGAGTACCAAATAGCTTGGTTTTATATCCTGAATACATCACAAAATGGAAATCAATAATGATTATTTCCTCACAAATCCAACCCAATATAAGATTTTGTTGATATTTATTCAAGCTACCTGCCTAAAGGGGTTAGGATGATTAATATATTCATCCCTCTGAAGCAACAAAGTAGAAGCGACCGAAAAGCTTCCCAGAGAGAATATTTCAATAAGAAAACTTCGTTCACGACAACTATGTACATAGATAGCGTCCTTTGGAAAACAAATTTCTTGCAAGTCCGTAACAAGCGATAACCGGCGGAGTCCTAATTAGGTGTTTTCAAAGAGCGTCCTCGACTCGGTAGCGGTTTCCTATATCGGCGAGTATATGCACGAATATGTATGCAAAATCTTCGCTCGAGTTTGCCAAGTTTATGTACACGTAAATCCGCCACGAGAGTAAATTACGTGGAGAAAATTAATATTTCTTTTGGCCGCAGAAGTTCGCAGTAAATTTTATCCGATCCGTACAAATGCCAGACTAAATTTACGGCTTTGATTATGAATGGAGAAATTCCTACCCTCGCAGTTTTGCTACGAAAATGTTTTTATTTAACGGGTCCACGTAACGGAATAGCTACATTATATCGTTCCGAGATGAATTCAATTAAAAGATGGTACGATATAATCTTCTTACAAGTATACAACTTTTATAAAAAACACCCTGGGAAATGTATTCGGAAATAATTTAAGCAATTGAAATTACTGTTCTGTTTAGGCCCTCAAGGCTGTACAGGCTTTAACAATACAATAATTTTGAGGAAGAATTTTCCATATTATTCGTCTCAAAAAATGTAAATTTTGATTTAGTCTTCAAAAGTTCAACAATAATCCAGCAAAATATACTGCGAAATAAAATAGTAATACACAATATTGGACATGCTGAATAAAGCTTGGACAGTCACACTAAATGTATCGCGCTTTTATTCAACAGCCTTTGAGAATTGCGTGACCATAAAAAATGTGGAATATTATTCGTTCATTTTGTGAAATTTATTCCATTATTAATATTTAATCCATTTCACAGCTCCACGAATTACTCGAGTTACATATGACATTTTGCTCGACTGCGCCCTTCAAAATACATACATATATAATATGGTCAAATAATTATCATAACATTTTGTTTGTTAGAGAAATAGTTAAAGGTGTCATCGTTATCAATACATATTTGAGAGAACAGATCTGTACTTCATCATATCTCCACTTAAATCATCATACACGCTATTTAAATCATCATACGCGCCCTTTAAAATCATTCATTCAAATCATTATACACGCCCTCTAATTACTCAATATTTTCACTTTGTAAAAATCTGATTACTTTATTTTATCAGGATGGTCAATGTGGGTGTCCTTAATTCCGTTTTTGTGTTTTTATTCCCATTTCTAAATTATTATGCTAACAAATATCGTTTTCTGTAATCGAATACGTAAAATTTGTTTCTTAAAATTTATAAAATTAAGATTAAATTACGAATTGCTGTCTTCTAATCATCTGACAAAAATCTATTTTCTTGATAAACACGAAGAATTTAACGATTTTTAATTGACGTTAGTTTTTTAAGCGTTATTGATTGAATTAAGATCACTCTAAAGGTGCTAAAACATTAAATCTAGTGTCAATAACGACTGCCTACCACATAAGAAAACAGCGTGACGGTATGTTTCTAATAATAATCTCAATTAATTGGGGTTTGAAGCCGAAATTTGGAGACTCCTATGGTGAAATATTTGTTAGCTAACTTATGTATAACAAAAAAAGTATGAATGCATGACTACTAAAATCTATTCAGTCAATCCTTTTGCGTTTTCTATGGCACTTTATAGATTAAAGCTCAGAAAAATTATACTAGGCCTTTTAACTTTGATGTCGATGAAGCATTATTTGTATATTTTGACTTGACGTACACGAAACAATATTTCCATTCTTCGAGAACTGTAAAATGGTTTTTCTAATTTATATAACAACTATGAACTTTTTCAAGCTATCTTGAGGACTGATCCACCAAAAGGGCACTCATCATGCTCATTGTTGGGATAGCCAGAGAAATGGCATAATGATACGTAAGCATTAACTAGTCTATTTATTTGATCACTTTTCTATATTCACGCTTTACTTTCACACGTAAGTGGTG
Organism: Odontocerum albicorne; assembly: GCA_949825065.1. NCBI lineage: Eukaryota > Metazoa > Arthropoda > Insecta > Trichoptera > Odontoceridae > Odontocerum > Odontocerum albicorne. The sequence goes on along the minus strand of OX463845.1, from coordinate 30,718,195 downwards.
GTACTGTAATATGAATGTGATCAGTCTGCTTTACTTGTATGCACATGTTTATGTATGGGAATATAGTATAAATAAATTAGTCATTATTGACATTATTGCCACGGTAAAGAGCTCTTAGTTAAATAGAGCATACAATACACATAAAATATAATAAGCAAGGCAGGTTACTTGTATATTGCCACGGTAAAGGGATGTTAGTTAAATAGATCATACAACACACATATAATAAGCAAGGCAGGTTACTTGTATATTGCCATGGTAAAGGGCTGTTAGTTAAATAGAGCATACAATACACATATAATAAGCAAGGCAGGTTACTTGTATATTACCACGGTAAAGGGATGTTAGTTAAATAGAGCATACAACACACATATAATAAGCAAGGCAAGTTACTTGTATATTGCCACGGTAAAGGGCTGTTAGTTAAATAGAGCATACAATACACATATAATAAGCAAGGCAGGTTACTTGTATATTGCCACGGTAAAGGGCTGTTAGTTAAATAGAGCATACAATACACATATAATAAGCAAGGCAGGTTACTTGTATATTACCACGGTAAAGGGCTGTTAGTTAAATAGAGCATACAATACACATATAATAAGCAAGGCAAGTTACTTGTATATTGCCACGGTAAAGGGCTGTTAGTTAAATAGAGCATACAATACACATATAATAAGCAAGGCAGGTTACTTGTATATTACCACGGTAAAGGGCTGTTAGTTAAATAGAGCATACAATACACATATAATAAGCAAGGCAGGTTACTTGTATATTGCCACGGTAAAGGGCTGTTAGTTAAATAGAGCATACAATACACATATAATAAGCAAGGCAGGTTACTTGTATACGAATATTGGTCCTAACATAAGTCAGACGCGGCTAGCGAAACTTGGACGTGACAAAAAAGTTATGAAAGTAAAATAAATATGGTTAAATTGAAAGCGTTGATCAGAATGTATGCTAATGTGTACAAAAATAATATATGATAAAATAAGGAATGAAAACATTAAAAAAAATGCTGGTTAAATAAAGATGCAGTGCTTAAGATGAAGAAAAGAACTTTGAAATAGTTTGACCCGTAGAAAGAATGAATTATATATATATATATATATATATATATATATATATATATATATATATATATATATATATATATATATATATATATATATATATATATATATATATATATATATATATATATATATATATATATATAAACAAATTCTACATTTGAATACATATTTTCATAAATGTAGAATTTGTTTTACTTCCGTGAATATTTCACGGGTTGCAACTAGCAATAAATAAATTCTGTTCTGTCAAAAAAATAACACTCAAATTTATATTAAAACACTCAATGCAAATTCGACATGGGTCAGAGTTTTTCAAAACTCTTTTTAATAAGAACGTTATATTTCAAAACAAAAACATAAATAAACAAATATAGGTTTATTGATGGCAACGTAGTATGTACATATTTAAATACATTCCAAAATCACATGTAGTGATTTTGGAATGTATTTAAATATGTACATACTACTCGTATATCTCAAGATAAATAGCAGAGAATACATTGAAAAGAGAAGCTATCAAAAAGTCTGTGCTCATCTTATAACATCCCCCCGGTTGAGATACACCAGATGTTTTTTAGCACCAACCCTTAACATCTTAAATTTACCTTAACATCTTAAAAATTAAATTACCGTAATCAAACAATACAAATTCTTAGCATTTATTGAAATTCTAAGCTAGATAACAATTTGTAAAATAATGAGTTGTAAGAATTATTATCTTGTTATAAATAGTGTGTTAACTATTTCTAAGAAATTAGAAGATATGAGACTATTAAAAGAAAAATGACAAGCAGGAAATTCAAATTAAGTTAGTTCATAGTTGTAATTTATAAATCTGATTAGTTCTTAAGATATGAATTTGTTAAATTTGGTGAATGTTTGTGTTATAGATTACTTAAAATAAAATCGCTTTTTATTCTTACCAAACGATTTGACCTGTTTACATTTGGTAGATATCGTTATGGTATTTTTTTATTTATTTGACGAGTACAAAAATGTATCTAAATACTCGTAGTAATCAAACTTTTGTAACAACTTCTACAGCTCTTCGGATTAATTACTTAATCACTGATGATCACAGCCCTCTATTAACTGAATCAAATCCGTTCACGACTCTCATCCAATTGTCCCTAGACCCGTCTGAGCGGAGTGCTAACACAACCGAAGATCCAGCCGTTGTCTTGACTTGATCCATTGAACATGCTCGTGATCTCCGTCTGCTTTCTTTAATAGACTGTCAATCTCAAGTATATTTAGGCAGTCCCCAATTTCATCTCCAACATGTGTATTTAGATCTAGTGAAATATTATTCAATGACTAACTTTGCCTCGAAGGTACTTAAAACTTTTAGAATAACCCATTTTTATAATTCAATCTGTTTTAGTGCAAAACTTGATTACATTAACCAGAATGGTTTAAATAAACCTTACTATATTAAAAAAAAACTGAAAATTCAATTTTTTTTTTCGTACAGAAAATTTTAAATTACTTCGTGAAAAAAAAGGTTAAGGGTGATAAAAGTTTGAATTTAATCGGGTGTGTTATAGACGACGTGTGACGTCACACCCCCTGACCCCTCACCCCTGACCCTCCCTAGGGAGGAATTCAACGTGGCAGTTTGCAAAAGTCAGTGGAATTCATTTAATAAGTAGAATTTATTACTGCGAATTTGTCCACCCACTTTCTAAACGCCAAATTTCTCTGGAAACTTTTCAAATTAAGTCCGTTTTTTCATTGAATTCCATAAGACTTTTAAAGAATAAGTATACAGTGTCAGGCATAATCCAAACGGTACCTAGTTTATTAAATTCCTTTTTTTCTCTCTTCTCTTCTGAATTTCTCCTTGAAGCGTCCAAAATTTTTATCAGATTGTTTTTCTTTCTAGCCCAGACGAATGATTTGATCGATATTTTTTTCCAAAAAGTTGAGATTATTTCAATTATTTTTCTGGCGGTTAAATTCCTTGAATACCACATTAAACGTAATAAATAAACTTAGCGTAAAATACATGCAGTAACGAGATTCGCCCTAAAAATAAAAAAAGTTGGTTAAAAATAAAAATAAAAAAAATCGACCAAATAAGTGGTACTAAATCAAGATAAGTATTACATACGAAATATTTCCATTTAAGTTTCAAAAATGTTATAAACTACATATTAATATCAGACATATAGAAATACAATAAATAGTTATGTATAATAAGAATCGTAAGAAATTGTGTTAAAATAAAAAAAATAAGTGGTAAGGTACTCGTACATTAAAAATATTAAGATTTAAACAAATGCTTCGAAAATAGTGAAACTTACAAAAGAACTCGATATTATTCTTAAAATCATCAATATTATTCGTCCTTCACTTCACCTTGTGATAATTTTATTCACACAAATAATTTAAAATTAGCTATTAAAAAAATACGGAAGAAATTTTCATATGGCTATAAACCCGCCAGGTTGTACTTTATACAGTGAAAGTATAATAAAATACAAAACGAACGTTGAAATAAACGAGAACATGATCAATAAATTTTATTCAGTCACGTTGACTGAATAAAAAGAACATTGAGTACGAAGTCTTGTAATTAGAATATATTTTAAAAGATTTTCTAGGCTCCAAATCCTTCAACTCTTAAAACCATCTGTGGTACTAGACTTTTACAAAACCGTACATAACTATGAGCTTTCCAATGTACTCGCTATGCTTATTCTAAGCTACCAAGAATGACCATTAATTTTGTATACGGAATTCTCGTTTTGATAATTACGTCTAACTCCACCATAAATACAAACTATTTCCCAGAGCTGTCTAAGTGGTGAGGCGATGAACACGTCATGTAATTAATTTGATGTTAATTCACCCTCGTAGTGGACTACTTTCCTCAGGAAGTATCGATGAAGTATTATTTACAGTTCAAATGTTCATTAATACGGTATTTACAGTTCAAATGCTCATCAATACGATATTTACAGTTCAAATGTTCATCAATACTGTATTTGCCCGTCCTCTTTAAGTTGAATGATGTGTTAAATTAAACGCTCATAAGTAAAAGGGCAACAAATAAATTGATTTTACTTGTTTGTTGTTTCACGATAAATATTTTCATCGTTAAAATCTAGCATTCTTTTACTTAAAATACTTATCTCTTTTTTAGTAATTGCTAACCAAATATATTTTTCCAATAAATAGCGATTCAACACTTGAAAATTTAATATTATTAATTATATCAAAGTTCAAAAGGTACATTGAAATTTTATCATGGAATTTCGTTTGAATTACTAAAAAGCATTTAATGAATTGAATAAAAATTTTGTTTGCATAAAGGTGTCTTATCATATCGTTTTATTTTTTTAATGTGATAAAATTTCTCTTTATCAAGGATTAGGAACACGGTCGAAAATAATGAATTTTTCATGAAATGTAATTATTTACATGTACTCTGTGTACATCACAAAGCATATTCAATCGCTGGAACAAATTAATATTTTTTCTAGAGTTACAACAGTAAATATAAGTTCAATGATGTTAAAATAAAAAAAATATATATTCGAAATGCATGATAATTTCAATATTAGAATTTCGCGACCGGTATTTACATATTAATCAATATATTTTTATTGTAAAAACCAGGTTTTTATTAAAAAATACTAAACTTGTTTGTTGATGTTGTAAACAAAACACAATTTGGTAAACGTTTATATAGAAAAAAATATACATTTCGTCATCTTAAAATACCGTTAAACTAAAGTTTGGTTAATAGAAGAGGTAATAGCTTTGAAGAATGAAAAAGGCAAAGCTATCTTAAACATCCGGGAATCATTCTACGCAGTCATCACGGTCTTCAGGAATAAATCATGAGTTATGTTTGTAAAATTGTATTCGTTTCAGGCTATCTATTATAAACGATTCATATTGGAAAATAACTACTTATTTAGTTACAGATAGTAAAGTATGAATCTATAAAACATTTGTAAGGTCCATCATGATAAACGAAATTGAGATTCGATGGAATACAACGAAAACATGATGCAAAGCCTAGAGATGAAAACTCTAAGAACCATGGCAACTGTTAGACTCACGTTATCATTAACATGTTTAAAAAAGCGATTTTAAAAACTTTTTATTTCAAGTCAGTAATGCTACGTTTTTCATTTCCGATTTTCTTTCTTCTCCACCAACCCCTTCCTTGTTCCATCGATTGATGATATTGCATTTTTGTACATATGTACATACGTTTCATTATCGGTGAGAAGGAGCGCGCCAGACTTTCCTATCACGGTAAATATCTTTCGCCTCTTCTATATCCATACAATTCCTACGATTTCTCTAACTTTTAACGTTCCCGTCTTTCAAAATATCATTAAATTTATCTAACTACACTTTCCTTAGTCTTCCTCTATCACGCCTTCTATATAATATTTGTTTTATAAGTTTTCTTCGTTCGTTCCTAACAGTTAATTTTATTTAATACTTCACTCATAAGCTCACATTCATCCCTTATCACTTTGTTTCGTATTCTGTCATACATTGTCCCAATATAGTACATATATTTATGAGTGCATCCATTTCTACAGTATTTATTCAGCTCCTTTTAATATTTTTCCTGGTCCGAGTTTCCCTTCCGTGCATCAAAATCGGTACTAGAATTCTGTTGTTAACTATCTTCTTGGCAGATTTCAATACTGTATGGTTCAAATATGTACGATTTTGTGCCCTGTTGACTTTGTTTTGTACCACTATATGTGTTTCGATATCTCTTCCATCATCTGAAAAAGTACTCTAATTAACTTTAAATGCTGTTATTTATTCTGTTTATAAGTTTAATACAAATGAACAAAAAAAATAAAAAAATTTGCGACCATGTTGATTACTTTTTGTATGGTTAGTTAGAAGTAATTGCCACCTGTCAATAAACTATTACAGTAAAATTAGATAAGAACTTTTATGACGAAAGACAGATAACTTAATTAGGTGGAACAGTCAGTCATTCACACATATATTAGTTAGGGTGGATAACACCAGAACATCAAAAATGATGATTACGCAAAAATATTCAGCGACAATTGAAACGATAGTCCACCTTAAAAGAGAGAGGCTAGTCGAGCGAGGTAAAAGTTTAAATAAATACAAGAAAATTTGATCTTATGTTATTACCAGTATTTGACATTGGATCTGATGTATCTTCATCCCTCACTTAGTCATCGGGAGCCGTGGTCTGACGGTTGGCATTTACGCTATGTTAGCGCGCACCACAGGTTCAATTTCTAGTTGAATCACTTTCAAACAGGTTTCATATTTAGACTATTTTACATTTGAATATATGCTTTCTATACACCACATTTTGTGACTGTAAGAAAAGTATATCTTAAAACAGGGAAGAGCTCCATGTAACTAAACGTTGAACCACATTCGGTTCGATTAGCTACTTTAACAATGGTTAGTTTTATAGTTTTCTCCGATATTTGTAAAAAAATCATTTCCTAAACCTTCAAATGCCTTATGTAGTATAAATAAGTATTTTTTTTCGTTATCATCCCATTTGACATCTCTGTCTGTGGTATCTAACCTTCTGTCAGTGGCACCTCTATCCTTTTTACACTCCAGTACAGCGCCAGCAGAAGAAGGGTTATCCCCGGGGATAGTTTTTTCATCAAAGTATAACCATATACAATTTTGTTATGAGTGTACGATCTCACTGTTAGGAAATCTGTTTCGTTCTTAAGTACATTTGGGTGAAGGCGAGACAAATATATGTAAAAATAGTCATATGCTACTTATCATAAATTCTTATAGTGCCATTAAGCAATACAAACATAGTACTGTAAAAAATAATAATGAAAAACTACAGCAGAGAAAACCTGCCGTTCGTTTTGGATGTTTAATCTCCTTGCCATCGTCACTTTGAGTTTAATCGGTCACGACTGTGTGTTTGCTGAACTACAATAGCTAACACATAAAAAAACTAATACACATGCAGGCGTCTTTCATTCACAAGATGGCTGACAATCATACTCGATCACGAATGATAGGCTGTATATTTGGAAACTATCCTGCCCCAACTCGGTCATTCCGTTATATTGCAGGTTCAAACTGTTTTCGCACTGAAACCGCTTTCCTCACATATACATAGGGTAATCAACGAGGTTGAATGTAAGTATTGTTTAAGGGAAAGCTGTCTTTCATATTCATATTAAACTGAAGTGTACGTCTTCATTATGAACACATTTGTTTGATTGGAAAAAATGAGTTGTCCAAAGGCGTAACAGTCAATAAGAAACAGTAACCGTATTTCCAATCAAATATTGTAATAATTTAGTCAGGTCACTTGATCGATGCGGATATACTCACAATCATTCCTCGTTTTACAAATAAATGGTTATTTTATGTCAGTGCAAGTGGCTCAAAGCACACCTAGCAGTGCAACATGCAGGCGTATTGTGATATAGATGTTGAAACGCTTGATTTATAACTAGGGTTTTCGCACTCTATTACAATGGTATAAAAAATTGAGTCTAGTTTAATTCTTCGACGATATTATTATTGTTTTTCTGTGTCGGGTAGAATGGCTCACTCATATGACAATGAACAGCTAGTAACTGGTTTTCTCTGGTAGCTGTCTAGCTAACGATTCAGTTCAGATGTGTTGATGCGGGGTAAAACTAGTAAAAGGCAAACAATACAACGAAGCAAGCCTATACAATTCAATCAATTCATTCCGACAAGAATAACTTAATCACTTTACTACTGAAAATCCATATAATGCCCACATTGATTGCCCAATCTGTATGTATTTTATAATGCAAGAGTTGTACAAATAATTAAGTGCAACCACTTCACAATGGAATAAAACATTTTGCCGGGTGGACCGAAACGTGTAACATGACAAGCTGAGTAAGTTTCGGGATTTGAAATAGGAGCTGACAATCTTAAATAATGTTGTAAGGTCTAACATTTGAAATAGGAGCTGACAATCTTAAATAATGTTGTAAGGTCTAACATTTGAAATAGGAGCTGACAATCTTAAATAATGTTGTAAGGTCTAACATTTTTATTCTATCAGCAAGGTTATAAGACATCATTTCGAACAAAATACCATAGTCAGTTTATAAATCAAATGGTATTCAAAAAAATAATAAAAATGGGTTGCAGTCTGATTGAGAAGGTGGTCTGGTAAGAATACTTGCACGCACTAGACAAATACAAGTATTATATCTCCACGTGCACAGTATGTATTTGTAACACATATAACGACAGCGTACGAGTTACGTACCTATTCCATTGGGTCTTAACTGAAGAACTGGAATATTGGCGTCAACAACAATATTGCCTCCAGGCCGTAATCTTTAATACATCTGGATCACCAATTCAAATATTTTAAGAGGTACAATACCATTAAATATTTCATAAATTTGTAATTAAATTCACTTATCTTTCATCAATTTTCGGTTTTCACTGAACTAACATAGATATTACTTTATCACTCTAATAATTACACTAAATCACTGTGAAACATGTTTCTACCTCCAACTCATAGGCTTTATCAAGTAAACTCATCCGTTAGAAGCATTTTAGATATACAAAGAAATTGATACATTCGTAATTTTTGTAACAAATAAAATTTCACCCCTTTAAAATATTTCCCTATGGTTTAATAGACTAGACACAATTCCGATATTATATGACACCAGTTAAACCTAAACAACACTCTCTTAATAAACTAAAACACATATTGTGGTGATTTTATGTAATTCGTGGAAAAGAAAATAATATAAGTAGTGAAATGACTTAGTTATATTTTTATGATTAAATTTTAGAATAAATTTAGACATTTCTTAGAACATTTTTGTCAGTTTTTATGTTCTTTTTGATCGCTATAAGGAAGATACAGGGGGATTGTCTCCTGATCCCCGTGTTTCTTTCTTTTATAGCTATGGTCTCTTTTATTACGTCGGACCTCAATTTTTACTTTCCTAACTGTATGCGCGGTTCTGGATATTTGCGTCATCACGTTTCCACGATACCCATTATCAAGGTATATACAGATATGTAGCCAATCTCTCACGATCACGTACGATTGTCAGCCATTTTACGAATAGAAGATGCCTGTTAGTTAGTGTATTGGTTTATTGTCCGTAAGCTGTTGCATTTCAGAAAGCACAGAGTCTTGACAGACCTAACCTAAAGTTCCAATTACAAGAACACCAAACCAAGGCGATCGGCAGGATTAATCTGCTGCAGCTTTTCGTCAGGCAGAGTTTTTTATATCACATATTTTTGCGTTGCTTAGCAGTGCACAAAGAATTTATCATAAGCGGTATATGAGCAACAGTAAACCTTTAGAATAGAGTAAGAGTAAAACCAGCCTGGCAGTGGACCCGCCAGGAATCGAACCTGAGACGCCCGATTGCTAAGCGTGAATGGTAACCGTTAAACCACGGCCGCCGACAAAGGATGCAATGTTTAACCCTTAAACCCTTATCGTTAACCCGTATCAGTATGTTACTCAAATGAGATCATTATTATTGTATTCTATTACACATCTTACATCTGTCAGGTGTATTGTTAGGCAGTAATTTATTTACTTGTTTTACTAAATCAAAAACACACTTCGTCATCAACTTCAGTAACTCTTGGTTTAAAACTGTGAGCATAAGCTATTCGCATGGTTTTTTTCTCATCTTATATACTGTCTTACTAAATATTTTCCCTTCGCCATGTTAATATCGTCCATCAACCTCGTTCGTGGTCTTCCACAATTTCTTTCCTTCATCCAAGAGCTTTATTTCGTCTTGATACATCGTTCATTATTCGATATCTCATGGCCTGCTACGGACAATGTCCATTACTGTGATTTTTCATGTAATCTACTTATAACTTTTTTGACGCTCCTAGTTACCTGAAACTTTAAACCGACCAAGCGAAAGAATTTACAAAAGAGAATATGTATTCAAAATATGTGTATACTCGTACACACAATTTTACATACTGTTGATTTTTTAACTAGTATCAGAATCATTATTTTGGTTCTATAAGCATATTAAAATACATTTGATTAAAAACACAATAAATTTGATTTGTTTTTAACTCTCAGAATTATTTTTAATATTAATTTTATGATATTTATTTTTAGCACTCCCTGTCAACGTTGAGGTATTAACGCTGGAGTTTTACATACGTTAGGGCTATCCAAGATTCTTACTAAATTCAAGTAGTTTTAAGGACCATGCATATAAATATAGAAACTATAATGTAAAGGTCATAGTTTTAAAAAGCCAACTCGTGGCGAAATAGCTATGTCTAATACTCAACCAATTTAGGAACCATTGCATAAAGAGCGTAGTTTGATAAATCCATCACATGAGAAAATAGATTCCCCTGATGCTCGATCAAGTGGTAAATCTTCCTCATCAGTAAACACATTTTGTAATGATAAAAACAGACGGGGGAAATATATTTTAAGTATAATTTAGAACTGTTATAATGACATTACGTTTGAAGATATATTCGAAAACAAACTATAAGCGATCACAGAGGTCTCGGTGTACAAGAAATCGATAGTTCGGAACTCTCTATCAAATATTCATCACTTGTTTAATGCCATATCCCCGAGGAAAGAATAGAAACATCGAGTTTACTTCATTGTTTTTCTTCGATTTATTCTTCGTATATGTACGAGTACATATGTATTCACAATGGTATCATCAACATTTCTTTTGAATTTGCTTGGAACCCGCCTTTTTTCTGTCAATATAATACAAAAATACAACCTCTGTAGATTACTTAGTAATTTCCTGGCTTTCCACCCGAAAGCTTAGATACGGTTCCCGATTGTACCCAATGTAATAAATACTCCAATTCTAGTTAAGTTTATCAACAGGGTTATTGTAACCTGTCTCTGTGCGATTGTATTTTAATATGTATAGTACAAGGACGAACTGCATTACGTGCGTGATACTCAGAAAAGAGACCATATTTAAAAAAAAAATATTATTGTATAAAACAATATACAAAAAACTAATATCATTAATAAACCTCCGTGGCCTAGTTGTTAAAACGCATGTCTTCCAGCCCGGGAGTTGCGGAGTCGATTCTCGTCGGAACCTAGATTTAAAAAAAGGATTCCAATCTAGTTTTCACTTAATGCCTCTTTTAAATTTTTCTGGTTGGTTAGAAGAGATCGCTACATGGTGATTAACCTGCCAAGTTTTGCTGTATACAAGGAAAGTGTAATCAAATACAAATATATAAAAAAAAAAACAGTTTTACTGAAATATAATATTCAAATCTAATAACTCTTTTTAAGGCTCGGAAAACATTCCAAATATTTGAAAAGTTGCAAAATGAATAACTGTAAATCGTAAAATTGATCCCCCCAAGGGGAATGATGTCAAGTTACAGTTGCCAAATACAAAGGGATTAAACAAAACACGGCGAAAATGTTCTACCGAAGAATATTATTTTAGTTCAGCTTCTTAAAATTAGAACTTTGGTTTTGTGGGTAAAAACTTGACTCTCGCTGTTGGTACCTGCACAGAGATAGGGGAAACTTTTGTATTGGCATGATTTTCAAGTGTACGATATAAAAGTAAAACCTAACAATCATTGAAGGAAAAAACTCTTGAGTTCCATTTGTAGCACTTTCAAGAGAAACAATTATTTGCGCCAGTGCTTTCATGCTTTACAAGTCAACTAAGTCTGCTATAGACGGATTATGCATAAGTTTTAGTTTTACTTCAAGATATAAATTCCTCAGAATTTTTTTTGTAAGGAATAAGATATCTATTCTACCAACCCGCGTTTATTATACCACTCATGCAGAGCACCGAATGTATCCCCTTCAAGCCGATAGATTACTTTCTGTTTTCTTTCTGTTTTCGTGCATTATATTCGAGCGTTACATTATAAGAAGAAGAAAAACGGATATTAAAACTGTCCACCGTACTTTCACTAGATTTAATGTTTCGATATTTTTTAACCCTCTTGGCAGTGACGTCAAAGTTTGTTGAAATGCAACCCCTTGTACACGGTAAGAATACATGCAAAAGTATTGTTCATCCAAAGTATCGACTAACAATTTGAACTATGATATTGGAAGAAAGAAGAATATACTATAAAGGTAAATAAAGGCGATATTCTCCATCTTCTCTGTTATGGTACGAGTATGTATGTCTCTTAAGGAGATCAATATGATTATTCATATTTATTGATTTTAAACAAATGACTAATATTTTTATTACCAAGCAAATATATTTACCAATACATTTAAATGCTAACGTTGTTTTTTAAAGTGTTACAGTTCATTTTGTTCTAAAATTAAATAAGTAATCGAAATGAGAGGAATTAAAAAAAATGCATGTTCAGATTTTTGTGTGAAAATGCAAGCTGTTTGGTATTTCTATGTCCAAACAATTTTAACGAAATTTAGGAAAGGTTCATTTTGAAATGGATTTTTAAAACACTAATTCAGTGATTCATTTTCAAAAGTTCACACAAGAAAACCATGTATGAAAAGGATACGTTTTCACATGATACAAGATTAAAATTAAAATAAATTTATGAATTTCGTAAACGAGGAAAATTAAGGATCTTTTTAATCCAACAACTTGATTTGGAAATAAACCGTTTCTACTAAGTTGAAATTATAGAGCATAGTTATTTACGAACTTTTGCATTTAAACAGTCAAAATTCAAAAGTAAGGTACATTCAGAAATTCAATTAAAAAAATTCGAGTCGATAACAAATATTTTCCCTTCCTACTCGTGATTCCAAAATAGAATATTTAAGATGAAGTAGACAATACAGTTTTATGCCCATACAGAATTCATCGAGGAGAAAATTTAGTGTGAGGCGTAAAATAAGCCTTTTGGAGGCGTGTCACTTTATTCTTTCAATTGTATGCACTATAAAATGGATATAAAATTGCATAATTTGAATGCATCTGAAAGGTTTGGAGAAAATAAATCCATGTATTTTTTTCTTATACAAAAATAACATGAGGTTACTTTTCGTAGATTAATTTTTTTAACATAATTTTAGTTAAAAACTCAATTGTTAAGATTTTTTTGTTTATATAATATTGCATAATAATCCTGTGATTCAGCTTGACATTTAGTTTAAATCATCAAAATATAGTGGTTTTTTCGAGAAACATATGACAGTGTGCTCACTAATTTCAGTACAATAATTTGCCTTAGAAATTTCTAAATTGAGTATTTTGTTGCTGATTATTTTTTTCACGTATATGAAAGCTGTTTATTTAAAAACAATCGTATTTGAATATATAGTTGAAGTTTCTTTCTATAAAAGGGGGTTTTGTGTATTTTACGCGAAATTTATATAACATTATTAATTGACACAACATTCTTAGTATAAAAATTTATTTCGAAGACTGTTGGTACCAGCACGTATCAAATTATTATTTGGATATAAAAAATAAGAACGGAGCAGCACTTTTGCTAAATCGACACAAATTTAATTAATATGCAAGCTATTGTATTATTAATGGTAGTCTCGGTATTCTTTCTTCAGATTGAATTCGAGACATAATGGTTGGGAAAAACAGGGAAATCAGGGACTAATCATTTAACAGGGATTCCTGAAAGGTCCCATAGAAAATTTAAGGAATTCACCAAAATATCCCTAATTTATCACAAAACTTTTTCTGAAACAAAAAGAAATTTGCTATCGACTGCATTATAGAAAAAATGCTACTTGTTCAATTTAATAGTATAATTTCTCAAAAGTATATTCTAATAAATACCATTATAAAAATTGATAATAATAATAAATTAATAAATACAATACTTCCATATATATTAATTAATGATATTTTCATAAAAATAATCAATTTTCATTAATATTGAATTGGCTTTGAGATAAAACGTAGCTAAAATTTATCTTAGTTATTTTATTCTCGCTGTATTTTCAATTATTGAATTAAAAAATGTATTCCCATATATTTAAAAAAAACTGCATCTATAGTATTATTATTCTTGTTTTACAATCCTGGATGCATCTCTAAAGCAAACTACATTGCTTGGGACCTGTATAATTTTATATTTACTTAAAATAAATATAATCACAATTTTCAAGAAAGGATTAAGTTCCTTTTAACCTCTTTAAATAATTTTAAGATAATGTCGTACATGATCGGTTTTTGTATTAATCTTTCACTATTTAAATTATAACTTAGTTTGTTTAAAGTCATGTTGCAATCACTTCCAACCAAACAGAAAGATGTCATAAAGGCCTTAAATTAAAACAAGACTGAAACCTTATTTGAAAAACATGGGTAACAACGGGAATCGAGCCCATAAACCTTGGATCGAAAGACAGGTTTCTTACTAACTAAGTGACGGATATTGGGAGGTGTTTTTAAGGTAGTAAAGTTATGATAAATAGTCCGGAAGTGCTTTCTTAATATAATTTCCACGTCCACATTAGAGCAACGAATCAAGTACTGTCATATTAGTAAGATAATTGTTTTTTATTTGTTAATTTTTGTATATAAGTTATACATTGTACATCTGGCAGACCTATTGCTATACAGCACTTTTTTTCCAACCAATCAGCTAATCGTAGATAAGTAAAGTTTTTTCAGTTTATGACAGATGAAACAGAAAAAAAATTTACTGAAAAAAAATCTCTGAACAATTATGATAAGACTAAGAAAGGAATTCCTTCAAGGAAAAAGTGCTCCTTTCCTTAAAGAAAAATTAGGTTGAAGTGGTACTTTGAGTAACGTCATATTATTTCAATGTTTGTCTTGAACGTAATGCTGTACATCTAATAACTCATGGAGTTTCCTTCCTCAGCCGCACCGAATAGATCAGAAATGGAGACGTGAAAAATGAAGTGTGGTATGGCTGGTATTCAAATGAGCCTCTTATCACTCTAAATATTAGTACAGATTTATGAATAAAGCCAATAATAAGTCGACCTAATTTTGTGTGAAGATGCATGAATGATGTCTTATAACATAATTCTTTTGCATTAATGCGAATCAATTTTCAAACATTCATTATTTTTATTACAATACTTTTTATTTAACATTCTACTAAATATTCATAACAACTGCAATTATTTTATGAATGTTAGTTTCTTTCATTTTTTGTCAACTTTACTGCATTGTGTTTTTTTATTTGCTTGTTACAGTTGGCAGCTGTGAAACGTTTTGTTTTATCATGAGTGTAAATTGCATATTAAGTCGTATATATGAAATAAAATATAATATTCAGTACATTTTAACAAGTTTGCAGAGCTATTAAAACAAATGGAAAACATTATAAATATGGAGTGGTATTTGACAGTACAAAATCAATATAACGAACCTCAATAGATAACAGAAAGAACGTGTCAAATAAATATTTTAGAAAATGTTTGATTGCAAAAAACGGTCACAACACATACAAACTGACATTAAACTTATTGAACATATTGACTGGAAGAAAATATTATTTTTGACCTCATAAATTAAGCCTTCGGACTTAAGAACCATCGGAGTAGCCATGGAGCGCAGAGTTCGCCATCGCACGTGTTTGCAATACTACCACACTTGAAGGTTCAACAACACTTATGGGCGTCTAGCGTACGCGAGTATTATTACCAGACGACCTTTTATGCCAGACTAGTACCTTTTTTCGGATAGTATTTAAAATCGATCCTAAAACTCCCTGGTGGAAATCGTGTTGATTATCAATTAGGCCACGAAGGTTGCCAAAAGAAAAATGTCCTTATGCACGGGCATGTTAAAACTTTAGTAAGTTCACATCGTACTTATAGATTTAAACTTTTTATCTTACGAATCATCCTATATAAAACATTTCCACTACTGATCCGAGAGTTTCTATTTAATTAACTACAGATAGACCGATATTAAAGGATTTTAAATTTTTTTCCAGTCATTAAAGTTTGAAGAACACCATTTAAAATCTCAATTTCCTTTTATTTTTTCTTCTGCCGGAAATCAGGATATTCCTCTGTTTCCGTGTAAGCATGTTTCTCTTTTCTTTAATCTTTAAAGATAAAAGAGAGATTTATTTGGTCTATTCATTCTCTAATTTAAAAAAAAACAATTCAGTTATTAATTTACAAAACTATGCAAGTTGAAAAATATAGTAACTTCCTTAACGATTTTTTCATTATCGAGTATTTTGAATACACTTGTAAAAATGGATAAAAAGTATCTTCCTATACCTAGTTTTATCCCAAATCTTTAGTTATACACTATTGGGGATCGTGTCAGAAAGCTGAAGTTTCCTCAATTTTAGATATCGTTCTGCAATAATTCGTATACTTATAGCACTGTGTGCTGTTGTGATATTTATGGATTTTTGGTCATCTCCATCGTTTTGGTAGTTGATGGGTTTTCAAGTCTAGAAGCTTGTTTGACAATATGGTTTTCAGATCTTATAATTTATTTATATCATTAATAAAATGCCAACTTTCCAATTATTTAAACAGTGTATTGAATGCGTGATTTAAATAACAGACAGTAATGATGGGATGTATTAGAGTTAATAAACTTAACCTTAAACATAACCATAAAAAATACTATTTAATCCAACAATTGTTTATATTTTAGTCAGAAAAAACGTGAAGTGCTCTTGGACACTCCAAACTCATTATTTAAGGCATCTACTTCCAAGATCACCATTACTGAAAGTCTTTTATGAAGAGGTAAAACAAAATAGCATTGGGATAAAATTTCGAATTTGAAATTTTTCAAACATTTAATCTAGGTACGAATATATTTAATAAAGTTTTCAAACCAATAAACTAAAATTAAACAAATAAACATTAAAATAACATGTTAGTTCATTACCTCAATGGAGGTGTGGACATTACAAAATGTGCTTTCCAGTATTTAAAACTTTCAGAAATAAGCACTTACGAGTATGTCATGCCCTCGATTGAATTGTCGGTTAGGGCCTTCGAGTGAAAATGTCCACTTTTTAATTATCGGTTAACTCTTTCGAGAAAATTATAAAAACTATTATGATTTATCCTTGCAACAGTGTGCAATGTAATACAAGCCATATGCAAATATACATCTTAATGTCCTCTCTTAAATTATTGGTTAGGATCTACGAGAATTACAGGTCTAATCTTTAACTGTCGATCAATATTTACGACTATGTGATAATAATTATAATAATTTATTCCAGAAAGTATCCAAGAGCGAAATGTAACACAAGTCATATCCAAGTGTAAACCTAATGGTCCACTCTTGAAATGTCAGTGAGTACATCAACAACATACAATCTTAAATTATACATACGCTATCTGTCCAATGCGAAAAGTGACTGAAGGGAAATGAAATACAAGCCATTGTTTATTTTTAGTTTTTATTACCTTTTATTCAAAATACACTTCTTGTGAGTCAATACAATACTGGAAACAGTTGGAAATTTTTCTGAAGCACTCCTGAAACTCATTCTTCGGAATGGCCTCCAAAATCGCGGTCGAAGCCTTATGGATGTTTGAAATCGTCTCAAAACGCTTTCCTTTCATCGCCAATTTCAGTTTCGGAAATAGCCAGAAGTCATATACAGTCAAATCCGGCAAATACAGTGGGTGATCGATATTTTTTTTGGCCAAGAAAGTGGATAAAATCTTGCTTTTGTGCGCCGGTGCATTGTCGTGCAACAAATACCACGGTTCTTGTTCCCGGTATTCGAGTCGAACTCGAAGAATCCTGGCCCATAAACGATTCAAAACACTAAAGTACATATCGGCGTTCACCATTTGACCTTCTGGCGTGAACTCCTTATGGATTATTCCTTTGTAATCAA
Source organism: Odontocerum albicorne (assembly GCA_949825065.1). NCBI lineage: Eukaryota > Metazoa > Arthropoda > Insecta > Trichoptera > Odontoceridae > Odontocerum > Odontocerum albicorne. The sequence continues at coordinate 30,700,328 of OX463845.1, read as the reverse complement.
AGAAAACGGTGAGCAGAGTCTTGATTCGTCTCTTCTGCTTGCGCACTTTATTCGGTTTCAGAGATTGTGGACCCCTCCACTCCGAGCTCTGGCGCTTTGTAAGTGGCTCATACTGAAAACAACATGTTTCATCACCTGTTAGAATGCTTGACATGAAGTCTGATTCATATCAGCATGTCTCTGCAGTGTTCCACTTTGCAAACTTTTTGGTCGTCAGTCAGTGTGTGTCGGTCATCGGTAGTTTCCCTAATTTTCCGTTAAAATGAGATGGACAGTGGATTTAAGAATTCCAGTGAGCTCCTTGATGAGCCTAGTAAGAGCACAACGATCATTTTGCACCTACTTTTTAAACATTTTCTTCAATTCGAACTGTCAATGATGGTCCAGGCTGTGTATCATCTTCAATGCTCTCTCTACCATCACAAAATCTTGCATACCACTTAAAAACGTCCTTACGACTCATTGCTTCAATACCATAAATAGTTTGAATCATTTCAAAAGTTACTGTGGCACTTTTACCCAATTTAAAACAATTTTAATATTGGCACGTTTCTCCATTGTTCCTTTTCCGATCGAGACTTAGAAGGTACTGTCAATTGTTACTTCACTACGAATGAACCAGCGACTTGAACACTTTGAAACTATAACGGAAGATAGTAGATGTGTCGCTAGTTAACTAATTTATTCATCCACAGGTGGCACTGGTGGTTACGCGAAAAAAAAAATCAATCACATTTCCCATTAGATAGACTGTGTATAATTGAGTTATTTTTATGGACAATAATTCCTTGAAACACAAAAACTTTTTTTCATAAATTTTATATTATTTCCACATTTTCAAATAATCCTCTCCTAAAAAAATAGCCAAAAAAGTGAAATAAGGTGTCCATTATTTTAAAATACAGAAACATCTCGTAATGACCAGCGACATAAAATTTTTTGTACGTTTAAAAAAACTATATATTTCACAAGTCTTTTGACAGAACTAAGAAAGAAACAGAAGAATTTCAAGTGTTTCGCTCTTAAAAAGACAGTATCATAATAAGTTCTTCATCTTAGTAGCAAGAAAAACAAAGAGAAACGAAGAGGAGTGTATCGCCATCCCTCTGTGAGCCATAATAAAGTGATGTACGGTTATGTGACACAGCCGAGACCCGCCATATCATTTTAATGTCTAGCGAAATAAAATGAAAAAAGTAAACAACACAATTTCTAGCGGACCATGTACCCTTTGTGCCATGGACACATTTGCTGACTCACGGCGAAATAACTTTACTTGTTTTTTACTTTTTAAATAAGAATTTCTTTTTTCGTACAAACTAAATCAAGCATGTTTATATAACCCTTCTATTAATATCTAAGTGTCTCATTTAATGAAAATATTATAATGTGATACGGGTAAATTTTAAATTCAGTGTTCTTTTTATGAAAAAAAGTATACACATTTGAAGTCATTTTTTGTCATTTTTGAGTTGTACACTGTCAAGAAATTAATCAATACATACACACAAAACAAATGACTTTTAAACAATACCAATGATGTTATGTGCTTAAGGGTAATCTAGTTAATCCACCCGTCATGAACACTCATGGTTTGTACGTTTCGGATAATTATCAGAGGCAACGCGCCATAGATTGTTCTATCAACCCACTCGTATATGCCGAACCAACCTACCTTGGAAAATGCCGGTAGGTAGAGCAATCACTTTTGAACCGTGTGTCCTCAGACAAACGTTTTTTACATGTCACTCAACTCCTTTAGGAGAAACCTTATAAATTTAGTATTATCCTGATAATAATTTCATTGTTGATGCCATTTATAATCTGCTATTATTTGTTTTGATGTTAGTTGTTTAAAAAACTCTGGCGTTATTTTGTGGAACTCCAGTTGATAAAAAAGTAAGACACAATTACTTTGGTTTATTCCACTTCATTGATTGGAAATCACGATCCATTTCAACACTCACTGTGTCATCGTCAGGTGAGTTGTCAAGAACTGAAGTATGTATTAAGTACACCACTATGTGTGTTGTTTACGATTAGATAGAGTAAAAATGTCTATACTATTTGTTGTTCACGGTATTAAGGGAGGAAAGGATTAGAAACGGAGAAGAGGATAATTTTATTTAATGACATATCATATATTTAATCACACCTATAAGCATACCTATAAATGGAGCAAAGTCCTATTCATAAAACACATATCCGAAATAACCAAAAAAATCCAAATCGCATAAAGTTACCTTTTTACACTAATTTCAATCTCTGGAAACTCTTATTTAACGGGAAAGGCAAAAATGGAATACTTAGCAACAGTGGTGTGTATACACTTTTATGTGCTGAGTGTGATAATTTATATATAGAGAAGGCAGGAAAATAATTTGAAAAGATATTTCGTGAACACAAATCCGCCTTAACAAATCCTCTATTTTTTCCTGAAATGGCTAATCATTGTCACCATGAGAATCATACATTTTTTAATCAGTAGTAACGGAAATAAATTAGACAGATTAGAGGCCCTAGAAATTTCTAAGTGAGTGCATCAGGGTGAACATCTAGCAAACACATATTCCCAGAATCTCGCCGCTGCTCGCTGAAGTTGTCTCCTGCCTCCCTCCACCCACAATTCGCAACCCGAATGTTTACCGTTAGAAGTATGTATGTCGGTACCAGTTCAAACATAATTAAGTCTTGTTTGTGCTCCCCTGATGATGAGGTGAAAACCTTGAAACCGGTAGGGCTATACCGTTACATAAAGTGGAATTAACAGTGTTTGACAAAATAAATTACAATGTCTTTAAACTTCCACAATGTTAATGCCTTAACTATGTATAAATAATATAGGATAATTTTAATTGCATATTTATGATATGTTTGTTTGCTTAATGTATTTCAATGCTTTCTAGGCTTTTTATTGTGTAATATGTGTTTGATATGTGTAATATTATTGTTTTTATTGGGTCCGAAAACAACTGATCATGTGTTATTAGGTGTTCAGCGAACTTATTGAAATATTGTTTTTTATTGCTCTAATGTATCTTTAATTCGAATGCTGTCACACCTAACATATGTATACTACATTGCAAGCATTACAGCTAATCTGGTCAACTCCACTCTTATTTTAGATTATATGTTTTAAGGTTGTTCATAAATATCTTTATTTAATTTTTTATCAAATATCACTTATTTTTAAATTATGTTATGCAGGAATTCATTTGTTTTTTGAACTGGTTGATATATTTGTGCATTCTACGAATTAAGTAAACCTGTATTTTACAAAGGACTTGGAAAATAAAACAAATACTCGTACCATACATAACGCCGAGTCCAGTGCATGATACGCAGTAATCGTCTCCATACTTTTCTATCCAGAAGCACTTCTGTGTCAGCTTCTCTTATGATAATTCTTGGTAGAACTTCACGATTCATATATTTATTTCTTGTTGTTTATAGTTAAGGCATTAACATTGTGGAGGTTTAAAGACATTGTAATTTATTTTTATCAAACACTGTTTATTCCACTTTATGTAACGGTATAACCCTACCGGTTTCAAGGTTTTCACCTCATCATCAGAGGAGCACAAACAAGGCTTAATTATGTTTGAACTGGTACCGACATACATACTTCTAACGGTATAAATGGAGCAAAGTTCTATTTATAAAAAACATATCATATGAAATAACCAAAAATATTCCAAGTCACATAAAGCCAGCTTTTTACACTAATTTTAATCTCCGGAAACTCTTATTTAATGGGAAAGGCAAAAATGGAATACTTAGCAACAGTGGTGTGTATAAACTTTTATGTGCTGACTGTGATCATTTATATATAGGAAAGACAGGAAGATCTTTTGAAAAGAGATTTCGTGAACACAAATCCGCCTTAACAAATCCTCTAATTTATTCTGAAATGGCTAATCATTGTCACCGCGAGAATCATACTTTTTCTATCGATGATGCCAAATTCTTACATATCAGTGGTAACGGAAATAAATTGGACAGATTAGAGGCCCTAGAAATTTCTAAATCAGTACACCGATCGGAACATCTATTGAACAGTTATTTACCCAAAATCTCTCCGCTCTTGGCCGTAATTGTCCCGTGCCTTTCTCCCCTCCTCCCCCCCCCCTGCCCCCAACCGTTGAAGCGTGTATATCGGTGCCAGTTCGAACAGCATTTAGTCTTGTTTGCGCTCCCCTGAAGATGAGGTGAAAGCCTTGAAACCGGTAGGGTTATACCGTCATAAAAAAGTGGAATAAACAGTGTTTGATAAAAATAAATTACAATACTTATTTCTTATTCACATCTACTGTATAAGGATTGCTCTTGATGAGATAAAACTATGACGTTGACAATTTTTCTCCACTAAGATTCATTCTGGAAGCGCCTTATAAAATTCGACGGTACTTACACCGTGTCCCTTGCGAAGTAGGCAGGGAGAACAGATCTCTAAACTTTTCTATTCAAGTACACAAATTTCACCTCCTGCGCATTAAATCGCACATAATTTTAAAACGCCTCATTAAACAACTTATTTAATGGTACACAAACTATTTTGAAAATGTTTGTTGAGCGAATCCTGTATTAGTCTTGGAATTTGATTATGATTATACACGTATTATGAAGAGTAGAATTTAGTATGTATATGATGATGAACTGGGTAATTTTGACTCAACGGCCCTCCCCTCTGCAGGGCCCTAACGGCACAGTTTTCTCGGCGCGAGATCGCGCCGAAATCTTTGCGGGCTCGCTCGCCCTCACTTTTACCCCAAACTCGGACCTCGTTAACCCGTCGCACTCCGCCTCGGTTGACAGAACGGTCCAACGAATTATCGCCTCACGACCTCCCCCAACTTCGGATTTCTTCACCCCGAAAGAAGTCCAAAAAATTATTCACAACCTCCATAATAAGAGAGCTCCCGGTCCAGATTCCATAAATAACTTCACCCTAAAAAAACTGCCGAATAAAGCCGTCTGCGCCATTTCAGCAATCTTCAATGCCTGCTACAGGCATAGATTCTTCCCTACAGCTCTCAAATGCGCAGACGTTATAATGATTCCGAAACCGGGTAAAAAACTCACGATCCCCGAAAATCACCGCCCGATCAGCTTACTGCCTACCCTAGGTAAAGTGCTCGAACGACTTATCCTCGATCGCCTAACAAGCGAGATTACCTCGCTTAACATAATTCCAGATACGCAACACGGTTTTCAACCGCGACACTCGACCTCTCATCAACTTCTTCGCGTCGTAGAACATATAGTGACTGGTTACAATAAGAAACAACAAACAACCCTCCTGTCGCTGGACGTGGCGAAGGCCTTCGACACGGTCTGGCACAACGGACTGCTCTTCAAACTGCACAAGGCCGGAATCTCTCTCCGCCTCGTGCAGATCATAGCTTCATTCTTAAGCGACCGTACCTTTTCCGTCAAGGTGAGCGGTATAAATTCCTCTCACCGCCCCATACAAGCGGGGGTTCCGCAAGGAGCCCTCCTCTCTCCCACCCTCTACAATATATACACCAGCGACATGCCCTCTCTCCAAAACAGCCGATCTATCACGGCTCAATACGCGGACGATACGGCTTTTCTCTCGAGTTCGAGACACTCTTGCGATTCCCACTCTCGCATTCAAGAATTCCTCCCAAGTTTAGAACGCTGGTGTAGAAACTGGAAGGTCAAGATAAACCCTTCCAAGAGCGCAGCAGTCCGTTTTTCCAGAAGACGTCTCGACTTCATCCGCCCACTCAAACTTTTCGGCCAGAGCGTTCCGTGGTGCGACGAGGTGAAATACCTCGGCGTCACTCTCGACGCGAAGCTGTCCTGGAAAAGGCACACCACCATCATAACCGGGAGGGCGTACGGCACTCTGAAAGCCCTAACACCACTCCTGGGCAGACACAGTAGGATGTCCCCACGTATCAAGTTAAACTTGTACAAGGCCATCATACGTCCTCAGATGACTTACGCCATCCCGGTGTGGGGCCACGCGGCCGAAACCTACATGCGCAAACTCCAGGTGTTGCAAAACAAGGCTACGCGCATCATTATGGATGCGCCCTACTTTGTCAGCAACAAACGGCTTCATGAAGATTTAGATCTCCCCACCATCCGAGAATACGCGATCTCTCTGGCCGAGAGGTTCTACAGTTCTCTCCCGAGCCACCCGAACCCCCTAATCAGTTCACTGTCGGACTACGACGCGAACGCGAATATCATACACCCCAGGCCGAAGCAGATTCTTCGCACAACCCCCCGACCACCTATTCGCAACGGTAGGCGCCGAATTATGCCTAGAGCGCATATATAACACGTAGTTTATCTTACTCCCATATTTATCTATTTATTATTTATTTTAAAGTCACAGCGTTCTCCCCCCACCTATCTTCGTAATATATATATTTTATTTTTATACATATATATCTAAGTATTTATCTCTATCCTTTCTTTTCTGTATAATTATTTATGAACGCTCGTGACACATAAATTATAAGTATATTAATATGTACCCGATATATGTATTTGTAACCTTAATATATGTATCAACTTCTATCCTTCCTCTCTTTTATTCAATAAAAACTTTCCACACCACCACCCAAATATCAATCAAACAAGTCCGTTCAATAAATCATTCGATGAAGGAGTAAGGTGTCCATTAATCGGACCGACACTCCGAGTAAAACCCCAACTAGAGGGTAATTTTGAAATTTACGCTATTTTGCTACAGAGTTTTAATTTTGATATCATCCCAAGATTGCTCCTTAATTAAAAGTAATCTCTTAAAAGTTGTTATTTTCAATGCAGTATCAGCAATAATTTTTCAGTAGTTTTCAAGAACTCTTATTATAGGAAATTAAATACACAACAGTTGTCTTGCAACACTAAATAAATAATCATATGGCACAAATCAATTAATTTCTTTCTTTCTTATTTTCATGTTTTTTTTATAAATATATTCAATAATCAAATAATAATTCAAATTTCTTCAATAATTGTAGTTGTAATGTAAATGAAGCGGTTGTTTTTTTTATCATAGATAATCATTTCATTTTGGGATGATTATTTTAGTAAACTTCCCCATTATTTTTTTTCCTCTTTATATTTACTTGATTGTATCAATTAGGGGTTAAGTAATTTTTTGGTAGAGAGAATAACTAAAATTGTTAGAGACAATAACTAAAATTGTTAGAGAGAATAACTAATATTGGCATTTTATTATTATAACAATGTTTATTTTTGCAACAATGTTGAATTTCTTCTTGCAATTGCATCAAGCTTATTTTATGAAAGCCAATAAATATTATTGATTGTAAATTTAGGCCTTTTTAAAGTTATTTTCACTTAAATGATAATTCAATTATTTCGTAACAATATATTGTAATTTAAATTATTGAACACAAAAAGAACTATCAAGCGCTGTGTACAAAGAGAATATCAATATTGAATTTAATTGTTTCGCTTGAAACAACAAACGATAAATAATCCGATGTATTTGCTTTAATTAAACAAAAACAGAATTTTGTCCAGAATAATTAGCAAAAGCTTTTACTTTTCGTCCTCTCTCAATCAACTGAGTGTCAGAGACGGTCCCCAGGGATGGCTGAAGAGGCTCTCACCCAGTGCTGTTCATTTTCGAGAGCGTCAAATTTTGAAACATTTACTGTTTATTTAGAAGTAGGACCGTCCTTGCAGGCCAAAGTTTTGACCACTCACGAACCCTTTTTAGAATATTGATAATCTCCAGTCCAGACCTTCCAGGGGTTTGAGGTTAATAGATTGTTAAGGCTACGTATAATGAAGGCTCTCGAAACTCCTCACTTTTTAATTGAATAGTTTTAGCAACACTCCCCATAGCCCGACGGCCTTTTAAACTTCACCCGACATATCTACAGTTTCATTCGAACCGCTTTTCACACGAAAAGTTTTCATTACAAAACTTCGTGAATATTTGAAACTAATTATGAAAGAGCCTATATATTTGTTTAACAAATCCTTCGAAGAATTGCTTTAAATAAGAATTCACCTTGTAATGTCAATCCATTGAATTTCTTATAAGTATTCAATTTCTTAACTTATACACAGTTTATATGAATTTCTATACTTAGTGTGATTCATTGAATAAATTCACTGATATCATTATAACATTTATATATATGATATACAATTTTTTTATACATGAAAAAAATATATAGGTGTTTCTTTAAACTAATATTAAGTTTGAAGATTCAAAAACAATTTTACTCTGTTTTTGACTACCAAACATTAAAATTCAAGTGCCGATCACACACTAATTCTCCAAGTTTCCTAATCCTATGCAGCGTTAATACATGTTGTTTACCCACCGTAGATTCCCGAACAATTTAGAAACTGGTGCAGTAATCTACGGAGCGCAGTTAATGATAAGTACGCCTCAGTTTTCTTACTTAAAGATAGCAACAATATTTGTTCGAGGAAAAAGAAATGTGACTTTTTTGTTTGTACGGACACACCAAGTGTTATATGATACACTCTGATTCAAGAATTCCTTCTATTCATGATTTTTCGAAATGTTCACATTTAGTGTACCTTGTATATACTCGTATATGCCTTGTATTTAAATGATACTTGATCATGCTGTTATAGGCTCAGAACTTCGTGACCCTAGAAATAGTATTTTCATTGATTTTTTTAAATAAAATACATAATTTTAGTCTCGTCAGAATGATAACCCATAATGTTTGTATGGAAGTTTATTCATATATATTTTGTAAAACAATATCAATCCCGTAATGTCTAGCATTGTTATTTTTTTAATTACCCCATTAGATTTACAATACAAAGTTATTTCATGTCGTAAACAATTCGCTTTAAAATTAAAACGTTATTTTCGTTGAGATATATTATATTTTATTTAGTGGAACATTAGACATAATAGCTAAATTTATTAAAATTATACATTATTTCATAAACAAATAATCGTAAAATTAAAAAATAAATCCATACAGTAAAACCAATTAACGAGACCGCATTAAATAATACCGCATGAAATGAGTTCCCAAATTTATGTAGGTAGGTAGACAGAGGCACTTGTGTGGATGTATTGTTGTAGGCACTTTAGTGGAAGTGCTCACCACCCGCGCGGCGTGCCGCCCCTGGCCCGAATTTAACCGTGTGGAAATCCATTACTTAAACCCGAATTAATATGAATTCACCTTCAAATATTTGAAAACTGAAATGCCATTACCTTTTATGTGACAGGCGTTACAAACAGCCTATTTCATTGCCCGTATCATTATTTTTTCTCTCCTTTTTTGAGGAAATATTTTACGCTTGCAGGTGAAGCGGTTTTATGCTTTACTGCCTACAGTTCCGTTGGAATATTTATTTTTATTTTGACGTTTTTTTAAAATGTTTGTCCCTATAGTGGTGTTGGTCTTGAAATTCTTGTGACGAGCTCAAATTGGATATAAAATCTTACGATTCAAAGAATCAAACGAAAGGCTTCAATAAATATTTTTTCACATACCTGTGATGGATTTCTATGGATTTGGTGTTTATATACCCCAACAAATTTTCACAAATGAAAGTTATATTTTCAAAATAAAAATATAATAAATTTTTTTTAAATTTCATTTCAATCTATTCACCTTTTTGGCAGTGCATTCCGTTATCAACAGAAAAGCATAACTTGAAATTTGCCAGATATATTTTTTAATCTAAATTAATTAATATAGTGATAATGAAAAAAAAATCGTCTTCGTATTTCTTTTAAATATCACATGTGTTTTAGATAGTTGACTATTAAATTTAAAAAATAAGAAGCTTTTTTATAAACCAGTTTCGTTAGTATAAATTATTTTTTTAATAATCGTTGACACCGCAATAATTTACTCATACATTTTCTAGTCTATCTATTGCAAGAATTTTCTAATATGTTAAATACCACAAACTTAGGATATCAGAAATGATATGGTTGAAAAAAGAATAGAAAAGTTCAAGACAGACTGAGAAATATTCGACACGACCAAATAAAATAGCTTGCTGCGCTACATTATACAAGTATCTTGGGAAGAGACCTTAGTTCTTGTAAAGGATAGAGGTCACTGGAGAAACTAACTTCATTCTAAAAATCATTCTTGCATACGATGGATTGTCTTTAAAAACTTACTTTATAACTGTCCATATGATCGATGAACAAGAGTGAAAGAAGAAGAGTATTGGTTTTCCTACAGCTAACGAAAGAAAATCGAAACTTCTCCCAAAATCCTTTCAATCAAGAGCCCTGAATCTTTGCACCTTTTAACCTATAGTGCGTGTCTTTAAAAACTGGTGTACGGATGAAAAAAAGGATTACAGGGTTTCGACTTTAAAATAAATCTGCAAATTTGTTTATAGAATACTCTCGCGGGAGATCGCGAATAAGAAGATACTATAAAAGTATCTTCTTATTCGCGATCTCCCGTGTTTCCATTCAACCATAACTGTTCAAAAAATGTTAGACATATTCTCAAATTTATAGCTCAACCTTAATACCAAATACTAATTTCAAACCTTAAATTATCGTGATCAGTATTCAGAGTCAGACCTCATGTGCTCCAAACTTGAATGTGGCGAAATTAAACTACATTACTCTGTTATTAAATAAAGTTAGGACAAATTTGTAAAAAAATTGTAACCTAAATATACGGCGCAGTTTGAATTATTCTTAAGCAAAGCTAGTTAATAATTTAAGTTAAATTTTGTAAAATCGATAGATAATTCAACGAGTTTTATTGGAAAATTATAAACAAATAAAAATGCTATTTTCGCAAACTTTGCTCTTGCTTTCTTTCGACTTTGAATTTGAGCACTGTCGGAAATAACCGTGCTAATGATACTATATTCTTTAATTAGCTCTATTAAACAGGCTTTTTCACTTATGGAGAAGAATTTTCTACAATTTAATATAGTAAAACAATTGAACTATATTATGTGAAGGATTCAACTTTATTATATATACTCGTAATACATTTTGGCTTCATTTGTTGACACATGCATGTGTTGTATATGAGAGCGCTCACGAATTTCTTTCTATGTCACTCTCCATTTTTCAACAAGAAAGAGAGATAAACAGAAATATGCGATAACAATCGTCTAAATTAGTATTACATACAAACGTATCTAACTTACACCATAGACTTTTTGATATTTTCTCATTGGAGAAAATATGTACGCGGAGGAATCTCTCTGAATTACGATGGTTCTCTTTTTTTTCTAAATTATTTTTTTTTATTGAAAAATGTTAAGATTTAATATTTAGTTTTAAGGTCAAAAAACTGAATACGGGAGATTAAATAAATAAGACGTGTTGGATGGTCCAAAAATTACGTTATTTTTTTAACCTGATGCGTATTGACAGTTACATACATCGCTATTTTTTCAATGTTTTCGTAGACCAACATTTTTAAAACTGTATGTATGTTATGTCCATGACAAAGATGAAATCATTTTACAATTCACTCTTATAATATGTTAGTTATTCATATGAATATATTTTTTAAGTAATGGTTAAACATTTTCTCTGAAAATAATATCACTCGAAAAGATTTTATCATTTTAGATTTTTAATGCCTTACTTAGAATAATATTACAACTTATCAAGCGATGAAAATTCAACATCTTGAAAATAATAAGGCGTATTAAATATCGCATTTACTTTGTCGAATATCTCTGGTAATTTCAATTGAAGCGCGTGCTTAGGACCAGATCAATAACTGTTATCGGAAAATTTACATTTAAAATCGTCATGAAGTGAAAAGAAGAGATAATAAGGAGAAATGTCGAAACAGAATACCAAATAGCTTCATTGAACTATTTATCGGCCCTGATGTCTCTCAAACAGTACTTTTTTAACTTTTTATTTAGAATCGTTATAATTATAATACAACACATACTCGTATTAGAAAAACAGAGATATTTTTTTTATAAAACAGTTCAACACACAGTAGCACTCATAGAAGAAATGGCAATGAATTGCATAAATTTAGATCATAAAATTGATTAACTTAGGTGAACATTACATACCATATATGATATACACGTATGCTCGAAAATACAAAAGTAGACCAACAAATCAACATTTTAAAAGGAAATACAAAAGTAGACCACCAATCAAAAAACCGAAAATACATTGCTATCAGTAAATCTAATTGTATTGCTTGTAATAATCCGTCAATAATGATGATTTTTTTTATCAACAAGGCGTTGTGCTTGCCTTTATGCTGTCGTTTCGTCAATCTCTTGCTCGTTGTAGTTGACGCGGTTGTCTCTTCTTTTTGACATCTGCAGATTTTTGCAACCATCCTATCATTTTGATCCATAATAATGTCTCGAATATTTTGAATTAAAATGTTGTCCTGCCGAAACACTCAAAAACGTACATTTTAAGGTTATTTTCGACAAAACAATAAGTTAAAGTAAATGCGTTTCCGGAATGAAACGGGAAATTTTGAATAATGTAGATTTTGAATGAAACGAAACTCAGAACATAATATATATCTTATTGACAAAAAACATAATTTAAACTATTAACAGCCAAATTTATTTATTTCCACAGCAACAGTATAAAGTGTGAATGTAATAATAATGGGAATCTAAAAATGCAGTGTTATTATTATAAATTTAAGAATAATCAAGCATTCTTACTCATTATAAACTGCTTTATTTTTATTTAATTATTCAACAGTAAAGTTATATCTTCTTAATAAATACATGATTTGTCATTGGTAATTTTTGTATTCTTGTCAAATCAACAAGTTAACATATGTTATAGCTGTTATATTTGAATAAAAAAATGTTCTAACTACGACACTACATTCAATAATAGCTATTAAATCCCAACTATGATAACACTCATTGTTACATGCGGACGTAAACAGATTTTGTATTGTTTGATCTATGTAGGAGTATTTCATATTGATACAAGATGTTTTTTATATGTTGTATGTTGGCCTGAGGATGATGGTATAGACACTCGAAACATATACAGATGTACAGGATAGCGCAAATGGATTTATCTGATTTTATTTACAATAGAAAATGCAAAAATAAATGTTATTTTAAAGGAATCTATCAAACCTTCATATATTTTTGTTACCCATGTCCAGAATTAATACCAGCCAACCTGTACCAAGTTAGATATTTTCAAGCACTTTGTCCTTAAATTCCTTGTCAAATGTTATCCTAGATATGTTCCAGAGTCTCTGAAGAGTTATTTAAAAACAACCACATAATATTAGTCTTTCGTTATTAAATTTGTTGTCCTTGGTAGCCTTGGTGCATGTCGCCAAAAAGTAAAATTAAGTGATTTTGAATAATAATGGCAGTTGTTCATGATTTTGTATATTAAGTTTCACAACTTTAAATAAAATAATGACAAATCACGTTTTTTAAATTATTGCGATATTTTTTTAATGCATGATGACACTTGCTCTACACCGTATAGTGAATTATATGTTTGTAAAAGTTTACTTTTTATTGTGTTAGTTTTAGACTTCTAAACAATTCTTTAAATATTTTTACATAGTAATCGTTAGTTCGTTAGACATACTCGTACGTAGACGAGACATTCATACAGATATACTCGTATGTATTCCAACTGAACTAATAAAAACAGCTGGTGCTGCTAAAATAAGCTCCGCAATACCACCACTCAAGGACTTGAACGAGTACTGATTGACAATATGTTGCATTGTCACAGGCGGACCACCACAATTACAGATGGGTTCTTCTATGAATCCCTACTTATGACAACAGCATTCTGCACATCTGCCATATTACATCTGGTGTCGATTTAGCTTAACTATATACATGTTTAATTTATATTTAACATACAAAAAATTTACGATAAATGTTGATTTTATTTCTTCTTATTTTTTATTTGATTTGAAATGTCTTATATTACACTTTTGTTGTGTAACCTGGCGAGTTTTTTTACCACTCGATAATCTCTTTCAACCAACAAAAATATGTCAAAGAGGTCTTAAATAATAAAAAACTTTTATAAAGTATGAGTACCGATGGATATCGAACGTTGGTTAAAAGACAATCATTTTAAGTTTTGGGTTCCAGAACTCGTCTATTATGTATCATCGAGATAAGAAAAACATACTTAAATCATTTAGATTGCGTACCAGACTTTGAGAAGTTCTATCTTAAATTGTTCATGCGATCATTTATCACCAGCGGAAAACTCGCGGAGAGTGGCCCTTTCAAACAAAAAGACTAACAGTTAGGAGTGAATTGAGAATGGAATGTACTTAAGTGAGTTTGGAAATTAATGGAAAATCAATATCGTTTTTTTGTTCTAATCAATTGGAAGTTTGCCCTTTGTACCAAATGAGAATTCCAAAATGATTCTGCTGCTCGAGACGATTGATTTCACGTTCAAGATAGGGTCTAATTATTGATTTATACACTTATCTCATTTTATGCCTTAGATTAGATGCTTAATTTGATTGTGCGGCTCTCAAGCGAGAGAAATGAACGTAAACTGGCAAAATCTTGATTAAATGAAGTAATTTTGACTAATTGGCAAGTAAACAAAATATTCAGAAGAAATCAATTTAAATAATATTTTACTAAAATTGGCATTAATGAGTATTTTAAAAGAAAACAAAAATATATTCGCTAAGAACTTAACAATGATCAGTAAACTTATGATGCATGAAATAAAATTCACGTCTTTTTATGCATCAAGTCAATAAATTCACGTCTTTTTATGCATCAAGTCAATAAATTCACGTCTTTTTATGCATCAAGTCAATAAATTCACGTCTTTTTATACATCAAGTCAATAAATATATTTAAGAAATAATATATTTTTTAAATTATATTTAAGAAATAAATAAATATGTTTAAGAAATAATAAAAAATAATATTAGCCGGCTGTGACTCATTTAAGTATCTGGGCTCACTCATTAAAAAAGACGGAGGGTGCGCAGCGGATGTTGACCATAGAATAGGTGTGGGATGGATGAAATTCAGATCGGTAACAGGAGTCTTGTGTGACTCTAAAATGCCTATAAAATTAAAAGGAACGGTATACCAGACTATCATTAGACCCGCGATTATGTATGGCTCAGAATGCTGGACTATGTACAGCTCCTATTCTAGGCAACTTGAAACAGCAGAAATGCGAATGCTTAGGTGGTCGGCAGGAGTATCACTAAAATATAGAATTAAGAGCTCACGCATTCGTGGTAGCCTGGGGGTCACTGACATAAACAGTAAGATGGAAGAGCGACAGCTGAGATGGTACGGGCATATAAGACGGATAACATTAGACCATTCGGTAAATCAGGCAACGTCTGTGGATCTTCCTCGACAGCCGTCCAGAGGAAGACCAAAGAACTCCTGGATAACTCAACGCTCCAAAATCCTGTAGAGAAACGGCCTAGATGAAAGCGACACCCAGAACCGAAGAACATACAGCTTGAGAACGAGAAGAGCCAGCCCCAACAGCCTACGTAGGCAATGAGTTGGGACAGTGCCAGAAAGAATAATCAAAAATATTGTAGATTGGCGGCACTGGTCTAACGGTTAGTATTTACGCTAAGCAAGCGGGAGCCCCAGGTTCGATTCTTAGAGTGCTACTACACAATGCAAAAATAGCACTTTGTTAAATAATGAAGAAATATTTATTGGTCCCTCCGATTTAGTGGCGTCAAATAATAATTTTGCTGCATTCGAAGTTTTCTCTGACAGTACTGGCAACTTGCTAGGCTATTTGAACTCCAGGCCTTATATCGCTTTATAAGTATATTTATTTATTTTATTTAACACTTTTATAGCAAATACAATATGGTGGGCTTTTTCTCCAAGCAGGCGGCAATTTCTTCCAGCCAACCAGACAAAAGTAAATTAAGCAAGTTACGTGGTCGCATAAATCATTCAAATGACTATCCATCGCCATGAAATCCATAAACATATACGTGAGCACATGTCCACGAACCTCACAAAGACGGACAATCACCCGAACATTCTTTTTCATATAAAGTGAGATATCCTCAATCAAAAGGAAAGGAAGGGATGGTGGAGAGGAAAGGTAAAGAAAAATCAGGAATGAAACACGTTATTTTACTGCTAGAAGTTAAGAGTTTTTTTAGTCGCTTCTTAAAGCATGCCAAGGACGGAGCGAGTCTTATATTGGTTTGTAACTGATTCCAGAGTCTCACTGCATGGACAGTAAATGACGACGTAAAAAAAGAGGAGCGGTGAATTGAAAAGGCCAATAAGCAATCTCTGTTTGACCGTACCGCTAATCCATGATTGGAAAGACGCTGAAAATTTTCGGCGATATAAGAGGGGGCGGCGGGACAGTTAAGAATATTATACAATAGCGACAGTATGTGAATTTGGCGTTTTTTTCTAACATTCGTATATTTAATGCACTGTGATAATTTTTCTTCTTCCGTGACGGCGGACCTTAAGTATTTCGTCGCTACTTTTATTTTAACACTCAGGTGCGTCGCTACTGAAGGAGTCCCTTCGGACAGTTCTTTCTTTGTCATTACGTGACGTCGCGCTCATAAAAAAAATAAAAGTTTCGATCTTCTAGTGTAGATCGCTCTACATGGAATCTTATTTTGTCCCCTATAACAGTGGGAGGAAGTGCAATCAAACTAAATGAAAGGCCACAACAGATACAGCAATATCTGCCGATCGTCACGATTTTTTTATTTCCTAGCCATCGGAACTTTGGGTGTGATCTGCTAAGACTGTTGACATGATGAAATGTGATAGCTTGCACACAATAAACCAATACAGGCACAAGCATCTTCCATGTGCATGATTATTGACAGCCTTACTCGTTTACAAGGGATTACCTATCATCATCAATAAAAATATAGGCTCGTGCATTGACATTGATTTTTATCTTTTAATATGATTCAACCCATAAACACATTTTTTTAGTTTATTTGAAATACGGAACATCATACCACCATACCATAATCCTTCATGCGAAAAAAATATCATGTCAGTAAAATTTATACGAGTATTTATAATCATTGTATATCTTTAATTTGTCTATTTCATTAAAATCGATGTTAGTTTTCTTCCAAAACCCTCTAAACTATTATAGTCAATTGTAAGCTAGATCATTATTTAATACAAACGTCCAATTTATTTATTTAAACGGTCAAATGACCTTTTTGATACAATAAAAAAACAACCAAAATTCAATATAGACATGTAAGTAATGTAATACAATAGGAAAAAAGGCAAACCCAGAACAAAACAATCCCATCACGTTAAAAAAGCATTCTCATATAATTTATTTAATTTATCCCGGCAAGAACAACTTCCTTACTTTATACTTGGAAGAAGTCAAAGTCATATGGAAGTTGACACAATACCCGTATTGATTGAATACCAGTTGAATAATAGTACATTTATTTCCCTATTTCGACTATAAAAACCCCCATTAGCAATATATTTGTTCTATGGTATGTTGAAATGCGAAAGATTGAATCATTTACCTAAGATTTATTTTGAATTTAAAAAGTAATGTGAATTGACAGATGTTGTGATTTATAAAGAAAAGTATGCTGATTGTTTATAAGCCGTAATCTTACATACCTACAAACCAACACACCTTTTCTCTATCGGGGTAGTCAGGGAAGTCAGAATAATTCATTTTCATCAAACAATATTAAAAATATATAGATGTCGATAGATTATCTCGAAACAGACACATTGTCAAATGTGACAAATTAACATACACTTGGCATGGCTAAACTTGACCAAGGCCGGTTATATTCTGACAGAAGCCGTCGCAGGCCACTGGAAAAGGTAATGACAAATACAACAATTAAATAAAATGATTGATATTTTTACTTAATTATAAATTTATTCATACATACATAATTATGTTAATTGATTTCAATTTTTTTTTAATATCCATGTCAGACTGCTTGCGTCTTCTTGACATGCTCAATATCGCTTCCAAATGGGTATCAGTTAGACCCGAATTCGTAATCCAATCCTATACTAAATACTAAATCTGAACTATTGTCTTACGGAAGATATAAATATTGAAAGTTCATTTACGCACCAATTGGTCGTCGTTCCCTCAAATAAGTGTCGTATGACTATGAATTTCGTCCTTAATCTTGTTGGGATTTTATTGATATTCATTATTGAGAAAGTTTTTTCGCAGAAGTTAAACTATTGTAAATATGTATTACAAGCATTTTAAAGCAAAAAACAGATAGCTCGACATGTAAACAACAACATTGCTTACATAAATATTATTTTCAAGTAATTTATCAATTATAAATTCAACAAACTGTTCTTTCTTCGAGGAACCAAACAATTATAAAATTCAAATGTCATTACGGGGACCGAAATGGGGTGCCAATTCATAATTTTTGACGCGTTTACAGAGATAATCAGTTCATTAATTCTATTTTTTTAATGATGATAGGCAAGGTTAATAGAGATCCACTTCATTACATCCACACACACAGTCTTTGCTTCTTTCGCATTCATACATCTCGTCAAACATTATCTTGTATTTTATACCTAAAATAATGAATAAAATCAACAATTAAAAAATATTGAGATAAATGTTTTTTTTACCCCGTCATGACTAAATGAGAATCAAATTGTATACCATTTACACGTGCACATAATTTGAATGCGATAAAGCTTGATTCGATTTGAAACACGTCGATTAACAAATAAATGCAGGAAAAATGTATTAGGATTCTTTTAAGTTCCTTTTTCATATACAGTATAAATTCCACCGATGTTTTGGTAGCTGATAGTTTATTAGTGGAATGTTTGTATAAACTTTTGTTAACGAATTGATGCAGAACAAAGCTGTATCTTTTTTTAAACCCCATGTACACGTAGGTAGGAGTGTGGAATATACCAATAATATTTTGGAATGAAATAATTTATTGGTGAAATGTGTTGAAAAATAAAAGCAGAAAATAAATGTATAAGAATTTTTTATTCCATTCACATTTACAATATATATTCCACCTATATACATTTACAGGCAATTGATATACTATCGATAGAATGTATGGGTACATTACTGTCGTCTCGACAAGTTTACTAAAAACAACTTAGGCGAGTTTGCTAAAAATTCAAGTTTCCCGCTAAAATAACCAATGCCTCCATGCTAAAGAAAACTCGTAATCAATTAAAAAAATTAATTTTAAATAACCACATCTGATTACACAAGATCAAATATAACATACAACACACACCCTACAATTCATACATCACTGATTTCACAAACATTTACGTTAACAAATTAATCAACAAATTAATGTAACCTTAAACATAAATCAGTCTGATTAGACAGAGAAACTATTTAGAATAATGATCATCGGTGCAAATATGATATCTCATATATTGTAGTTCCATGATATTGATTTTCAAATTAGCTTGATATATATTGGTTACTCGTTGATTGCTTTGTATTGATGATAGGAAAGGATACACACTAACCATCACACAGTTTATTTGTAGAATAGACTGAGATGAAATAGGGCCAGACTTGCCTTTCACAATATATGTCCTTCGTATTCCCCACATCCATACATCTTCTTATACAGTTCAGACTGTGTATCTTACTCCTTACATTTTTTTAACAAATTATGTTTACTTGGTCCAACCACATTCTTCTCCATCTTTTTCTACCGTGACTCCCACTCACGTGTGCATTGTAAATTTGTTTAGTCATTTTTTGTCATCTATCCGTTCAACATCCGTTGGACACCCGGCTTGATATAAAATCGATCTTTATCGCAAATCATCCTTAATAAATTATCAACGCATTTTATCGATTCGGCTACATCTCACTCCCATTCTTCATTATCGGAACTACTACGCTGTTGAAAAAAATATTTTAGTAAATGTTGATATTACTTGGTTTGAGAATATGCCATTGTGCCCCATTGACTCCATTCCCTATCACAACTTCTTCTTCTTATTTTAGGCCTTTTGGCCTGTTATGGTCTTGCATCATTGTTTGCCTCTTGTGCCGGTGACTGCCAGCTGTCTTTCTATCTTTTGAGAGGTCGTCCTGGAGGTCTGCTTGCTTGGGGGATACTGTCCCTGGCCATTCTTACGGCTCTTGGTTCCGCCATTCTGGATACGTGTTCGTTCCAGAACCTTCTTCTTTGTCGTCCCCATCTGAAAACACCTTCAACTTCGCACGTCCTTCGGATTTTTGTGTTTCGTACTCTATCACGAAGGGTTTTACCAGCGATACTTTTGATTACCTTCATTTCGCTGGTTCGAAGGAGATTTTTGGTTCTAACAGTGTCGGCTCTGGACTCTATGCTGTATGTCATTATGGGGCGAACACAGGTATTGTATATCCTCACCTTGCTTTGGATGTTCATATACTTGTTTTTCCAGATAGTGATCGCAACTCACCGTTCAATATACTTTCCCACTTATCCGTCATCTAAGAATACACGAATTAACATAGAATTTCGCAGCTTTCATTCTCAGCTATTTTTCTGCACATTTTACCTACGAGTTATGGCTTATTTCATATAGCAACAGGAAAATATGAATGTACTGTAATGAATTACATCACAATAAACTTATCAACGTTTAAGGCATGCTAACGTTGTATACTTTACAAGCCGGCGAGCTTAATGTAATGTGGCCATATCTCCTAACGGGCTAGGCCGTTAGTGAAATAGGCCTTAAGTAAAAACTAAACTGGATCTTTTTAAAAGAATCTGGGCCCGAACGGGAATAAAACCCTCAAACCCCAGGACTGGAAGGCAGGCGACTTATCAACTATGTATCTAATAAATGTTAGATCATTCTTATCAGTATTTAATATTCCGAGAGTTGTATTTTAGGAAATAAAAGTGTAAAGTTTTTTTCTCTCTACATACCCTACAAGGTACACGTCCTAATATTATGTATGTTTGTATGTTCAATTTAGTATAATATTTCTAAAGTACACCGTTGTTTTGCCAAACCATCCGTAAAGGGCGATATGTATATGAACCGGTAGAGCGATTGGTGAAACATAATCGTTATAAATAATGCGACGTTCCTCACAATGCGGCGCGCAGCGGCGGCGCCATAAATCCTCGTTACCAGCGGCGGCCCGCAAATTGTTCCGGACGGTCCTCACCCCTTTTTTGGCTAGGAGGCCTAAAGTGTATCGGACGACACTGATCTCCAACTCATAAAAGCCGCTCGTTCTTGCCAATATAAATTTCCAGCGTCGTTTTTATACTGTCATTGAACTCTCGCGACGATAATGTTTTTATTGTTTAGTTATAGGTTTTCTCTGTGTGCAAAACAATCTGGGAACCTTTTCTTTAAAAGCATTTTATTTACCAATATTTGGACGAAAAATAGCCATAAAAAATAAAACTCAAAACGGTTTACAAAAATTCTATCACTTAGTAATGTTAGCAGTGGTGTCTTTATAATTTGGCTGATGACTTGACACATTTTTATTGAGGTATGAATAAAATAACGAACGTTTTTTTTAACTATCATAAAAAAAACAAAAGTAAATAGATACCACAAAAAGAGAACAGTATAGGGAAAAAAACAATATATTGATGGGATACCTTGATACCTAGTTAGTAATATGCTTGACATCCATCAGGGGATTCGGTTTTAATTCTCTTATGGTACCTTAAAATAAGATTCATCTGATAACAATACTCACAAGGACTAGATGCGTGCTAGTGTTGTACCTCTTTACGTGGGGAGTAGTATTACTAACAAATACGATGACGAACTGCAAGTTTCGTGTCCACTCAAATGGTTCTCAACACGAAGACTCGATGAATGGTTCCGAAAACTAATTAGATATTTTTTCCCAATAATGCTCTTATACACGTCCGAATCACCAATTTGAATATGTTGAAGGGATCCGTACGATTAAATCATAAAAGGATATCCTCTGACTGATAAATTTTTTGGCTATGAACTTATTCCTTAAAAAAAAATCATTATTATTTATTGAAAAATCAATTATTTTATATTGATATTATTTATTATATTTGGTCATTCATCAAAATGATTATTAGTCAAGTTGAGATACAATCGATGCATAAAATTGAATCGTAAATTATCGGAGTCGAATGAATCCACGTCTGATTTTCAAGAGTATAAAATCAAATGTCAGTCGGTTGTCAAAGTGGAGATTAAAACGAAAATGAATTATCATATACGAAAAAAGAATCACATCGTTTTCTACCTGGATAGGACAGTATAATACTTTGCCTTTTTTCTATTAATTTGATTCACATAACCTAATTCTTTGTTGTAATTTATTTTTATCAAGCACTGTTTATTCCACTTTTTGTAACGGTATAACCCTACCGGTTTCAAGGCTTTCACCTCATCTTCAGGGGAGCACAAACAAGACTAATTCTTAGTCATTCTCTACCACAACGAATAATATTGTATGCATTATATTATACATTTATCGGATCAATCTTCCGAAACTCATTCAATCTAGATTTCTAAGCCCCCCACCCCCCCCCACCCCCACACATCGTGTGCTTTTCCCCCTATTTTGTTAAATCGTTCTTTAGTTCAATTAATCGATGGTAATTTGTGTGGAGACAAAACCAGATAAATATTATATCGATCTAATTTTAAATCGTGTTATCTGTTATTTCCTTTAATTTTTTTTATTTTAATTTTTTTTTCAATATAAATTAAGGGATATTTCAAAAAAAAATGTTATGGAATCAAAATAACGGACAGAACTAATGCTGGTTGGTTGGTAGATTGTGTTACATAGTAATTGGATGAGGTGCATGGCCGCGCGGTAACGCACTGGACTTCCGTGCGGAAGGTCGTCGATCAGAACCCCGCGCTGTGCTACTTACTCCCCTTGAACGACACAGACACTTTTTCCGCCCAGTGTTCGAGAGCATAAGAATACCTATGATAAGAATACCTAGGTCATATCTATTCTTTAAAAAAAAATCATGCGAAACAATGCACACGGATATTTTTGACCTGTTGTGATTGCCTTAAGCGTCTTAACATTTTTATGAGTCTCAGTGATTTGAAGATAGCAAAAACGTTTGTTTTTTATTATTTATTTATTAGCGAATTGAGATCTGAAGAAGCTTTGTGATTACCATAATACATATTTATATACGATTATCACATATTCATAGATTACAAAAAAATAAAATAAAATAGATTTTTCACAAGTCAATATTCTCCATTGTTTAAGGTTATTCATAAATTATTAACGAAACATACAATAAATAAACCAAAAATAAATACTAAAGAATATTTTGATTTATCTTGATTACAATTATTTTGTCTCCGAGTGACGCGTACCTGTTAAAATTAAACTAAATTGACCCTTCCTGTTCGAAATTATCACTCAATAAATATAAACCTCCCCGTCAATCCTCAATTATTGTCATCAAGTCCATAAATGATTAATTTATTTCCCCTTGTTTGATTTAACCGAATCGTTGAATTATGAATCTCGTCACCATCACTATCACCACGATAAGTTCATTTTGGGGTAGATAGAGACCACAGATCGCCGCTTAATTTTATTCTGGTACACATATTCACTCGTACCACGCACATACACTCTCTTATTTTAGGTTCTTTCAAATTTGAGTCCGTAGGTCACATCATATTTTCTTAGATTTTGCTAAACTGTATATACGTTCTTTATCTATTTATTTATTTAACACTTTTATTGCAAATACAATCTGGCAGGCTTATTGCCAGGCGGCAATCTCTTCTAACGAACCAGACAAAAGTAAATTAAGCAAGTTACGTGGTCGCATAAATCATTCAAATAACTATCCATCCCCATGAAATCCATAAACATATACGTGAGCATATGCCCACGAACCCCACAAAGACGAACAATCACCTGAACATTATTTTTCATATAAAGTGAGATATCATCAATCAAAAGGAAAGGAAGGGATGGTGAAGAGGAAAGAAAAGAAAAATCAGGAATGAAACACGTTATTTTACTGACTAGAAATTAAGAGTTTTTTCAGTCGATTCTTAAAGCATGCCAAGGACGGAGCGAGTCTTATATTGGTTTGTAACTGATTCCAGAGTCTGACTGCATGGACAGTAAATAACGACGTAAAGAAAGAGGAGCTGTGAACTGGAAAGGCCAATAAACAATTTCTGTTTGAGCGTACCGCTAATCCATGATTGGAAACACGCTGAAAATTTTCGGCGAGATAAGACGCGGTGGCGGGACAGTTAAGGATATTACACAATAGAAACAGTATGGGAATTTGGCGTCTATTTCTAACATTTAACCAGTTCAATGCCTTCTTGTATGAAGTTATATGATCGTACTTACATAGGTTGAAAATGAATCTTAGACACACATTTTGAAGACGCTGTAATTTGTCCAGCTGTTCCTCTGTAACATCCAAGTAACATACGTCCGCATAGTCCAGAATCGGAAAGAGCAGAGATTGTGCGAGTAAAATTTTGGTTTTAGTTATTACTTGTATAGATATTTTTTGTAAAATTGTTATCATTCATTCTATTATATTTACGGGGCGAATTCTTTCAATGTGCCTTTCATCGCCTTTAACACTGCAAGATATTTCAATTCGAATTACATTCTCATTCCTTATTCTATCATACATTTTTGCATGATAGGAATTAAATAATAATTTCAAATAAATCTTTAATTAATACATTTAGGGTAAAACAATTTCTCTGATTCTAAAATATTTCATCCTTCTGTTTATATTATAATTGGTTCTGGTAGAAAATATGTTTTGCTAGGCAAAACCCTTTCTTCATTCCATGCTCTCTGAAGGTTTAATGTATTCACTAAACCTAAATCACCAAGTCTTACCTTATCTTAAGTCCTTAGTTTTGAAGACTTGGAGGTCCATTTCATCAAAAAAGGTTTCTAGTGCTCATCATCATCATTGCCTTATACTTTCCATCAGAAATATAGGGATGCCATAAATCGTCACTTTCCAGGTGTCTTGTACTCAGATGCATTAATGTGTATGATACCAATCAACATATCCAAATATCATAATGATGCGAATATATCAATTAACGTGGCCAAGAAAAAATCTTCAGCCCCAGAAATCAAGCCTCCAGGTACAGAACATTGGAGTAGGCGAGTAATTCACAGTCACCATCGAGCTAGAAATACTATCACACGTGGGAAAGCAATAATACTCACATATATGTATGTCTAGCGCATGCGAGTATTGTAGTATTGTTACCAGAAAAACTCTTTAATCAGACAGGGGCCTATCTTTTTTTTTATTACCATCAGGAATTGAACCCGAGATCTCCAACTTACCAACTAGGATACAGAGGTATTTTACTTCATGCTACATTGAATCACTCACTTCACGAAAACTTAAGTTATTATTCAAGTTATGTTACTTATTTTTCAAGTTATGTTTTTGTAGTTTTATTGAAACAATTCAATGCACCTTCTTCCCTCATAAGTTAATAGTTTACATATGAATAATATTTTTTTATTAATTTGAACGACTACAATTGAATTCTTTTCGATCCTAATATTTTTTTTTAAATTTATTTATATTGGTTTTCAAATGACAGGCTTATTACCTTTTCAAGAAACAAAATATTTTATAAATAGTTTAAGCCGTTTAAAGTGCATCACTGTAATATCTGTCAATAAACATTTGAGAAATATTCATTTTCGTCTACGCAACCCATATGCCATGCTTGATTTGACTACAGTCTCTTTGACATGTTTGACTGCACTATTGAATTACGGCCGCCTTTTTAAACTTGATGAAAGAAGAAATATATTATATTTGATGTTTCTACATAAGGCACAATAAGTTGACGTCCCCGATATATTAGTTCAAACTGATTTTCATACTCTTGCTAGAAATCCAGGGAATGTTTAGAATACAAATGTGCCAATAGCTATTTTTTAACTCGAGTTACGTATTGTGATTCATCAACTGAGAGATACAAGAATTGGATGACTCCAAGTCTGGTTTGGTGGATATTTTTTTATGTAAATGTTGTTGAGTTCAAGTGGATTATTCTTCGACATTTTCTGAATCGAAGGTCTTGACTGAGGGACTATTTTATTTGTAATTTGTCCTATAACATCCCCTTGAGACAGATTGTCTTTTATATATATTTTTTGTTAGTATTGTATTGTTGATTACTCATATTATTGCATTAGTATATTGACGCATTATATTTTGAAAGATATATGTATCCTAAATACTAAGATTTTTCGACGGATATTAAGATATATTTTGATTTTTAATATTTAATGTGTTATGTAAATAACGCTTAAGTGTCGTTTATTTTATTAATAAATATAAAACTACTTATTTACCCTTTGCTGTTGTTTCTAAATAGTTCACAATCCAACCAACCATACGTCATGAGCCTAAAATAGTGATGATAAAACAAAAAAAATGTAATATAAGAGCTGCCCGTCCAAAAGACTCAAAAGCAATCCAATAAGCAATAGATCTATCAACACATCTACTCCTTCGCATGATTTACCAAAGAAATGTTGTTGTTACTCAACAAACTTAAAGGCTAACCCCGTAACGTCAACCAGGGCTACCTTTCTCCACGGCGCCCACTCTCCACGTCTCCAGAGGGGTATGAATTTCCCCGGTAATCCCCAATTACCGACTCAACCATGTGATGGAACTATAAGGTATGACCACACAAAAGGTTTCGCCACCGCTTGACTAGTTTGTTGTTTATGACGGCAACCCCCCATTGTCGTTGTGAAAGCATTATTGACCGATAAATCACGGGGCGTGCCCCGCGCGCCCAACAGCCCCTGTACTCAGGGGTGGATTCACAATGTGTTTTTTTTTTACTTACACTAATTATTATAACTCTCACCCAAAAAGCGTTGCTACTAAACTAATGTTATGTAATATTATATCGTTTATTTTATTTTTAAATAACCATGATAATTTCGAGCAGATTTTAAAGAGCAAATTGTAAATGAAATATGTATTTATAAATATATATTAAAAAAAAATTAAAACCTCTTCTTGCTCCCCAATAAATCGATTAACTACCTTATGCTATGGAAAATTGGTTTTCATAATTTTGTAAGACGTCTCTTAACACGGGGCTTCGGTTTCGATTATCTTTGGAATAAAAATACTAAAGGGTTCGTCGACGCCCTCGTACTGTGCGCGTAATCCATGGATCCATATCCCGAAGGCATGATAAATTGGCTCAACGACAATGTTGGTATTGAACGTTATCTATCGATAAAGTTTATCAACGCATCCGTCTCATTAATGATGTCTTGTGGAAGAATTCAACAAAAATTAATTTATGAAATAAAAAAAAGTCAGACAATTAAAACATTTTTTTAGTTTACAAATACCCCGTAGAATAAGACACTATGCCCATTTTTCATTTACATTCAATTTATGAACATCATGTAAATAAAAACATTCTTTAATTATCATAAGTATTTATTATTTCAAAAGTTAATATGATATATGGGTGAACAATGAAATATTGGAGCAAATTGAGGAATTCTGGTATTTGGGTAATATTTTCTTCGATGATGGAAGAGTCACGAGATATGTCGAGTTACGTGAAACGATATAAAATAAAGTCAATGGAGCACTAATACATATTTATATTCGAACCGGACATTATAAAAATCTTGATCGACTACAACAGTTTTTAGAACCAACTTTGTTGTATGGGTGTGAAACATGAACGTAGAAAAAGTGTAGCAATGTGCACATTAAGAAGAAGACATGGGATTATGATGTATGACAGAATATGGAATGAAGTTATTAGAGATAAATGTGAACTTGAGGTCGATGTGTAGATTGAGATGAAGAAAAACACCCACAGAATGGGCATGTGGAACGAATGCATAAATACTAACAAAACAAATGAACAGTGCAATTTTGAATGGAACGCATTGTACATAAAGACCAATGAAAATATGGTTGGACGAAATGAATGATATATAAAAAGTAAATGTAAAAAGCAAGAGAAATCGTAGGAGCTGTTTGAGAAGGTGTATGGATGTGGCAAAATATATGTATCCAAATAGTAAAGTCTGGCGCTATGTCCTCTTAGCCTATCTCAGCAGGGAGACGGCTTGATTGCACATATGATATTTTCATCCGTCTGAATGTATTTTGTGGCACTTATGAGCAACCTTTTCTAAATTGAGAAAAAAAGCGCTTCATTGGTAATGTAATATAAAAAAAAACGCTTCACATATAATATGTTAGTTTGATTGTTAGTAATTCTGTTTTTCATTGTTTTTTTGTTGTACTTTAGGACTGCCTTACACAATTTCAAAAGCGATTCTGGATTGAATTTGTTAACAAAACATCACTTTTTTAATAATAATTGGTCGATTGTTTTTTTTTGTCTACTTTTTTATTATATGAAAAAATGGCGAGCCATTGTATGATTCACTCTCCTGTTTCCGTTTCTCCCCCTCAACAACCAATTTGAAATGAAATTGCATTGTCTGATTATCCCTCCCGGCCATTCAACGAACTTCGCGCCATTACCGAACAAATAAAGACATATTCAACTGTCAAACTGAAACGTACACAATAATAATTGTATGATTGTCATACTAATTCTGTACAGTTATATAAACATGGGTTTGGTTAACTTTTGAAAAATGTTAAACACCTTTGTTAAATTATTTTTCAAAAGAACACGAAGGTTATTTATGATTATCAATAACATTTCTTTGATTTCAAAACTCTCCTAACATATGTATTATATAAAAATAATCAAATCAACGAACCCATGTAAACTATTCAAATAGAAATATCAAATCAGAACACCCTTTTCATGTTTGAGGATGCATAGCTATTAGGTAAATTAAGCCCTTCAAAAAATTACAAAATTATGCAAAAAAGAAATAAATATTTCTTTACTTTATTTGAAATATAGAAAAAGTATAGAATATTCCTATCTCCGTTAAAAATATCAAGCTCGTTAAGTGGGTATTTTTAGTTCAATTGTGTCTTAATAAACGGTGAGATATTCCTACAAGAAATTATTTGCATGGTGGTGTATTTGATGGCTTGGTTTTTTTTATAGGTGTATTGATGTGACAGTCAGGAGAGTGAAATAGAGGAAAACCCCGAACCAGAAGGATGAATGCTTATGGAACGAGAAAAAGATGTGTACCTACATAATTCCGCTTTATGTCAGTTGGAACTTTCTTATGGTATATCAGTTTGGGGAGAGGAGGATGATGCGCCTTAACAAAAAACACATACTGGAGGTTTCCCAAAAATGTATTATAAAAATATTTAACAAACTTCCTGCCCGGTATCCCACGGTGGAGCTTTTTAGGGAGTATCGGGTTTTGAACATAGCCAACTTATGTTTCAAGTTCATTCTCTGGCACTATCATCGAGATGAGGGGAAGATGCAGAATCAGCACAGACACATAACATGCATGACAACTGATCAAATGTTCACCATCCCTAGAGTTAAAACATGTTTTGCCTGTTGTTTTTTCGCAAATTATGTGCATTTCTTGCCATGTGTAAAATAAATAAAAAATATGCAATGTATATGGACGTATCAGGAGCGAAATATGTGTACCAGGATTGAATGAATTAACTCGAATCATTTGACGATGTAAGTAAAATAACAATTTCATTTTCGGCCAAGAGATGATATGGGATATAGGAAAGAAGAAGAATGGGCGAATCAACAAACATACTACGTCACTGAAAGCAAATATAATGATTTTTAGTCACTGTTAGAAATACTCCAACAACGGAGCGAGTCTTATGCCAGTTGAGCTAGTTCAAAAGCCTTACACCAGAAAAGTTGGCATAAAAAATGATGAGCGGTGAATTATAAACGCTAATAAATAGGCAATCTCCGCTAGAACGGATCACGAATCCATGATCAGACAGACGCTGTTTTCATTTCAGTAAACATTTTCGACGTGATGTGATGGGACAGCGGGGCAGTTAAGAACGTTATACAGAAGATACAATATAGTACATGTAATTTATGCTGATTTATTACACTTAACCAGATAAATTTCTTCACATTTTAAACGAAACTGTTCATTTGAACGAAAAATTCAATTTGTTAAAAATATTTCAAATGAAAAACTTTCGATATTTTAAGGCTATTGGATTTTATTGCTTTGCTACGAAACATTAATTCCAAGTTTTCACATTTGGGGAAAAATACATTTTTCATAAAACTTTCCCAAAAGTACATAAAATTGAATTATCATTAATAATCTTGTAAGAAGTATTTTGTGAAAGTATCGAGAGGCAATAAAATTCAGTTATCATAAACTGAGCTTTATTTGAATATTATTACATACATGCATACCATCACACCATTTTCCTGCTGGGGTAGGCTAAGAGTACAGAGCGTCAGACTTTCTAATCTCGATACACATTTTATGTCTCATCCACATCCATACGACTTATCATACAGCTCCAACGATTTTTATTATTTCTTACATTATTTCTTTAAAAAAATAACATGCTTAATTCAAACACACTTTCCTTAGTTTTTCTCTGCCACGCCTTTCACTCACAATTGTACTGTTTATTTGTTTTGTTAGCCTTTCTTTATCCATTCGCTTCACGTGCCTTAAGTTCACATTTATCCCTAATTACTTCATTCTATATTCTGTCATACATTGTCACCTCATTTGTTCTTCTAAGTGCAAGTATTTCAACAATATTTATTCGGCTCATTTTCCACGTCCACTTTTCCCTCCCATAAAACATAGTTGGTATTAAAGAGTTGTAAACGATCAACTTAGCAGATTTTGATACTGTTTAGTACGAATATGTATTGGTTCTGCATTGACTTTGATTCATATCGCTACACGTCCCTCGATATATCTTGTGACTATTTCATCGTCGAAGAAAATACTAAACAAATATCAGAATTCCTCAACATGCTCAAATTATTAATTCCCCTCCCCCCCCCCCCATATATCGCATTATTGAAATATTTAATACTATTGAAAATAAAAAAAAAACATTTAAATTACGTTTATAAACGTATCACGTATTACGGCTGCAGTTAGGTAGCTGGTCAAGAGTTACTCTGTTTTATCGCCCGCAAAGAGACTCGGAAAATACTACTATTTACCGGTATTACGAGTACAATAAGGGGATTCTCAGTCTCGAACGCAAAAGAAAGTAAGGGATAGAATAATTTTTCCAAAAAATCTGGCTTCCTGCGAAAATTGAACTTACATCCACTGAGTCAAAAGACAGGCGTCTTACCAATTAGGCTACGGAGGTCGTCTGTTTATGTATGTAATATTTAGTAAATATAGGAACCAAACAAAATTTAAATAATAACTTTGATTAAGACAAACGAATCTACAACGTTTTTATCATAAAATTTACAACATTGAATGAACTTGGAAAAAAAACATGTTTATCGTGAGTGTAAACTTCACAATTTATCAAGTGTAATAGGGTTACAGTTCTACTATAATTCATCCCTTGTGTGAAAAGGTATACTTTCGCATAGCCCATAGCTCAAAAATTATAATTACTTTTAAATCGAGGCGTGTAATTATTCTTTACAGAGTTATAATTATTTTTAAATCACAATAAACTACAAGAACACAATACATGTAATATGTCTGCTGCATGAATCAAGTAAAATAATACATAGGGTGACTATATATGAGAGAATACGAAATGAAGTGATTAGAAATGAATGTGAACTTAAGGCTAGTGTATTAAGTAAGACGAAGAAAAGCATTCTGAGCGAAACGAAGGAATTAAGAAAGACTTACATAACAAATATGCAGTGCAAAATAGAGGATGATCCGGCAAAGTATGGTCGGATCGAATGAGTCATATTTTAAAAGAAGGAAACGTAATTAGTCAAATAATATCTAGGAGCTCTAAGAGAAGGTGTACGATGTGTGTCGCGATGGGAAAATATGGTTCTTTGTCTACCCCAAATGTGAAAAAGTGTGATTGTGCGAATGTGTAAATTAAGTAGTTCAGCATAGGATATATGTTAAATGGTTCTTCGAATTTCATTTTTTTAGTTTACAAAATTAAAGCAGATACAAATATGGTAGGATAGTAAAAATATTGACAGCAAAGATATTTTGTTGACAAATTACCGAAGCAATTTACATTCGTACGCATTAGAAATAAAGCTTTGGTATTTAATCTTAAGCATAAATTCACTTGACTCTCGCTTCGAAACGAAAAATTATTCTCTTTATTATAACTTTAATGTAGCTTTTTGGGTTTGTTTCTCATCTAGAGCAATAAAAATAATCGAGTAGACACCCTCTTTATGTATTTTAAGGAGGTTTGCAAAGAAACATGATCGAGGAGCGTTTACTATATTTGATGTTATTACAAATATGTTGATGTTATTACAAAACAAATAATAGTTTCTAAGACTTGTACAAGTGACAAATACTCTACCTTTGTGCCATAGATCGCAATGAAAAATGAAAACAAATCATAATTTCTGCTCAATGTTGTTTACCTGAATACAACCTTATATCCTGAGAGATGCTGAATTATGGTTCAATCAGTTGATTATAGCATGGAAAACAACCCTTGGTTACTTTTAAAAATAATGACGCTCAAATAACAGCTTTCTAAGTAGATGCTATGTAATTAAAATTATACGAAAAGAGTCTAGTCACCATCAGACACGAATCTAATTGCTATTAGTAATTAATCTGATCACTATTAGAAATAATTACACTTAAATATCAGCTTTCTAAGAAGTTGATATTTACAATTTATTAAAATAAAATAATCTGGTTACCAAAAAACAAGACCCTGGTCACTATGACAAAAGAATCTGGTCAGTTTTAGTAATATTGTTGTTCAAATAGTACTTTTTTTAAACAGATACTGTTTAGTGCCAATCACAAGGAAAAATTAAAAATATAACCAAAAAATTATAAGACAACTCATCATTTCTTTTTTAATAAGATTGATGTATTTCTCCATATTAATGAAGCCATATATTATTTCTTTATAATGTGAACTTCTTTTGTACAAAATTGGTCACACGTTACAATGTATAGGTCACGTAGATTAGTGCTAACAAAAAAACATCATTTTATTTACTCACCTCATTTACCTAAAATTATAATGGAAGAGTTATGGCTGAAAATAATTTTGTTGATAGTTTTCCAAATGATTATGTGCCATGTGCAAGGGTGACGCGTGTCCAAATTAGCGTGAGATTTACAAGTTCATCAAATTAATTTTCCAATGGTGCGCGACGACAGAGCGGCTCCGCCATCGCGCCATAACCGCCTCAATATGGGCGACCTTCGGTAATACTTCGAATGGTGTGTTACACCATAAATTTTGCGGTATCACTTATTAAATCAAACGAACATAAAACCTTTCCACACGTCCCATAGATGGAGTGTTTTGTTAAACAGAGTAACTACTCAATTTACTTTATACTCGGGAGCATTAAACTCTATTGTACTCGTAAAGGATTCAAAATATCAGAAAGGTAGTTTTTAATTCGACAACAATAAAATGTTGAATATTGTTAAGAAAGTACTTTTGTGAAACTCCGTAGTCGATTTGCTAAGTCGTTTTGTATTTGCATATGGAAGATTGAAATGCCCGATGTATCATAAATTAATGACATTGATTTTCCTTTCTTAAACATTATGCAATAAAATGTGTTTAAATTTATTCATTGGAAGAAATTGACACAACATAATAACTCATCTGGTTTTAGTGTTTTCAATAAAAATGTTAAACAATACAAAACCAACATGTGTTATAAATAATGATCTATTTCGTACGCAAGTATGTGTTTTGGATATGTTGATCCGCAGCATCATGTAATTGAGATAATACACATGGGAGCATTATGGGTCTTCTTAGAATAAAACTCAACCTAACTATTGTAGAAGCCGACAATATGTATTTTTATGTATACTATTATTATTGTTGATGTCACGTATTGAGAATATATATTATGATATTCTGTCAAAATGGCATATTATATGGCAAATTATGATGCACATGTTCTTGTTTTCCGGAGAAAATTATTTGTTTGAATTGTATTTGGAATTCAACTTCCCCAATTACTCACGTCGCGATTTAACTATTAGGATATTTGCCACACAAGTGGCTTTACCGTTTTGGTAAGAAGTGACTTGCTTAAGATAAGTGTTGAAAATGGCGTATGTTTTTTCCAAGATTTTTTGCAGTCGTTACCAAGAGTATCTTTATAATATGCAATGTCTTCTTGTCGGGGTAGGTAGAGAGGAAGGAGCACCAGACTTAATTATCACGACACATCTTCCATGATTTCTATGACTTTTTACGTTTCTTTCTTTCAAAATATTATTCATTTGATCCAACCATACTTTCCGTGGTCTTCCTCTACCACGACATCCACACACATTTGCATTGTATAATTGTTTTGTTTAAAATTAAAGACATTTAAGGAAAGTATGGAGTAGTTTAAAAAAAGTATGATTGGATCAAGTGAATGATATTTTGAAAAAAGGAAACGTACAATATCAGAGAAATATATATATTTATCTCTCTTTGAATAATGACCGTGAACTCATATATAATATATGAAGGAGTATACGCCAGTGTGAAGTGATGATCAGAGAAATCATAGAAGATATATGGATGTAGAAAAAGCGAAGAATATACGAGTATGTCGAGATAGATTATTAAGTCTCTATCTCTCTCTCTCTTTCTCTCTCTCTCTCTCTCTCTGTCTCTCTGTCTCTCTCTGTCTTCCCCGACATGTAAATGGTGTAATTTATGTATTTTTTAATTGTAACAACACTGTCTAAAATTTATGAAGTGTAGGGTTACGAATAAATAGTTCTAACAGATATTTTTGAGAACTGTTGTTGGAATATTACGACCAATGTTGTATATCAGGTTAAGACGTTGTACTTTTATAATTATGTAACATGATTGTGGAGTTTATTTGTTGTACAGCTGCTCATGTGTGTACATTTTTTTCTTTGAATTTCCATATATTATATCTATTTGGTATAAAGCATAAAGAAAAAAATACTCACTTTAATGCCAGAGTAGTGTGATAATGAAGGCTGGACTACGAAACGCGAGTTATATGACGCAAATTAAGTAAGTGGTATTAAGATTTATTTGTACTCCTTTGAATTCTGGCCATCTGAAACAAAAACGGAAAATATTAAATGGAAGAATATATTAATTATTTTTAAAGGAATTTTTCAAGAATTTAAACTAAACAGTTTCCTCGTGAATAATAATTTTCTATTTATTTTTACAAGATTAAAAAATGGTTTCCCTACATACTACAATTTCCAATTTAATTTAACAGGAATATGTAAATAATTTTTTATTTATTTATTTATATAAATAAACGGTACCATACACCTTATAAAAAATAAAATATAATATGTTATGTAATTTTATATGTTCTGACAGGCAATCATATATGATACATTATCTTTGATTATTTGAATTCAACTCATCGGATATGGAAATTTTATGCATTGGAGCATTTTCAATTTATGTGTGGAATGTTTTGCAAATGCAACGCAAACATTTCCTCGCATATCATAAGCTTTATATGTATTTTCCAGTTTCTGACCGGCCAACATATGGATATAAATACGCAAAAAGGTCCCATCCTACAAAACACTTTTTCTTGGTTTATTCAATCAAAATAAAGAAGAATACAATCTTGTGTGTGCAAATATACCACCAAGTTCAAGAGTTATTTCCTGGTAAATAAATTGTTTTAAAAATACATTTAATTTATACAAAAGGTGTATAACCTCAATTATCTAAGAACAGGTAAAATATGGGTTTGGTTATCTTTTGCATAAAAACGTCCATATTAAATTTGAAATGTTACCTTTGATTTTCTCAATAAATTTTTTTATTTATTCATCGAATTGAAAATTGATCTATAGGGGAAATTTTCAGAATTATTTATTAAATGCGTATCAAATAAATATAATTATCGATTCATAAAAATGGATTAAAAATGTTACATTTCTAAGGTGAAATATTATTTATAAAATATTGGAGGTAATTTAAAAATGTTTAATTTGAAATGTAAATTATAAAATATTGGAGGTAATTTAAAAATGTTTAATTTGAAATGTAAATTATAAAATATTGGAGGTAATTTAAAAATGTTTAATTTGAAATGTAAATTGATTATAAAATATTGGAGGTAATTTAAAAATGTTTAATTTGAAATGTAAATTATAAAATATTGGAGGTAATTTAAAAATGTTTAATTTGAAATGTAAATTATAAAATATTGGAGGTAATTTAAAAATGTTTAATTTGAAATGTAAATTATAAAATATTGGAGGTAATTTAAAAATGTTTAATTTGAAATGTAAATTATAATATATTGGAGGTAATTTAAAAATGTTTAATTTGAAATGTAAATTGATTATAAAATATTGGAGGTAATTTAAAAATGTTTAATTTGAAATGTAAATTATAAAATATTGGAGGTAATTTAAAAATGTTTAATTTGAAATGTAAATTATAAAATATTGGAGGTAATTTAAAAATGTTTAATTTGAAATGTAAATTGATTAAAACTACTATAAAAATGTACTTTATACTCTCGAAACGAAATATCGAAATAGTTGACCACCACTTCCTTCAGATACCATAACCTTTTATGGAGGGTAGATACTCTAAGAAATTGGCCATATAATATTTTAACACTGTAAAATTATTCTATAAGGTTTACTAGAAATCACCAATTCATATTAACGACACTTTTAAGGATATCGTAAGACATAATGACCCACGGTTCATCGATCAGGATTATCTTCTCAGTGTTCGTCCAACAGCGTTGTGGAACGTAATCTGAATTGCATTTTAAGGGCATCTCTTGATATATTTGTATCGTGAAACGACAAATAGGTGATTTGACATATTAGCCATAAAAATAAATATGTAACAATCCGAATAATTTTGTAATAATAATAACTAAAACTATTCACTAAATAAGTTATCCATATCTAGTTGAAAGAACATTTATATATATAAAATAAGTAGAACAGTTGGTTTTTTTATATAACATATATTATAATAGGTAGTGAGAAAAATAGCAGTCCAATATAGTTAGTTCCTAAATAAA
Organism: Odontocerum albicorne; assembly: GCA_949825065.1. Lineage (NCBI taxonomy): Eukaryota > Metazoa > Arthropoda > Insecta > Trichoptera > Odontoceridae > Odontocerum > Odontocerum albicorne. The sequence continues at coordinate 30,663,215 of OX463845.1, read as the reverse complement.
TATTTAATAGAAATTTAATATTGTTAACTGCCTATCAACTAGTCCATGGATGACCTCTGTGGTCTAGTTAATAAGATGCCTGTCTTCGAACCAGATGGTACAGGGCTCGATTCCCGTTAGTACCCAGATTTTTTTTAATATGTTTTCATTTTGAATTTCACATCAGAATCGATTAAAACCTTTTTGGTTAGTCAAAAGAGATTGTGCCATGGTAATAAACCCATCAAATTTTACTGTATAAATCGAAAAAGCGTAACATCTTTAAAACGGCTGCAGAATACCATCAAATGAACGTGGAGATTTAATGTAGAAAAATGAGCATACTGATATGTAATTTAGTGTATGGTTTTAAAAAGATTATAAAAAAAATATTTTGAAGAGTAGATTCTCAAAATCCCAATTAATAAATCAATGTTTTATGAATTGTATAAATTCTTATTTTGCATTTTCATTTAATCTGCCTGGTCGGTTTAAAATAAACGTAAAATAAAAAGATTTTATCGAGGTTATCGATCTTGCATTTTCAATTGAGTTTTTTTAAACTTTATTATGAACGTTTGCAAAAAACGGTCTGACTCTAGACTAAACATTATTACTAAAGGCTTTGTTCTTTAATTTTGTTTATTTCACTCTCACATCTCGTCTATCTTACAGTCTCGAAGGATCCGAGCATACTCAAATGGAAAAAAAACAACGAAAACTCCTTGTGATGTTTAGGTGATGGAGTGGTACTCTAAAGAATTTCAGATTATGAAAATAGTTTGTTTCACTGGCTTAGTTTTATACGCAACACAAATGCTATATCGTTTCGATAAGAGATAACAAAAATAAAAAAAATGTTCTTACACAAAATTATATATATTCCATCGTTTGTTCTGTGAATGGAAATATGGCATGATTGTGTTGGCCTGATTTCATGTTTATCTTGATTTAATATACGCCATATCTTTACCGCGTCCAACGAATGTTGTGTTTCTTCTTTCTTCGAGGTGCTTTTCCACTTAAAGATCGATTGATTTAAAGCTTAATCGGTTGTAACTTTAATTGTCTAGAACTGGGATTTTTTTAAATTAGTTATATTATATTGACTCATATAACTGCATAGTGACTTGAATTCGTTGACACAAATCATTCTAGTTTGGGTAGATTGCCTATTAAAAAGAAACCTTTGCAATCTTTAATATTCCATCTTTTAAAAATACAACGTTTTCTTCTATAATGTCATTTTTTTATTCATAATTTGATTGTTCAATGTGAAACAGAATCGTTATAGAAATTTAAGTTCTTTATGACCTGAATTTGTCCACCACAACACGTTTTGCATAATTTTACTAACAATAATATTAAATAATATTAAATAATATTAAATTAATATTAAAGGGACTGATTAGATAGCGCCGTTTACAGGGAAGACTCGCCGGAAAGGCGCTCTATCTCGGGATTTGAACCCACTATTATTGACAGATAAAAATATTACAAAATGAATATATAAGTTAAGTGTAACGATAGGAAAATGGTGGCTGCGGCTATTAGATGATGTACTTCCCCGCATCTGAATATGTTTAGAAAAACATTATTGGTAAGAAAACCGCAGGAACTTATCAAAGTAATTCTAAAAATCTTTGTAGATCCCTTGCTATGTGATAATAACATATTCGACTTTAGGTATATTGTAGTTTATAGTGTTCAACCTGCAGGGCTTATATTCACTTGGCAATCTCTTCCAATCAACCAAAAAAGTATTTAAACATGCTCTGATCAACGAGTGAAAATCAGACAACACCCGTTTTTTTTAATTGATTACCCACGAGAATCAAACCCACAACCCCCGGCTTGAAAGACAAGTGTCTTACCATCTACCACGTAGGTAATTATGATTGCCAGCTTGATAATAATGGACCATGAATTAAGGGAATAAAACGGAATAGTTTCTCGCATTGGTGATGAAGAATAAATCGTACACATATGTATCATTTACTAAATTAATGTCTTCAATCAACTTCGGAAATAATCTAAATAATTCGTCAAACAAAGTTTCTTTTTCCATCAACTGGTCGAAATATATTTTGTCTACTTCTAATTTAAATGTAGGGAGTGTGTCACCGTAACCTATAAAGCTATCTAAATAATAAACGTTATTTTCTATGAAGTATTTAATAAATTTCATAGTATCTCCGTACTAAAAATTAACAAGCAATGCTTTTCGGGAGCTGAATATGGGAGCTGAATCGGTTTGAGTTGTCGACTGAAATACTTGTGTAATCTAGGAACTAGAGAAAATGTGTTTTTTTGTTAAAAAATTAAAAACGACTATTTAATAATGAATAAAAAACATTATTGGATGTCAATAGACGGGAAATATAATTGAAATTTTATAAATGATGAAAATTTATGAAAACAGGTCATTGTTGTAACAACTTTTGAAAAGAGTAGCATTCACACGCAAGCGTGTTCCTATAAGTCGTGTTGCTCATGATTGTGCGTTGCGGTTCTTTAGTGGTCGGTAACAGAATAGATGGACCACTTCACCCGATCTAGAGCCAATCTTAGGTGTAGCAATTAGAAAAATGCAGTTAACGTTTTTCGTAGTAAACCATCCTCTTTATTACCTTCAATCAACACCAGCTTCATAATAATCTTATTTCTTTTGACAACATATTGATATTAAAAAGAATTATATTCCTGCGTGTCGTTAAAGCCTCATCCCCAGATAATCTTTATCTATTGAATGTTAACATAAGTTGTGTCCGTTTTTTTTCCAATTTAAAAATGAGCACCAAAAGTAAAACAAAATGGTAAATGTTATACGTCATTCGAAAGAAAATTTTCTGCTCTACAAGATATTGCATTTACTTTTACGTTACATACATTGTTTTATTCAATTACAAGCCTTCAAAATGGAATATCAAGTAGACGAAAGTGAGCATTTTTGACACCTCCTTCTGTTTGCGTTCAATTGAGGGAATAAAGCTGCCAACGCTGCTCGCGATATTTGCGAAGTGTACGATGAAGATGCTATGAATGAAAGGACAGCTCGTCGATGGTTTTTGCGTTTCAAAGACGGTAATTTCGACCTGAAAGACATGGAGCTTTCCGAACGACCAGTGGACTTGGATGAGGACCGCTTAAACCATATCATTCTTGAAGATCCCCTTCTATCTTGTAGAGCAGAAAATTTTCTTTCGAATGACGTATAATCTTGACCATTTTGTTTTACTTTTGGTGCTCATTTTTAAATTTGAAAAAAAAAAACGGACACAACGTATGTTAACACCTAATATCTTTAATTATCTATTATGACTTAATATATTATGTTATATTACACGTTCCTTGTATATTGTATAGTCTGGTGGGCTCATGCTATGCGGCAATATCTTCTAATGAAACAGAAAGATGTGAAAAAGGCCTTATTGAAAACCAAACTGGAATTATTATTTTTTTAAATCTACGTTCTAAAGATGATTGATTCCGCAGCCCCCTGGTCAAAACACAGGCATTTACCAACTAAGCCACGGAGAATATCGATATAGTTTTATGTAGAAATTTGTAGTTTTCACCAAACACACTTAGGTGTTAAGTAGTAAATATGGATTTCTTCATAGATTTATTAGTTTGAAAATATCAAATTTTACCATGCCAATTCTTCTCCGATTCCAGTAGCACAGTCTCCATTTATTTTATGTCTCATAATAAAAGTGCCCCTTGTTAGATGAGTTCGTCAATCTCTTCAAAGTATCTTTGACATTTTTATCTGATCAGCTGATTGATTCGGTCAATAATTCGTATTTTGATATTGCGTGCTTACAAATTCTAATAGCATTAAAACGAAAATCTTTCTAATTGATTATGAATAATGGAAATAAGTTTTAGACTCTAGAAAAAGTATTGTAAGACCATTATAAAATGACCACGTTTCCGCAAGAATTGAAGGATGAACAATGGACAGTAAATAGAACGCAAGGCAGAGCATTCCTATTACAGGAAGATGCGGAGCATATTGTACTAAGGCGAGATAGAGGCAAAGGCATTCTGCTTGTCTGGTCCATGCACGCGATCATATTGTACATATTTCTAGCGGCTGCCTCACGATGGGTAAACACAATAAGCGATCCACACAGTATGATAAATGAGCTATGCATGGGCAGCTCTCCCGGAGACATCTGGGCGCTTCGTGGCTGCGGAGCTGAGGGAATTAGGAACTTTTCCCACATGTTTTATCCGCAATATATCAACACTGGCTATTGTCACGAACCATTATAATAGATTCCCGTAATACTATACTGGTATCAGTGTTGCTCTAGAAATATTCTTTGTTCGTTAATATTGTGTATTGAGGGCATACACATGAAACTGTTTTGTCCATTTACGTATAAAAATTAAATGTGAAAATTTAGAGATAAGCTCGTAAATTGTAGTTGAAATTTTCAAAACGCTTTTTATAACACCGCGTTTTGTAGATATTTGTTAACAATACAATAAAATATTAATTTTCTAATTAACGAAGATTGTGATCAAAATAACACAATGTTTGATGATTCAATATGAAAACAATTTATGATCGTAAAACAATCACATGAAAATTTACAGAAAAAAAACTCGATTTTTACTTATATAGTATATCACCACGGAAACAACATTCTTTGTGTTGTATTTATATTTATTTCTTTGGCATCATTTAATAACGAAATATCTCTACAAGGGTGTCTTTTTTATAAAATACGTTTATGAAAAACTGAAAACATTCAGAATGTTTCCTTGTCACAAAGCCTCGCTGTACTAAAAATATGTTACAGAGGTGTTGTTGGATGAACGGAAGTGGATTTATATTGCCATCGTGCCAAGAAAATGACTAAATTACATGAACAGATATTTCAAATTATCAACACCAACATGGGCATGTTTTTATTTAAAAAATAGAGTAGACATTTGTTAAAATAATATTAGTGTGCATGAATTAGTAATTTAAAATATTTTGTCTAATATTTTCTCTTACACGAGAATGTGTTCACAAAGTACAGCAAAAACGTTGTATGATGAAATAGTTTATACTAATTGGCTTCGATTTTTTTTACTTATTGTTCAAATACCAAAGTAAAGCTCTGCGATATTTTAAGACAGACGAAAAACTTTTGAGCAAAGTGATAATGATGAACACGTGGTAATATATTCACCAGGTTGTCCTGTATACGAAGAAATTGCATCTAAATACAATACAATAATAATTCACTACTGGTATATCACAGTATTTTCTCTAGTACTGGTTAAGAAGGTTCTACAATGAAGATGACATTATTAATGTCAATTAATTTTCATTTTAAGTTTTTACGGAGTTATCAAAGTTATATTGACTGATTAACAAGATGGAATTCCGTATTTAATATAAATAAATAAAAAGTAAACAAGAGTTTCCAAGTTTTAAATGTATCTTACCGTCTGAGAATAACGTAGGTCCTAGCAATATCTTGCAAAGTTGTTTTAATTTTTTTCAAGGTGTTTTTTGCATATTTTTAATATCATTCTTTTACTGAAAACTTCTAAAATTTCAATACTCGTATATATATTTATATCTTACTGTAAAATTTACAAATATTGCTCCTAAAAACTTTCGAATTCAGATAACTTAGCTACTAAATACCAGAGCGACAACCAAATAAAATAAAAAAGGTTTGAATAAAAAACAGTTTACAAACCACTTAGAATTGAACCTAGAAGGATCATTTATATACGAGTATATATATACAATGGTTAGATTGTGTATAGGTATGAAATACAAATAGAAAAAAATCCAGCCTAAATATGATGTAACCGAAAGGAAAATAAATGCAAGTAAATAAACAAATGAAACTAAAATTCACTTACACTATTTGATTACTGTTCATTTAAAAAATCTCATATTTAACGACTCCATTCTTGCCGGTTCCTGAAAGGCATTGTGGTTTCAACGAAAATAATTACTCCATCATCCAACGCGCATCCGGTATGAAAAACTCTGGCAAACAAAGGCGTTCACGTTATTCTAGAAAAAAAACCATCGCGAATTTCAAGAAATTTTTCTCTTCGAGTAACAAAGAATGCCACGAGTATTTTGCAGAAAAATGCGCAATCTATTTAATTTCTTTCTCAATACTTCAGCACTGAAAATATTTACGAAATTAATAAAGATTCTTATCAAATACTTTCGTTTAGGAAATATTGACATTATAAAGTAAAATAATTTAAATTTCTCTAAGTTTGTAAGAAAGAAGACATATGATGAAAATAAATTGTAAGTGAATATTAAAAAATATACATGAAACTTTTTGTGCTTTATGTTCGATTTAATTATTATAAATTGTTCCTTTCTTCTTTGTGTTATAATTTCTATAAACATATTATTGCTTTTATCTAGCCAACGATAGGCCAGATCTGTCCTTATGATGATAGTTTTGATTTTACGTACTAAAATCTATTCATATCTTATAAATAGGTCTCGAGAAAAAATATTAAAATAAACCGTATTTTTACATTTTTTACTTTCTCATATTATAACCGATTAAAAGTTGTGAGATTTATGAATTTTGAGTTCACTTTGAAATGGGTTCGGTAGAAAAGCGTATGCTTGATGGGGTCAGAGCGCCGTCATCGGCCAACCCCTCCTTTTACGTTAGTGGTCAATACCGACTAAAAATTGAATATTGTGTAGGAAGTTGAATAACAGTCACACGTAAAATCAGTTTTTTTCCTCATATTTTTTTAAGAAAATATTTTTTAACTTTCTTCTTAACTTGTATGGATGGTTTCTCTCTCATAATCACATATTCAGATATCTTATTTACGATACCTCAGGAGTAACCCGTTAAATATCTTTCAAACCTCCTGGGATGAATACTACTGGACCGTTTTACATGAACATAACGAGGAATCAACGACACCCTGCCTACGCAAGGCGTGTGCACTGTAACCGTAACCACACAATCAGAAAATAATTCAAGAAACACTACAATTTCCGTCGAAGGTCAAATTCTTGGAAAAGTACGTTAGGATCACTCATAAGGGGGAGATTTCTAGCCGACGATCAATTTCAATGCTTTCGCCAACTATCTGGTGAACTCACATTCCTCTAAACTAATCGTTGTCCCTCGATCTAGAAAGCTAGTCGAGATTTAATGAGAGCCGGAGAAGGACAGGAAATACCCACGTGCACTAAACTAATATATAAGTTTAATCACAACATTGCTGAATACATATGTCAAGTTTTGTTTCACACAACCACCGCACAGAAACGGAGTACAATGAAGCGTGGTTGACCCTTCAATATCCGAACTTATTTACATTTCTGTTGTATTTGATCAATTTCTATTAAGTTCATAATTGATGGATGGGAGTAAAACTTGGACGTGGAAAATGACTGAATTCCTCTCAAGTAGTCGTTGTCCCTCGATCTAGAAAGGTCATCGGGATTTAAAAAGAATCGGAAGAGGACAGAAACTACCTATGTGCATTGATGGCCTAGAATTATATAATTATCGGATGCCTATGGTTAAAAATATTAAAAAATATACTTGCCTCCTTATTTCTATTACAATAATATTTAGATATTTCGCTGAACGAAGAGTAACACGTCCGATAGTGTAATGAGAGAATCCAGACTAGACGAACGTTGAAGGATACCCAATATGATCCCACATTAGAACCTTCACGATATACTATACTAAGAATGCCATGGTGCATCTTGAATAAGCTAAGGAAAGGAGTAAGTCTTAAGTACCAGTGGTGTAGCGATCGCTGACTCTCCGTTGACTCCGTCTCTAGAGAGGTTCAAATTTCGTGTCACGACAAAGATTCTGTAAAATTCAGGCTTTTCTCTGAGAACTGAAAGAACTTAATAAACAGGCTTGCAGTGTGAAGACCTGTTTGTATAACTTAACGATCTATCTAAAAGGGACACGATAATATGAAACGAAGAAAAAGAAATGAAGTTTTTTGTGTTAGTGTTTTTTATGACCTAGGCTAAAAGTATTCTTACAATGTTCTACTGAATCCCATCAAATATTTACAAAGATAAAATTTTGAATTAAACTTAAATGCCTAAATTCCGCTCAGTACAGAACGCAGAATAATGTCTCCTAATTGCTTAGTAAATCAGATATTTAATACACAAAGAGCACAATATGTAATTAATAATTGAAAGGAAATTTTTATTTTATACATTTACATTTGAAATTCAAAGGGATTTACTCTTGAGAGATTTCATAGAAAAAGTAATTCGTTCACCGTAATAAGATTTAGAGTGAAACAAATTGAATCCTTCGTTAGATTGTTGATGCTGGCGCAGCGAAATAGCAAAACATCTGACAGAGAACGAGAAAAAATCGGGAATTTAATTACGAGTTAACTAAGCATACTTTCTGAGAAAGAGAGGAATTACACAGGCTGACTAATCATTCAAAATATCATCCGTTGGAAATGAAAAGAAAGAAAATATTTCTCATTTCTTCCGCAGATCATGTAACCATGGTGTGTTAGAAACGTGAATAAATTCGACGCAGAACCTTTTATAGTTTTATCCAATTAGAATCAAATTAGTTGTTTATTTCCTTAGTTATATTTTTAATGAGATTATTTGATTTTTAAAGTTGAGGCATTCATAATGTGGAGGTTTAAAAACATTGTCATTTGTTTAGTCAAACACTGTTTATTGCACTTTATATAACGGTATAACCCTACCGGTTTCAAGGTTTTCCCCTCATCATCAGGGCAGCACAAAAAGATTGTCATGTTTGTGTTCCCCTGATGATGAGATCAAAACCTTGAAATTAAGTGGAATATACAATGTTTGACCTAACAAATAAAAAATATTTTCCGTTTATAAATATGACTGAAAAGAAAGACAAGCCCAAAAACTTATTTACAAAGAGCTATATTGACAATTGCCTCAAAAGCACCTGAAGAATTAAGGTAAGATAATAATAAGAATTTATAGTATACAGTTCACAAATAGTCAGGAATTAAACCCAGGACGCTTAGGTACGTTGTGAGCATATTTACGAGTATCACAGGCCCAAACGGTAACATATTTATATATTTTTGTTTTTAAAATGAATTATACAAAACACTCATCTACCTAGAGCTAAGCGTATGGCTGTCGTATTTTTTTTATATTTATTTAAAATATTTTAAATAAACATCCAAGTTTCGTTACAATATTCGTAATATTTACATAGATATATCAATTTAAGTAAGCCCTATACAAAATTCAGAATTTTTCTAAACCATGCCGGGCACTGGGAAATATTGTTTTGATTTTGATCAGATATTAAAGTGTAAAACAGTTCGGAGAAAAAAACCTGCGAAATATGAGTCCCTCATAAATCGCTTTTGAACTGGTGACATGTGCAAAAAACATCAGCGCTTTAATAAAATGACCAAATAATCGCTTTTTAGTATAGGATCTTGTTGATCACAAAATTTATAGTTAGAATTTGAAGAAGACCCGGAAGAAAAAGGTCTAATATGTTGTATGAGCAACCATTTTAAGCCAAGATCGATTTCATAAACCACATATACTTGTACACACTTGCCCTTAAAGTGTACCTTTTTATTCAGTTGATGATACCTTCGACTTAATTTTTTTACTTAAACAGGTTTTGACTTAGTTAACACATAACCATTTTGCAATTTCACTGCGTCAGTATCAACAATCTAATGAAGGACTCAATTTGTTCTAAGTGATTATGTTATTCGGTGTGATTAATAAATAAACGAAAAAAGCACGTTTTCCTAAAAATAAATATAACAAAAGCCATTTCCAATTTTGACCATATTTAACGAAAAAAGACGTCGGAGTCTGAGTAATAAAGTTTAGTACGAAATTCAATTTAAAAAAATATTTTAAATGGCAATGAATGGTCATACTATTATAATTGGAATATAAATAGGAAAAGTTCTTGAAAAATGAAACATCTTAAATAAAAATCTATGTCACCCCGCATTCATTTTTATTTTGAATATGATCAAAACTACTTTTAAGTTAAGTCAAGTATATTTGAGCCTTGTTTTACAATGTGATTGAGGTATGGTGAAATTCACCAATAATTTAGAAAAATATTTTTAATTGTGTAAATTTTACTCCCGATTATCTGCACTTGACCCGATTTCATGTTTTTACCACCTGTAACGAGACATGCATCCGGTAAACTGATTTGAATGCATTGAGATCCATCATATTGTCTTTGGTAGTCAATATTTTTTTGTGAGCATTTCAAAACTTAAGGTTTAAAAGTAGGGTAAGTGCTTGTTCTCGGAAAACCGATAATGTTATTACACATTATGGTTCTCATACGTTGAATTCGAAAACGTTCATGTCTATAAAACATGGTGTGTTTTTAATATCTCATTTATTAAATATTGTAACATTGTAATTTATTTTTATCAAACACTGTTTATTCCACTTTTTGTGATGGTATAACCCTACCGGTTTCAAGGCTTTCCCCTCATCTTCAGGGGAGCGAAGATGAGGTGAAAGCTTTGAAACCGGTAGGGTTATACAGTCACAAAAAAGTGGAATAAACAAGGTTTAATAAAAATAAATAAGAATGTCTTTAAACCTCCACAACGTTAATGCCTTAACTATAAACAACATAGTAACATTATATTTGTTACTCCTAACAATTCTGCAAGCATCTAGTCTGAAAACGAAATGTTGGCAATTTGTGACCTGCATCTTGTCTATGGTATATAACTATATTACTTAAACTACTGGGTAGTATCTAAGGGCCAGGAGAAGACTCGTGAGTTTAAGGACCAGATACTTGCGGGAGATGATGGGGATCAGATGGTACGACCACGTTACAAATAATACAGTTTAACTTCGGACGGAGCAACGTAATCACCAAAGTAAGGATATGGCGGAAGAGGTGGTTGGGTCACGTAACACATTAAGAATGCTACTTGGTAGCTGGCTAAGAGCTGCAGTTCTGTCTCCCGCAAGGAATTCGACGAATCGGACGCCAATCGTTCACCATACACCGGTGTTATTTATCTTCAAGGATGTAGCCCGTCCTAAGACGATGTATTTATCTTCCATAGTCTAATTGATTTGTAATTATTTATTATTTAGCAGGATTTCAAATCAATAAGATTATATAATTTATATCTGGTATCATAACTGTGCCGTGATATATTTTTATTAATTTAGATTAATATTTCAAACATCTCACTCAACTCCACATTCCATGTTAATTGTACTTTTAGATAAAAATTAAATAACACCAAATAATTTATACAAATTGATAAATAATTAAAACAATCTTTTTTTAGTAATTTATTATATAAATAAATATCATTAACAAAATTAACAATCATTGATTTTAATATTCTTTTATTATGAAAACTTTAAGTTAGTTAAATAACGCTAATAACATGGTAAACGATATAAATGAAAATCAATGTAAAACAAATTGAAAACTGCAATCGTTATAAATTTATTATAAATCACAAAGTTTTCATGTTTTCCGAAATCCATTTACAAGAAGTAAATGAAAATTTCTATTTGTTCCGGCGAAGCGTAGGACTTCCAATATCCGCTTTCTTTCTTCCGTGAATATAACTTGTCTTTGATACAACCAAATGCCTTTTGGAGAAACAAAATAAATCATTCTCGTATTTGGTACCTTCAATGGCGGAGCAATTTTTCCCCTTCAAAAATGTTCCCAGAATTATTATTATTATAACGAAACAATCGCATTATTAACATTTGGTTTGTCGAGTGACTATTGTCTTAAATAGAACTACAATAATTTAATCACAGCATTTCTGAATACATATTGTCAAGTTTTGTTTCGCACACCCACCGCACAGAAATGGGGCACAATGAAGCTTACTTAACCCATAAATATCCGAATCTGTTTACATTTCTGTGGTATTTGATCAATTTCTAATAAGTGCATAATTGATGGATGGGAGTAAAACGTATACGTGGAAAATGACTGAAAGAAAGCAAATTCATACTGTTGAAATATATGAATTTAGAAAAATCAACAGGACCAGACGAAATTCACAATGAGATGCTAAAATATGCCGACGATCGATTAGTAGCTGAGCTTTCGACTGGAGAACAAGTATAACAATACCCATCTTTAAAAAGATCCAGAAAACAAATCCTGAAAACTACAGAAGAATATCCCTGCTGTCTACTCTTAAATTGTTTACAATGATAATAAAAGAAAAACTTGAAATACATATTACAAATAAAGAGGAACATCAGGGATTCAGAAAGAACCGCTCTACTACCGACGCTATATTCACTCTTAGACAAATTAAAGAAAAAACATTAGAATACAACAAACCAGCCTACCTCTGTTTAGTCGATCTTACAAAAGCTTTCGACAGGATTCGGTTGAAGGACCTTCTGAACACTTTATCCACAAAAATGATACCTCCATCACTCATTAATGTCATAAGAGAGATCAACTTGGATAGTAACACAAAAATCAGAGCAAATTGGGAATATACTAAAGCCATAAAAACATCGGTTGGAATCAGACAAAGCGATAGCCTTAGCCCATTTCTCTTTAACTGCATAATGGATAACATCATTGCAGAGGTTGCATCTCTCAAGTTGGGATACACTCTTGGTAAGGAAGCGGTGGAAATTCTCTGTCATGCTGACGACGCTACACTCATGGCTGAAAATAAAAATGACTTACAGAGAATGCTCACAAAGTTCGATGAATCCTGCTTATAGTACAATATGATTATCTGTGTAGCAAAAACCAAGTGTATGACATTCTCTAAAGACCCACTAGAGTGCAGAATCTCAGTACGTGACGAGCCAATTGAACAAGCAGCCCGGTTCAGGTATCTTGAATAAAGATATGAGAACGGATAGCAAGGTACGCATTTATAAGACCTGTGTGCGACCTATCCTCACATATGGCATGAAAGCGAGGGCGGACACTGTCAGGACAAAAAGTATGCTAAGGACAACGGAAATGAGAACTCTACGTGCTATTGCTGGGAAGACTTTGCGTGATCGTGTAAGAAACGCCACAATCCGAGAGGTCTGTGAGGTCCAAGATATGGTCAGATGGGGACGACATCGTCGACGATACTGGTACCAACATGTACAGAGAATGAATTCCACAAGAATTCCATACACAGATCTGCATGGGGTGCCGGATAGATGGCGTCCACCAGGGAGACCCCCGAAACGACGGAAAGATAGATGGAGCTCAGCATCACAGGAAGACAATCCTGCAGTAACAAACTCTTGAGTCTATAGAAAGTTTAAGAAGAAGAAGAAAAATTCGCGGTAGGAATCAGTGGGACAGAATACCTACGTAATAAATATTTTAAGGAAGAATGTTAACAAAAAAATATTGTGATAAACCGGGAGTATGAAAAATAATATTTGGACATAGCTTGGTCATGTCAAATAAATAAATAATTACAAAATAAGTTTACAACGCGAATGTGAAAAAAATGCACTGAAGAAGATATTAAAAAAATTAAGTTCAAAAGTAGAACATATAAAAAGATAGACAAATTAAAAAAAACATTATTACTTGTCGAAATGGGAGATCAAATGCTACTCTATAATATATACTCGTACATTGGTAAATCTAACGTTTTAAAATAGATTCTAAGGTAGCTTATATCCGTCACTACTGAAAATCTGATGTAAATGACCTGCATGTGCGATTATATCTAAACATCAATATTGGGTTATTAAAATTCTAAACTTCTTTTTTTTTAACAATTTTTTTAAATTTAGGTGCTCAAGCAGATATTTAGATATCGTACTTTTTGGACCATAAGATGAACAATTTTACAACAAACAATCGACTTAAAATTGGGCTCCTTCCTATGGTCCAAAGATAGGTGATATGTGGTTATAAGTCCCTGCACAAAATAATTTAAACTACAAGAAGATATACAAGCGCAAAGTAATAGAGACGTTCGACACTATCGATAAATCGGCATAAATTGGTGTTCATTGGCTTACTCGTCAATGAGGTGTTTATTTTTTTTATGTCCATATGAACATTGTCCAATAATAATAAGAAAAGTGACAGTAATGAGACGAGTGCCGAGATGAGCGAAGATGAAATGAACGCTGCATGTATAAGTTATGGTAATAATACATAATTAAAAGAAATAAGAGTTCGTTAATATTTTTGTATAAAAAAATATTATTTTCTGAAAGTTGTCTCATAAATTTGGGTTGCGTCTTATGGATCTATACATCTTATCGTCCGAAAAATGCGGTAATTAGACAAGGCGGAGATAATATGACTGCGAAGGTTTGCATATTTATTTAAAAAAAAAAACAATAATATATTTTCTTTAAACCTTGAACGGTTAATATTCTACAAACTTCAATAGTATTTATGTATCACCGCAGTTAATAAATTTAATTACGTTATAACAATTCTCAAACTCTAAAAAAGATTATTCCCCTTAGAAAACTCGGATGGTAATGGGTTAAACATCTGCCTCTGGTTGTACGTATAAACTTGTTTTCTCGTCATTAGTATGCTTTGGACTTGTTTGGAAGTGCGGATATTAAAATATCCCAAGTTTACATGAAAACTTTTTGTATTTTACTTAAGAGAAGCTCTATTTACTTTAAATGTAATTATAAATAGATTGTTTTGAGATTTCTACTTTGAAAATGTTTGTTATAAATGTAAGAAATTCTATTAAATAAACATTCATTTAATGATTACCTCTATGACCTAGTTAGTAAAATGCTTGTCTTTCAATCAAAGGCATCGAGTTCGATTTCCGATGTTGAAAATTCGTATGGTGATATAGTTATTGCTTCTTCTCGTACGGTAATATTTCTAACACACACGATATTGAGCTGTCAGGTACGTGCCTTATCGAATGGTTATAAAGCCGAACGCTCAAAGATTGCGAACAAAGACCATGTTTTGTTCTCGATCTTACTTCATTTTGTCCATATCATCAATTCGGATATGTTAAGGGATATCATACAAATTAATTAATTAATTTCTACAGTTGACATTTAGTAAAAAAATATTTAGTATTTTTATAGATACCCTATTTTTTTTAACTTCTCTCATTATTTTGAGGAAGAAGTTTTGCACCATTGTTTCCGCAATATTTGAGTAACATTTAAATCTTATATAAAACTTTCTATTTATTTTCTTTTTTATCGCACTAAAAAGTCGTTTTGAAATAAAATCACAATATTAATATGTATTTTGAACACTTTTAGTATCACTTATGCTTAAAATTATTATCAAAACCTTGAAAACAAGAAATTTTAGAAATGATCAATTTTTTTGTTGTTTTAGTGTACAAAAATATCAACACAATAAAATAATTTGAACCATACATATAGTACTACCACGCCAATTTCCTGTTGGGATATTTATAGAGGACACGATGTCAAATTTTTCTATTACGAATAGTTCTTTCACCTTCTCCACACCCATATATCTTCTCATACAGCTCCTTCATTTTATGATACTGATTCATTTTCATTATTTCAAAATGTCATTCACTTGGTCCAACCACACTTTTCTCGGTCGCCCTCTTCCACTACTCACACTTATGGTTGCATTACGAATTTGGTTAGTCAGTCTTTCGCACCCTGTGCGTTCAACATCATTACTTAACATACCAGTGTTTAGCTCACATTCATTATTTATTATTATTCTGTCATACATTATTTAAACCACTTTTTTATAAGCCTTTTAATTGTTTTTTGAATAACTAACAAAATGTCAAACTAATGAAAAGTGCAAATTTTGAGGAATTTTAGAAACAAGGAATGAAAAAAAATCATTAAGTCAACTTTTCTTTATACTCGTAAATAAAATAAAAAAATTCCTGTCTTTTACTAGATAAGAAAAAGCTTATTTTTTTGTTTTCATACATATTTTTTAGTTCCTACTTGAATGCCATATTAATTCTCATACATACTTGATTCTCTTATAAATGTTCATTCCGTTTCAGAATATATTCTTCTTACATAACATTTTTTATTGAGGTGAAAAATATGAGCACATTAAGATCAAGACAGTAGTTTTGCGGTTGAAAGATAACAATCAACTTTAACATATGGAATCTCATTTTTAATATCATTTTTTTGCTGAAAACAGAACAGATAACAACACAGTCAAATATTCTTTTTAACCATTTTCATTAACGGTTTTGATTGTGTGCTCAAGATTTGATGTTTATTTAATCTTGCTGATTTTTTTTTGTTGCGATGTTTTCAGGTTTTTTAAATCAGTTTTTATTAAAAATTTGTGTTTTTTTTTATTTTGTATATATTTTAATTGAATTGAGTATAATTATAATTGCAATATCTTTTTTTGTGAAGACTGCGGCTCTTAAAAAATATTAAATATGTTAATACTGTGGGTCGACTAACTGTTCTCAGTACATACACATATTCCTCATATATTTAATAGATATACAAAAATGTATCAAATTGCACAAAAAAAAACGGAACTGAAGCAGTTTCCCAGTGAAAACCTTTTGATGAAATGCCAAACAAGGAGCCTCCTGAATCAACAATATGTGCATTGAAAATAACCACGAAACCAGGCATGATGTAACCAATTGTTACATTCTCATCATTGATGAGTAACAACGTTCAGCATTCCTCAACAAATTGCTATTGGCACAACGATTATGATCAAATAAAAAATCATGTTTGATTTCAAAACAGTGTACAGGTGTACAGTATAACTTAAACTTTTTACATTTATTTATCGAGGGAAAAAATCATCAAAGAATGTTCAACTTCAAATAGAAATTCGAGTCAAATGTATCGTGTAACGTAGTGTAACAAAACATTTTGTACTGTTTGTTATCATTGATATTTATCATATCACTTTGTTTTTGGAAAAAACAACTTACAACATTTTCAGTAAACTCGTTTACCTTCTTAATATTTTACTTCAAAATATTGAATGGTAATGTACAAGTATTATACCTCAAGAAGTTTCATACCTAAGAATTCAATGCTTGGAAATTGCGGTTATCCAAAATATATCTTGAATGGTATTTCCAAGAAAGCATTGTTTGCTTCACAGAATAAATACAAAACAACGACAATTTTATAAGAATGTTTCTAGATGGATATTGCTTTGTTTGGAAAACCAGAACTTGGGTATTTATTCAACATTCCCCATTACACAAGAAAGTCAACAGAATTTAAGGATGTTCTTATCGCATCCTTATAATTGAAAATATTTCTCTTCGTGATACTCAAAACCGACGGAAATTGTAAAGGAAGGATAGAAATGCTTACAGCTTAATAAAAACATATTACTGAAGTGGTGTTACTATGTTAGCATTAATTTCTATTGTACCCATTTTGAATGGAGAAATGTAATCTTAATTATAGCTTTATTTTTTAGTGCTCTTTCATTTTTTAGTGTTTAATAAAGTACAAACTTGCAAGTTTGTTGCTACGTGGTAATCTCTTTTAATCAGACAGTAAGATGTTAAGGAAGTCTTAAGTAATAACCAAACTATAACCTTTTTTTGATAAATGTGTAATTCATGGAGTCGAGCCGCAATCCCCGAACCGGAAGACAGACGTTTTTACCAACTAAGCCACGGAGGTCATTACATTCTTTGTGATGACCTCCGCCACAAAAAATGTGAAGACCTCCGTGGCTTAGTTGTCAGTAGTCAATTAAATGTGTATGATAACTTATCTCTCTCAAATATATTTTTCACATTGCCCTAAAACATATGTATTACAGAATACATAAAATGTTTACACCCTACATTGCTTTCAATGAACTCATTATTTATTTATTCATTTGATTTATTTTTTCACCTTACATTTCAGAACCTATCTCTAGGCTTCAGGCAAAAGGGCGTTTCCGCAGCGTTAAATTATGACAGAATCAACACAAACTGTAAAGAAAATAAAAGTTTTTTTGTTCACATTATCCAGATTTAAATTCAAATCAATACTTGAAATACAAATTTTATAGCTGACATACATTTAAGTACATTTATTTGCTTCTCTAGTCAAATTTCCACGATTATGATTAAGCCCTTTTATTAGAATGCATACATATTAATTGACATGTAAAGAATATTCGATTTGTAGGCGATTGTTTTGAAAAAAAAAAACAATCTTGAAATGAGTAAACTTCTATAAATATAACATTGAAAATTCTTTCAGTCAAATTTTAACATTCCAATTATTTGTCAGTCTTCACGCTTTCTGTTGAAAATACTTATGTTATAATACTATACCGCATCTTTATAACAAAACATTCAAATGCCGAAATTCTCTCTTTTAAATTTTTTATTTCAATGTACGAGTATTTATGTGTGAAATCAGATTATACATTTAAAATTAAGCATTTAAAATTATGTTTGGAGGGTATCTCAATTTTGCATAAAATTGTTGGTTTACGAGTAAATACCAATAATTTACAAAACTTTCAAGAAATAAAATACAAAAGATGAAAAACAGAATTAGTGGAATAAAAATATCACAAATTACTTTGCCATTTCGCTAATTATATTAAATCTACGTGACGAGTGTTTCTACCTCGATAATCGAAGCTTTCTTCAAGCGGGTTGATACCGGTTTGTTGCGAGAGCATTGCATATGTCAAACAAGCGTCATGTTTTATCGGACTTGTGTGGATCGTAAATCGAGATCAAAACGCCTGAAAAAAATTGATAAGATGTAGAATCACATCTCGCAAGGATAAATGTAATAAGATTTTTTTATTAAATATTTCAATATGAAATTTCAGATGCTTTAGCCTTAACATTGCATAAAACAATTTTTGATGGTTTGTCAAGAGCCGAGTGATAGTGTTATATCTAATATTTGAAGTATATTTTTGGAATTAACGAAGAAAAAGGAATTGTACGAGTATATGCACTTAGTTTTGTGTGTAATGGACCTCGTTCTTATTTTAGCAATGAGCTGAGCTACCGCCCTCGATAACACTTCCTTCCGTGGTTGCAGTCCTAAGACTGGTTTGCAGCAATTTGAACTCTTCTCCTCCATTCCCCCCTGTCCTGTGCGGCTCTTTTTAAGTCTGTATATGTTGAGCAGCGCACGTCCACCAACAGGTCCTCCAGGTACTCTCGGCGTGGGCGTCCCCTAGAGTTTGTCCCCTCGGTCATACCCTCCATTATGGCATGCAAGAGGCCCTCTTGTCGTATTATATGACCGATCCATCTTGCACGCCTTTCGGACAGGATCCTGAGCAGGTGCCTTCCTCCTTCGATTCGTTGGAGAACCTCTTCATTTGTGATGCGGTCTCTCCAGGAAATTCCTAATAGTCTTCTATAGGACCACATCTCAAAAGCCTCTAGTCTTCGTCTATCGATAACACTAGATTTAAATAAATCTTTTTCTCTTTTTTTTTTAATTAAGTGTCTTTTTTCCTTTAATTTGGTTTTACTCGTAGTATAATTCTTCAATTCATTAATAAGAATAATTAAAAAAAACAAGGCAATAATTCTAGGTACTTGATTTCCGTTTCCATGTAAAAAAATATATTCCCTGGAAAACTTGGCCGCTAACTCAACATAATGAGAATCCACTCAATATCCACGGAGGAGGAAATACTGTCCCGTATTTTTGGTCCAATTAGGGGCGGAAATAATTGGAGAAGACGTTACAATGCTGAGATCTATGAATTCTACGAGGATACCATCAAGGTTTAATGAATCAAAATTGGAAGCAAAAGTTTCTCGACTCACAAAACGAGCAATCCTTACGATCTCATATCAAAAGGGTTACAAAGTCTAACATATGTTCATGGGTTCTGTTTCATTACTGTGGCTTTCTCATCCAGTTTATGTGTGATATTCATATTTTTACGTAAACTATACTATATATGCGAAAAACACCCAAATTTTAGCTTTTTTGAGATAATTTTAGCTTTTTTGAGATAATTTTAGCTTTTTTGAGATAATTTAGGAAATGTGAAATCAAAGCTGGAAAATATATGGAAGAGCAGAACGATCACCATCACGAAAATGCGCCTGGTTAAGTATTTTGTATTCGCAATATTCATGTATGGCGCGGAGACTTGGACTTTGAGAGCAAGTGGGAGATGTAGAATAGATGCATTTGAAATGTGGTGCTGGAGAAGGATATTACAAATTCCATGGATAGTAAAGCGAATTAACGCTTTCATTCTCGAAGAACTGAGAGTCACCGACAGGTTGTCGACAATATACCTTCGACGGGTCTTCCGATTCTTTGGGCACATTGTTAGTGGCCAAGGAGACAGTTTGGAGAAGTTTGTGGTTACTGCAGGCGTGGAAGGACGATGCACAAGCAAAATAATCCCAATGCGTTGGACTGACCAAGTGAGAGACGCAACTGGACTACACTTAACAACTGCCCTTTGAGCCGCGGAGTGCACGGATGAGTAGAGTAGAGTCGTTGGAGGCTATTATGGGAGTCACGATGCTCAGTCATGAGCTGTACGATAGGATGATGGAGAAACATCACGCCACTTTGTATGAACTTATATAGACTATTTTTTTCAAGTTGGGATTTAACCATAAAATATATATTTGACAACGTAGATATATTTCAAATCTTCATTATATGCCGTACCTAGTCTCCTTGACTTTGACTATCTCTCTTGAGAAAAATCTCTCTGTCATTGGCGGTATAGAACAGCTCCTCAACTGTCACGATACTTATCCATTCGCGAATTTGCGTTATCAAAACAGACGCCTTCTACACATTCCGCGTCGTTAATTTTAGGAAATATAGTATTTCTGGTCTCAATATATGACCCAAAAAAGTATTCTTTCGACATTCTCTGATATTTAAGATCTTGTTCTACCCCTGTTTGGTTCAGTACCTCGGTGTTTGAGATACGATAATACCAAGAAATTATAAGCATTCTCCGATTACACTACTTTCGAATGTTTCTTACTTGTTTAGTATTCTGGCCTTCATGGTCTATATCTCAACACCATAAAACTACTTTTATTTTTACATACAAGAGTAAATTACGCTTTATTGATATGTTTAATAATCTATATTCTTAAAAAGGACACAACATTGTATTTTTTTAAATGCAATATATTATTCTTTTGATGCCCAAAGAAGGATGATTTCCTTCGATTCTTCACACGATTCATAGCAATATTACGAAAAAAAATCTTTCATCAATTTATTCTGCACAGTCGTTTTTATTTTGTATCTGATTGATTCAAAATTCACACCATTTGTTGGAATATTATGTATGAAAATATTTTCCTTTCAAATCACTTTTACAGTGTAACAGATAAGTTATTTTGTGATGTCTCTTCTTACAACAAGATCGAATTTAAAAATTCAGATTTTTTTTAAATAGGAGGCGAAAATATTTTTAGTGATAATTGATAATCGAAAAACAACTTCAGGCTGAAAACAAACTTTCGGCAAGTAGGTAATGAAAGTCAAATAATTTAATCCTCTTTTAAAATTTGAATACGGATATTACTTTCTTACGCATGGTAATTTTTATGATAATTTTTTTTCGTGATTTATAAATAAATTGAGATACATAAAATGTCAAACCGCGGCACCTAAATACAAATATAACAACTCTGTTGGTGAACGGCTCAAGGATGAGCTGCACTGTAAGATAGAAGCTTCCAGCGATACTTTTAACAATATAAGAACCATACGAAACTCTTCAGCTTTTAGTCAGAAGACAAAGTGTTGGTTATTTGGCAACTTCTTTCAACCTATCTTGGCGTATGGCTCTGAATCTTGACATGTTACTAAAACCCAAGAAAAAAGACTGCTCTATGTTGAGAAAAGTTGCCTTAGAAGAATGTTAGGTGAAATGTTATAAGACCACGTGATATACAAAACAATTCATATTTGAAGGCAGCAGTATATAACCAAGATACGGGTAAGGAGATGAGATGATTGGGTTACATGTTGAGGATACCGTCTGGAAGCTGGCCACGAGCTGCGTTGATTTATCATCCTCTGGGAACTTGACGAATCGGACATCCATTATGAAGTAAGATAAGAATATTCCATGTCATGGACTAACGTAAAAGTACATGAAGTGACGGACTGTGGACCGAAATGGATGGGAGACTTTTTGTAGTACCCTTATGTTCCTAAAGGAACGATTTGTAGAAGATAATATAAAAAAAATATGTCTCAAAAATCTTCGTCTTTTGAGTCCTAAAAGTGAAAATATTTATTTATTTAAAACTTTCATGCAAATTACATCTAGAAGATTTATTTCGAAAACATTTTTTTCCAAACAACCATCATTTGTTTTAAAATAATCATTGGTATTCATAACCGTGTCTTTCATTTAGTGTACTTGTATGGAAAGAATATTTGAGAAAAACAAACAAAAATGAAAATAATAGATAAATTTCTCAGAAAAAAGTGATTCGAGTATGAATTGTATGCAAGTTAAGGACGACATATATTAGAAGATATATAATGTTTCGTTTATTCTTAAATATCGATAAGGATGAAGCAAATATGATAGAGCCAGGAAGATAGTTCCAAAGTTGAGCCGAGTGTACCGCAAAATGTTGTATGATGTGTAGAATGATATGCGATGGACTGGTATACAAAACTCACAAGAGTTCTCCTAAAAACCTTTTTTCGAAGGAAATCACAAAATAAAATCAAGTTTCGATTGAAATGAGCTCCACTCTGAATCAAAGTTTTGTGGTTTTGTTGTTAATTGTTCCCGTCAAGGTTTATTAATTTTATACGTGAAACTTCCACTTAAACAACTCAGAATAATAATGTGAAGACTTAGTTTATAAGAATGTTTACTTTCAAGTTTATTTTTTATGACTTAATTATGAAGCTAACGAATATCTTTATAAAAGAAACAGAAAAGAAAATAAACATGGCGTGAAAAGGTAATTCCTTCTCCTTATGTTGCATCTAAAAAGGAAACTGGTTTATAACAAGGTTTCATTTTAGTTTGTTTTAATAGAGTAATTTTTTTTAATTTCATTAAATAGACAATTATTTGAAAAGTAGGATTTAACACAATTCTGAAAAAAATCAGAGGAAAACATTGTAAGAGAACTTTTAATACTTATTTATTATTATTTATTATTGGATAGTATCTACAAAACTATACTTTTTGGACGCATGTTAGTTAAATAATTGATCTACAGTAATTTTACAAACATAACATAAAGCAACATTTATTGACATACTCGTAATATCACAAATATACCATCACATCATGCCCCTTTTGGAGTAGGAAGATTTATATTAACTACGTTACCTCATTTTTTCCCAATAATAATAAAACATTTATTACTTTCTAGCCGTCGGCATAGACTTTTTCCTGTATCTTATATATAATAATATATATTTCAAATACTTGGAAACATTTGAAAAGGTCAATTTATTCAAAGTATAAAATTCCGAAAAAAAAAAAGAAAATAATTGAAAGATAAAACTTAAATGGTTTTTAGTTATAAGAAAATAATTGTATTGAATATTCTCGTATAATATTTAATTTATTGTGTTACAAATTATGTATTTATTGTACTATATAACACTTTCGTTATATAAAGTAAAGCCTGATGGGTGTATTGACATGTAGGAACCTTTTCCAACCAATCAAATATATATTTAGTGAAAACCAGAAAGGAATCATTTTAAAAAAAATATGGGTTCTAACCGGAATCCAACCCACAACCCACTCCAGTTTAAAAAACCACTTTATTTTCAAGACTTACGGAAATGTTGTGCTCTTCTATTACGAATGTTGTATTTATAAAATGGAGGCATTTCAAGTTAAACAAAAAAAATTAATATATAAGTATCATCTTCAAAGAAATGCTCGATTTGACGCATGTAAATATATTTAAATTTGCTCACGAAAATATGAAACAGGACTCATGAATATATACATTTGTGTTAAAGTGAAGGGAATAATATGCTTAGAATAGAAAATATAATATATTTCACTGTTTACCGGAATGAACGAATATAAACATCTTAGCGAAATGTTCCGTACGCTAGAATGCACCTCCTTTTCCCAGATCCTTCAGACAACTTTGAAACTCCCTAACTGTTCAAACGATCGCTTCCAGGCATTCTTCTCTTGAGAATTACACCCATATCTACACACCTTAATATTACTCGTATCTACAACACCCTCAAGAAAGCTAAATTTCTTTTTATGTCCTTGGTTCAAGCTTTTCTTACAATTGTAAATTTTAGATTATTTTCTTTGCAAAATATGTGTTTATATTTACATTGATATATAGATACTGTCGAAACAATCCAGTTTTCTAATTTATCAAAGGTTTCAACTTAAGTTTTCTGGAACTTAGAATATTTAATAAATTACTTTTTTACTACCCTAATTATATTAGGTAATCTTGGCGACAAGCGTTTTTCGAGTCTATCTTAAAAAGACCCCACACACTTCCAACGAACTTTCTATCTCGAAGTTGTCTTCAAAAAACCACACACACTTTCGACGAATCTCCTTTCTCGAGGCTTTCTTCAAAAGATCACACTTTTGACGAAACATGACCCCAGTGAAACAACGAACTAACCATGAACCAAGTAATTAGATCACAACCTCAATGAAGTCGGGACATATATATTTAGAAAAATATTTATAAACGAGATCATAGATATTGGCCGACGTTTCGAAAGCGTTTCATCGTTCATCTTAAGGGCGATATCGAAAAAAATACCGAATATGATTTTCTTACCACATCCTATTGATGGAGGATACAACGCCTTCGAAACATCGGCCATCATTTAAGTCAACTCAACACAACAACTCCAAAAATCATTGTATAGTAGTGAGAAACAGTCGGTGAAAATCTGAAGTAGATTTCTTTGAAACCCCAAATAAAAAGCATAAACAAATGTTATATGACTGGCACTTCATGAAGTTCGAACCGTCGATATTTTACAAAAAAGTCTTACAATGCACCTAATATTAGAAATAATCCCTTCAGAATAATTAAATTACGTCAATTGTCTGACTATATGCTAAAAACTCATTATTTTAATCGCTTCGTCAACTTACTCATAATTGATAGCTATTTTTCTTTTTTTAATGCATCGGGTAGTTATTCCTTTATCGTTGCCTTCATCATATATAAAATTTGAAGTGTTGTCGGCATCAAGATTCCTTTTTCTTCACAACTTGACGCCAATATTTCAAATTTAAATCTTCTTGTCTGCACTGAATGGCAGCTTGTTTTTCGTCGTAAACGTGTCGTTTGCTGCCTTAAAATTTAGACTAACATGAACTGAGGGCCAATGGACAACACATCGGTACTCATTAATTAAGGCATGGTTTTCCAACCATTTTAGGACCAACGCCCTTTCAGAGGATCTTAAGGCCCCCTACAAGTGCCATTAGGTACCTAATTATAGTTCTTGCAACGTGAAGATATCAAATAGTGTAAAACAATAGAATTTTTTTTTTGTTACAACAATAAATTTGGCTATTTTTAAAACTAAAATTATTATAAAACCTTAAATAAACATAAAATACTCTCACAATAAATGTAAGTTATCGCTTGAAAAGTTCGTCTACATTAAGTTGCAATTTTGCTATAAAAAGTCTTGAATATCTAAAGCTCTGTTTTTGTCAATTTTTACTTTTTGTTAGAATTTCGATACTTAATCCAGATTTATCGAGATAAGAACATGGAAAAGCTATAAATGAAAACTTAGCTATTTTGCAAGAACTGGATAATTAACCATGGTATTACAGCTACAGGGAATGATATTCTTCAGTGTTAAACATATTTTTCAACTACTCGTCAATTAAAAGTTGAAGTACTATTTCTTGTTCTTCCAAACCAGGGCTGAGATATTTATTATTGAATATTAATAAATATTAATAAATACCACACTCTCTTAAAAAGCTACCGCCCCTAATAATAATTAATACCTCAACGCCCCCTAACGATGATGTACAATTCAAAAACTCACAATGAGTGTGTGCTCTTCAACACACTCTAATGATTATGTACACCACAACGCCCCTTAAAAATTAAGGCTATATGGCCTCTATTGGAAATGTACGAAAGAAGGCGACACCAAGACAAATATTGTATATTTTATTCTTAAATACAATGAACAATAGACATAGTGGCAATTAGATCAACCTAATCCAATATAGTTTTAAACAAAAGTCATCGATATGAATGACTTGTTTGCCTCCCTTGAATTTTGCTTCCCTATTATATATTCCGACCCATTTCAGGAGAACATGGCATGTTGTGCTTATATCGGGAACAACGACCGCGATTATACGGCCCACGGAACAAGAGACGTCATCCTCGCTCGATCGGTGACAGCTGTCATACTCGTATTTACTCCGGTCCGGGCAGGGCGGACTGACTACACCATATATTCTGTACCAGTCTGATATCCAAGATATTCACTGAACGCAACATTATTCTAATGCGGATCGTACAAATCTATCATATCCTTTCGGAATATTACAAAAAAAACTTCTTTTTTTAATTATTTTGTTGGCATGGCAATAAACAACAAGTGCACTATATCAAAAGTATCAAAAATGACAATACATAATTACTATATCGGTGTCCATCTTAATGCATGACAGAAAATAACATGGAAAAATAAGGATAGTAGTAGGATTAATGTTGTGGAGATGGGTGCGCTAAGAAAAAATATGAAATAAGACGGATTGAAGACATCAGAAATGAATGAATCAATAAAGCTGTCGTTTTAAGTAAGGTAAAGATAGAATATTTAAGACGGTCTCGACACGCGTAGAGAATAAATGACGACAACATTTCTAAGTGAGTAATTATGTCAGAAGAACAAGGCGTGCGTGAAAAACATAGACCGAGGAAAACGTGGTTGGATCAAGTGAACCAGACTTTGAGAGATAAAGAGAAATTTATGATAAAAAAAATTGTGCATGACGAGATGTACGAATGTGAATGACATGAAAGTTGTGTGCATGGGTAGAAAAGTTTGGAGATCTGTTGTTTGACTATTCCGTAAGGGGCAAGGCGTGTTGATATGTTAGTATACACATGTACATGGTTATACATTATACATCTGGTGGGCTACATGATACAGCAATTTCTTTCAACTAACCAGTTTATCTTGAATACGTAAGTGGTTTCAATCCGTGACAGATTTTATGAAAATAAATATTGATTCAAATTCAAGTAAAAACATAATTTTTTTATAAACAATAATTGTTTTTACTTGAATTTGAATTATCAATTCTCTCTTGAACGTGATTAAAGATAGTGCACATCCGATAGCTGTTATCCGTTCGTAAAACAGTCGCGTAGAGTAGACCACAAATAAAGATGTGTATGATAAGGAATCTTGTGATTATTTGGGTAATATTTATTTAGTATGAGAGACCTGACAAGATTTATGGATGTGATTGTGTTCTGTCTTCTGGACGTATCTCAAAAATAACACGGTGTCATGAAATTGGGATTAATTTATATTTAAAGCATCATCTTTACTTGTCATTAAAATTTTTGCGAATACTTGAAATATTGAAATGAAAACATACAGTTTTTACTGCGTATTCATCTATTTATATTCGACTTGTTTCGATAAGTCAATAGGTCATCATCCTCATCTGGCTAGTGTTTTCACAGAACTAATGACCTACTCGTAAAAATATATATATATAGCCACTGTCACTATTGCTTGGTGTTGCCGTGTCATTTTGAGAAATAACGTTCTTGTTGCAATTAGCACAGTAGGTATTTGATGTGTCTGTCGAAACTAGTCGAGTATGAATATACTAATACGCAATAAAAACCTACGTTTTAATCAATTATCGTAACTTATTTTAAATACATTCTACATTGTCGTAGTCACTGCGGTATCCTGTTTTGAGGACTTTTCACTTTTTACGTGCAACTCAAAGTATACAACTATTTCAGTCTATACATTTAATAAAAATACAAATGTTTTATACCATTCAACAAAAAATTTTCAAGCCATAATCAATACTCAGATCAAAAATCCTTGGCACATCTTATTATGTTATCCCTTCAATATGTCTTTGTACGTGTTATCCCGTATATCCTCCGGAGAAAACATTACAGAGCAAAGCCTAATATTGCCAGACAATTTTGAAGGGAGGGATTTGGTAATTTTTTTTTACTCGGAGTTTTCTTTCCTTTGCCCCTTTAAGATATTTATGCCAATGAAAATTCATTTGATCAGTAAAATTTTCTTAAAAAAGAGCTGGAGGAAAAAGGTGAAAGAGTTGTGTTAATAAAGGTTAAGTATGAGCTGATGAGGGAGGTCGAAATGTTGAGTAGATATCGAAGTAAGTGGAGATCTGCGCTAGCTAGACTGCAGCCTTGACCTCAAAGCGAAATGGGAAGATAATGAGAATTATATTATAAGTATTGGTTGACAGCTAAGTTAGGGAGCCTTGGATTTTGCTACTGACTGTTAAGAAACCCCAAAAAGAAAGTTTTAGTGAAGTTAAAAAGTATGCAAAAATAGTTCCGTCTACATTGATTTCTTCTATACATTTTCAATGCTTGTTATTAATTTGGTTGACTTGGCGGTGGACACCAGAACTGATTAATTTTCAGATCTTCATATCGAAAATATACAAATCCGTGATGTTTCGTCATGTTTTGATAATTAAAAATAACATTTCATAGTTTCGGAATATTGAAAATCCCTGTAATTTGTATAAATGTCGCAAATTGATAACAATTACCCTCAGATGAACGTTTTAGTACAACATTCAACAGACGTGTCTTTTCAACATTAAAAGGATTTTAATAAATATAAAACTTCTTGCATTTTAATAATATTAGCACGTACAAAAATTATTTGTAGATTACAGATAAACATGTAAATGATACTGATGGTGAACTTATCAATTTATGAAACATATATTGATAATATAATATAACCTAATCACGTGAAACATCAGCGATGAATAATAATTAATGGACATTGTGTTTTGCACTGAAAACAAAATGTTTTAAGAAAAAAAATCATAAATTTTACTCTCATAATGTTTTGTTTTCGTAAATGACTTATACATACATATGATCGCGCCATTTCCCTGTCAAGGTAGACAGAGATGACAGAGCACCAGATTTCCCTACCTCAACACACATCCTTCGCCTCTTCTATATCCACACACCTTCTCATACAACTCCTACGATTATTCTGACTTTTTACTTTTTGTTTTTTCAAAATATCATTTACTTGATCCAACCATACTAACCTTTGTATTCGTTTCCCATGACTTCAACTCACATTTGCACTATTCTCGGATATTTGTTAAGTTAATTTTTCTTCATTCATTCGTTCTACATAGCCAAATCTCCCTTCATCTTACTCAATACATGAGTCTACATCATAAGTTCACATTAATCACTAATCACTTAATTCTGTACTCTGTCATATATTGTCCCCCGTGCATTCTTCTCAGTAAAATATTATTGTTTAAGAATAATTAAGAAACAACTTGTTGAAGAATTATTTTTTTATGAATAAAAATTGTAAACTGTATCATAAACAGTTTGTGATACATCAACTGATAATTTGATCAAATCGCGTAAAACATCATATATTAAGAACAGTTTGTGATACATCAACTGATAATTTGATCAAATCGCGTAAAATATCATATATTAAGAACAGTTTGTGATACATCAACTGATAATTTGATCAATTCGCGTAAAACATCATATATTAAGAACAATCAATAAACATTATGTTATGTTCGGAAATGTTGATTTTTTTAACGAAAAAGAAAATTAGGGTAACGCGTTATTGAGAATTATCACTATAATCTTAAATTAATTATATAACAATAAAAAAAATAAAAAGTGCTATCACCTCAAAACGAACTAGAAAATTTGTTATTCCATTGTATCCCTTTTCTTTCTCAATAATATATATGACTTCAACTTGAAAATATGTTTTTAGAAATTACGCATTACAATTTCAAGTAAATAATGTTTCGGACCGACCGCACGGACCTTTTTTAGAAGTAACGCCTTCCAAAGGTGACTAAATAACTTGTATACCAATAATAATATCTAACAACTTTGGAAATCTCAAATCACTCAAAACTTTATATGATGCAATTATCAGAGGTATATTTTCAACATTCAGAATACATTTATTTACTCAGCAAATAAATATTGTATGTGTTAAATAAATAAATAAAATTTCCCATTAGTTTTATTAAAAAGTAAATAACCCAAACAAACAGGGAAAAGACACAGGGAACAAGAGGAGAGATATTCGCATTAAAAGACGAATCGGCACAAGTTAGCGTTGCCATCGCTCACGGTGAAGGCTGGGGCGGGGGCAAGGGTGGCATGAGGCGGGGGCCAGATAAATTGGGTTGCCACTTTTCCGGGTTTAAACCGAAACTCGGGACTTTGATTAAGATCTCACCCGAAGGTTTTTTTATATTAGATATCTTTAAAAACAAAATAAATTCATTTATACGATTAAAGATAATGCAAATTATATGGTGTTGAACTCAATAGAAGTTGCTACTCATAATGTTAAAGTTCGTAAGTTATCATATATCATGTCGTTCTTGGCTAAAATTATGACAACTTGCATCCCATTATAAAAAATAAGGTTGTAGATTAAAAATATGTCGAAAGAAGATAGATGTCATGGGTTCCCAACATCGGGTATGGCTATTCTCTAGTGATCGTCATCGTTCGGCAAACCTGATATACCATTAGAAGCATTATTCTTCTTCATCGCGTGCTAATTGCTGAGCATCGTGGTCCTTTGCTATGACTCTAACTCAGCACATTATCTGTCTACATCCCTTCCGGCCCTGGGTCATGTTGAATTCAACGGTTAAAAAGGATAATCTAAGAATAAGTGATTATTTGATCCATCCATTTCAAAGGACTTTTTCGTCTAGCTCGCTATCATTCAACCATCCCCGAGATCACCAGCTCCTTCAGAATTTTATCATTCTTTCTAGCAACATGTTCAAAGTATATTAAGAATATTCTTCTACATTTTGTCGATAGTTTTAAGGTAATACCCAATTCATGGAATAAAGGGACGATGGTGCATAAGAATTTATAATAAAGACATAAGAAATTGCTCATTTATATTCAATATTCGTAAATTATCATATTTTGGTCATGTCTTCTGTGACAAAAATTGTGATCGACATTATTGCATTATAAAAGAAAATGTTAAGGGTCAAAGAAATATAGGAAGAAAACAAATGTATTTGGTTCCCAACATCAGATACTGAACTGGACGACTAGGTGTTGGGAGGTGGTTCATTTTCCTCAAGACCGAAAAGCTTTTTATTTAGTGATCACCAACGTTCGGCAGATCTGATGTGGAATTAAATTTTTTTTTTCAACTATTTGTTTATTTAGAATATTGTTGCGTTGGTTGATTAATTAATTAATCTTCCTTTTCTTCTTCTTATTTTAGGCCTGTTGGCCTGTTATGGTCCAGCATCATTATTTCCCTCTTGTGACGTCAACTGCCAGCTGTCTTTCCATCTTTTGGGAAGTCGTCCTGGAGGTCTGCTTGCTTGGGAGATACTGTCCCTGGCCATTCTTACGGCTCTTGATTCCACCATTCTGGATACATGTTCGTTCCAGAACCTTCTTTTCTGTCGTCCCCATCTGACAATATCTTCAACTTCGCATATGCTTCAAATTTCTGTGTTTCGTACTCTATCATGAAGCGTTTTGCCAGCGATACTCCTTCGAGTACCTTCTTTGCCAGCGAGTACCTTCATTTCGCTGGTTCGAAGGAGATTTTTGGTTCTGACAGTGTCGGCTCTGGACTCTATGCTGTATGTCATTATGGGGCGGACACAGGTCTTGTATATCCTCACCTTGCTTTGGATGTTCATAATTTTCTGAGGGTTAAATATAAATAAATAAAAAAATGTCACTGTGATAAATCATAACTATATTTTCGCCAAGAAGCATCATAATAACAAATTTAAAAAATGTCTTAATCTCCTGAATTTCATCAAACATGTCTTATAATTGAACTCGGATCTTCGAATGTATAAATCATCGACCTACATACTAAATATATTTATGAGACTTTTATTTTTGAGATGTTTATATCTGTACTGTGATTTTTTTCAATGCGGATTTTGATATGAGACAAATTATTGTCAGTTTAATATATCATATATTTCTAACATATATCATTATTAACGTTGCCTGGGGGACGTTCTTTTTTTCATTAAGTACGATATAAATTAAATTCAAAAAGTACATTACATATATCTTTATATCGTAAAAATAAAAATCAACGTATATGTGCAAGAAGATTCCATCCCCCATATTACATATTTTGAGTTAAGGGAAAGAAAACAACGCTATGCATTCACTTGTTTAGAATATATTTCGAGAAGATATTTGACCATGAAATATATATTTTACTAGCTTGGTATTTGTACGTATTGTTTTTGTAAAAAAAAAATTAAAAAAAAAAAAAAACGATACGAAAATGGTTAATTTAAAATATATATAATGTATTTGCAAAAATATGAAGCCATATAAATGAGTATTTCATGGTTGAGTTCTGTTAAAAATGTTTCATACCAATTTATAAAAAGTAGCTCGAAGTTTCCTTAATAATTACAAATATGATTCGGGTTCTTTTTGCATAATTTCACCCAATTTAAAAATAAAAAAAATTCTAATAAACCAAAAAAGTTTTTTCAAGATTGGTTTTCTTCTGTATAGTAAATGTCTTGTAATTCCTACTTTATGTATTTTAAAAATATTTTGGTTAGTTTATGCTTCGTAAAAAAAATAAAAAGTTACCTTTTCAAGAGTTTTATATTCACGTATTATATTTAAGTTTTGAGATATGATATATATAATTTGTTAAGGGCAAACTTGCATAAAACTTGGCAGCCCTGGCGATAACATAGTGCGGGTGCACGAGAAAGAGACAGAGGCGGCCTCAGGCGGGGCTGTTTTATGTGCCCGCAAAACTCGGGCCTCTAATCGGAAAGTTTCAAATTTAGGGAGACATTTTGCCAATAAAGGTGCCTGCGGAATTTCTGCTCGGCGATAGATAATTCCTTCAATTATCCCTTTGACAACACAAATTTGAAAAGTCTTATGTTTTTGACGTTTGATGAGCCTAAAAGTTTTCAACTCCATACGTACGTTTTCTCGGATTTCTCCTTAATGACAAGAAAATTAGATTTTCCGACGAAGACGTCATCGATTTATCATTCTTTAATTTGAATATCGACACAACTTTAAACGATTTTATGTAACGAGTAAACATTTGTCTTCGTTGTGTTTGTATGTAAAGTATACCTCGACAATATGGAATTAATAAAAGTTATCTTTCCATGAAATATTGTACTAAGACCATCTACACATAGTTTTTACCCAAACGAACTGTCCAATTGTGTGATATATTTTGTCTCCTGGGATCCCGATTCTCTTAATTTACTTTTAAGTAAATCAACAAGATACGCTTTTGGCGAATATTGTAAAGAATTTATAACAGCTTTTGAGTTTAATTATTTTAAATTTTGTTAGTTTTGTTTGTTCATCTAAATCGATATTTTATTATGTATACTTCTGCTGAGTTAGTATCCTCCACGAGTAAGACTGTAACTAAAAGTTCGACTAATCTTCAATAACATTCGAACGTCCTTCATAGCCAAGTTTATAAGGCGCATGTATTCCAATTTGAGGGTTGCAAGCTCGATTCTCGTTAGTATACAGATTTTTTAATGACGGTTCCTGTCTGGTTTTCACTTAAGGCTTGTTAAAAACATTTCTGTTTGGATGGAAGAGATAGGCAATACAATCGCTAGATTGTACTGTAGTTAAACGACGAAAGTATAATACAATACAACGTTTTCAAAATATGAAACAATATAATGAACACTTTGACACTTCCGTTGAAGTGTATTCAAGTGTCAGATTAGTATAAATTCATACTTCAACAAGTCTCAAGAGAATAGCACCTACACATTTTGTAAGTCAACGAGAATGATCATGATATTCTCGTTAATGGCAATTCAATAAATGAACTTTACAAAGATCAGAACTATCAACTCAAATAGGCAATGATCAATTTTCTATTTAATGGTTTATAGCCATTGAGTTTATCTGGAAGAAGACAATTTACCTTTTTGGAAGATGTTAATTACCTTTTTGGAAAACGGGAAAATGTTAAAAATAAAAATATATTATATTGTATAAAATGAAATGAACTAATTACAATTAATGTGTGACACAATTTTAAACAAATTTATAACGAATCGTTTTGTTTATTTATTGATCTATGATTTTTGGTTACTTATTTTCTTAGAACTTTTTTTTATTTACTTTTATGTATCATATGAATTGGTTTGTAATAAAATATAAAACAACTCTATTTTATTAATATGCATCACTACTTTATTTATGAGTTCACTACCGGTTCGAAAGAATGATGTGTTCTTTTCAATTTATGAGTCGCTAAAATGCTCAATAATTTATTTGTAGGTGTTGATAAAGAGAGGGTGGGGTTAGTGACTAGTCAGGAGTATGTAGGTGGACTCAAAGGGTGTAAATGGATTCAAAATGATGGAATGGGAAACAGCCATGGGAGGGGAAGTGTGTTCCAGTTCGTAAAAGTTTATTTCATTGCCATTTTTGTTTTTATTAATTAAACTTTTTCTGTAATTTATTATCAATATAAAACGTAAATATAATTCATTTTGAAATACAATTCGCGACATAATTATTTACATCTGGTTGCGTTTTGTATCTTGTGGATATAAATATTTATCTATGTAGATATCCATTCGTTTTTTTAATGCATGTTTCTCTTATATTGGAGGGTATTCAATATTAAACGGATTTTATTGAGTAAAATATTTTTTCAAAATTATTTTCTGAAACGGTGTTTTTTCTAATATGTTTATCATTGTTTTACCCTTTTTAAATAAATAAGGTATGTACCACTGGTAATTGTCGTTGTTAGATACATTGTGTATAATAACGACAATTACACAATGTCATACACGTCAAGTTGTTAAGATCAATTATTGAAAGGAAAGTAATTAGTTTTTTTGTAAAACGGTGATAATTGTACTGAATGAATGGCGTATGAATAATCAAGTCAGTTGTGCTAATAGACCTCTCCTGTATTTGTTTTGAATTTAAACTCTTACCCTTTGACTCCACCTACACCCTTAAATAGTCATTAACTTCACCCTCGCTTAGCTAACACCCACAAGCATTTTTTAGCATTTTATTATAATTTAGTAATTATTAAGCTGAGGATGAAGACAAAGTTTTTCAAAAATGGTTTTAAACTCACAAATAAAACAGTAATACATATAAGGTGTTTAATTTGTTTAAAAAATATTATTTCTTTACATCATAAAATCATTATAAAATATAATATTAAGTAGTTATACAATATTTGTTTTTAAATAATTGAGATACTAAAAAAATTATCTTTAAAAATTAACTCAAATG